>CM050166.1:71805248-72197748 GCA_027410445.1 Discoglossus pictus
TTATATATGGGTTTATATAGAAATATATAGCACATCAGTCCATCTCAAAATTAAATTTCCATAAAATATATATTTTTAAGATCTTACATTTCAGACATTATTCATTTCATTTAGTGATTTAGAACGGATTCCCCTTTGCTGTAGAACCATTTATAGAAAGCTAAACAATTGTAGCAGTTGCTATAGCATATACCATCACCAATAATAAATAACATGCTATACAAAATTATCTACAATAACCATAAATGAATATGTCATTTTTTTCAGACAGTGAGAAAAAAAAAAGTTTTTACTTCAAATGCTTCAGCAAAGTAGTTTATAGTATTTATCAAAAAGTCTGTATTCTGCACCTAAATGTAAAGCCTGAGAGTTCAATCACAGATCCAAAGGTTATGATTAAATCTTTGTCACATCATCCTTAAAGTAACATGAGATTGTATTACATTACTGAGAAACAGAATTAGCTTTTATTGCAATTGTGACAAAGCAGAACAATATTCTAGAAAGGCTTTGTGAATTTTGTACATATGTACCAATCTTATGTAGATTTTAGACTGAATCAAAGTTCCAGAGGTAATCTATAGCTGATACAAAATCTTACTGACTCACACCCAGGTGGGTTTGCCAGAAACTCTGGCAGTCAAGGGGTAAGATAGTAATAAAAAGCCCTGCTATCCTCCAAGATTCCACCATAATACCCGCTGCGCCATATGAGCTGGGTATTCCCTGGGATTCCCTCTAAATACTTGCTATGCCTTATGAGCTAGGTATCACCATTGGCGTTGCTATGTACCCCCATTGTAATCTACTATTATTAACTCCGAACTGCTAAGATTGCTAATTTGTTACAAACAATCAAACACATGAAGCTTTTCCCATTCCACAGTGGTCATTTAAATTATTCTGTTTTATAAAGTAACCAAGTGAAATCAGTTTAAAATATTTATCCAGCGCACTTTCACTGGCCCACATAATTAGCTTTTAAAGCAGGCTGCAAGTGATGTTATTTATTTTCAATGTAACTCAAGCTGTACCCATAGCATCAGGGATAATATTAGATGCCATGGGGGTCCATAGGGGCCAGGGCTCCTTGGTGATACCTGGGCTCATAGAAAGTAACATAGTATAGGGGGAGGGGTCATAAACCACCATTTATTTATTTTATAATTTAATCACTTCCATGCTGTGATCACAATATTTAGTGCACTATCAGTTCCAATGTAGAAATGATAAAAAAAATATCTTTAGTCTTTTACAATACAAATCTCAATACAGTTTTAAACTTGATTATATGGTATTAACAGCATGTATATAGTCTGGATGAAGGATGGAAGTATTCATACCATGAAGACCACAAATTTCTAACACTATCCTGTCTTCCTGATATTAAAAGTATTCTAAATTGACAATATACTAGTCTTGGTTATTTTATAAAAAAAATATTGAACATATTTCAAATGAAAGTCAATTATTTTAAATGGTTTTAAATGGTTACCGCTTTTTTTATCCAAAAAGCTACTTACTCTGACTATCAACTTCTCCAGTGTTTTTTGGAAGCTTTTTTACTTTTTACATTCTATATGGTTTATATACGGTATTTAGTTTTGCATTATGCCTTGAAAACATTAGGTTTTTTGATAAAAATGTATAAATGTTGTTTTTTAAGAATTATGTAAAATTATCTTTTTTTTTAAATTATGTAAAATTATAAACAAAATAGTTAAACAATTAATCAGTCTTTAGATTCCTGTATTTTCATGTTTTCTATATTTTAATGAGTAATGTGAGTATTTTGCCAGTAGAGAGAATTTTAAATAGTTTAATTTGTCATTTCATTGTTTGTGAAATGTATAAACTCTGGTTTTCTGTATACTGGGAATATAAACTGTAATTTTATTGTGAATATAATATATCTTGAGAAAAACTCTTCATTAGAACTGCAATGGCAGCTCGGTTACTATACATACAAAATATTTGTTTATTTTATTTTTTTATGACAGTCCATTGAGTGCACACATATAGACTTTGTCATTGCCTATACATGTTACTAGGACTTCCTCATATGTTTCATAGCACTGTAAAAGTATTCCAGTAATTACTGGAAGAATATTGTTGAACACTTTGCAATCCTTGATTAATTTTGAAATAACAATAATTACCTTGTGCTATAAAACTGTCTGTAGCCAGGGAGATATAAACTATAGTTAAGGCTCATCAGCACATGCCTTTCAGACCTAGAATCATCTCAGTTGATTATTTTTTTCAGAGGTTTGTATATCTTATAAATTCTATATTTCTACGCATGAATGAACACATTTTAAGAGGTGACTACAGAAAGGTAATTTATTAATGTATAGCATTTAGCTATATTTTTAATTTTGAATTACATATTGTGGAGTATATATCAAATTGGGCATATGTGGGGTTAAAAAAAAAGCGGAGTTCAATGTCCCAACTTCCTATACTTTTTTATATTTATCAAAAAGAGATTACATTTATTGCTGCTTGTTAAATAGGCTAAATAGTAAAACATATACAGCCTTATTAAATTGTGATTCGGACAATTGAAAAGGGCTCTGTATAAGCACAGAGCATATTTTTTTTATAGAAGTTTTTAGTTAGTGAACTTCTATCCAAAAGCAAGGTCTTCACTAACTAAAAACTTCTGTAAAAAAAAATATGCTCTGTGCTTATATAGAGCCCTATTCAATTGGCCAAATCACAATTTAATAAGGCTGATAGCAAGTGGAGATTTTTTTTTTTAACTTAGATTAACTGCATCTAAAGTGATGTCATATGTAAAGTGAGCATTAAAATACAATTTTACATGCTTCAAAATAGCTTTAATTTCCTTTTTTTTTCTTAATCATTAGTAACAATACCATTAATGCAGTTATTTTGCAAACTGAATATGATGGAATTGGATTGAACATTGAGTGGATAGCAAATTAGCTGAAAGATAATTATCAGACAGCTATAGTTTCTGGATTTAACTGGCAATATAATATACCTATGTATCTCTTTAATTTTATATACTTTATTTTATTAAGACCAACATTTAATTTTTTTCCTAACACTTTTGACAGCTGGAAAGAGTTGGAGTAATCTTGATGCAGATAATATGTTTATGTATAATATATGAATATTCACTTGACAACAGGACTGAACAGAAGATCAAGGATAACCCTGTCCCTCAGATTTCAAGCGCCCTACGGTAAGCACCAACGATACAAGCAGAGATTGAGACATTTACTATTTTATCTCAAAGTGATTTTTTTTTGCTTAGTGCTAATTTGGTTGTTTTTTTACATATGTATTCACAAGCATGTGATGTTTTCCCCAAACTACAATGGTATTTAATGGTACCATGATTATTCAGGAAAAGGAACATCCAGATTTCCGAGATCCATTTGAACAAATATAGATACCACTTTTTATACTCATTTTATGCCTTAAGTTAAAATCCAATATGGAAATATGTATCTAAACTCTAATTGAACTTGTATAACATTGTAGTTATCTTATTTTACCGATTTAGCTAAAATGCTTTTTCTAGAAAGATTCTAACATTTATTAATTCCAGCTTGCAATCAAACGTTTAATTCAGCCTCTGTGCTATTCTTTGAAAAGTGCAGTCTTTTGTCTCCCTCTGCTTGTGATAGAGGAAGTGAAGATATTCTAGAAAATAGTAACATTTTTAACACCATTACCATTAAATACAATTTTTATATTAATCCTTCAAGTAAGTAGAGAATATGTTAAGTTTTGCAAGATTTTTAACTAAAACATATATTTCAAGTCACAAAGACATAATTTTTTTCATAATCAGAAAACAAAATGTGTTGTTTTATATTGATGCAAAATGTATATGTACTGTAGTAATGTTACATTATGAAAAATACAGTGACTTGCCACTTTATTTATATTAAATATTCTTCACAATTTCTATATTTCTAAGGTAAATGTATCTTACACTGCTTTTTGATTTCACGACTTAGCATTATTATTGTTAACTGCTTGCTCCCACTTTTGATAGCATTTTATTGTTTGTCATAGCGGCAAAATTACCCAGATAATTGCATAATATGTGTCTGAATAAGCATATTATTATTCAAGTCTATAGTGCTAGATGCTAAAGCAATCTGTGAAACATCAGAGCTATGCATAAAACTCCATTGAGAATTTCTCATTTACAAACATTAGTTAGATATTGAGTTTAAAGATATTAGTGCTCTGTGTGGTTAACAATGGCCACATGTGATAACATATTGGGTTTTATTAATCTACTTCAACAGATTATAGCTAAAAACCTTTATTTTTCTACTGAGATTACTCCGTCTTTTCAGAGCATTTAGTATATGATTTTTCCCTTGCTTAGGCATTTTTCATATGCATTGAATATGTAATAGAAAAAATACACCTGAATGCTTTAGTTGCTAAGCAATGCACCCTCAACTAATTTGTTACTCTGAATTCTCAAAGCACATTATACTCTTCCTCAATGAGCAATTTCAGAATATTTAATGTGCTTTGCTAGAACCTTTTTTTTAAAATGATGAAAAGGAGACTGCAGTTTGGGTAGCAGGAACAGAAGTAAGAATACTGGTTGATTAAAATTCTTGGACTAGACCCAAAACACAACTTTGCACTAATTGTCTCCTACAGCTCTCCATCCTCTCCATCCACCACCATACTAATGTTAATATTGTGTTCAAAGGCATTTGATCAATGATAATACAAAATAGTGACAAAATAAATCAGGGAAATTCCCATCATCTCACAATCAACCACCTAACTGGAGATAATTTGCTCAGAAAAGTGCAGACATAAAATAGTATGACAATACCACAGGTATTAAAACATCAAACTTTTATATATCTTGCTTGATATACTTCAATTGCTGTTTACTTTTTGGAATCACTTTACTATGTGTACCAGCTATAGCTATCATTGATCTTCTCCTCTCCATAAGACAGAGGTCACTATTATAACTTTGGAAGAGGTTAGTTCCCTTTCTAAGGGCCCGATTCAATTGCCCAATTCGTAAATGTATACACGCTTAAAATCACTCTTAATATTGCTACATATTTGGCAAATATTCCTTATTGGCACTAATGAATTCTTAGGTCAATAGAATGCATAAAAACATTTATAAAAAAACACCCAAAGCCAAATTTATGAGTTCAAGGCATTCTCAAGTAGCTAACTGAATATGGCCCTAAGTCTTTCATTACACAGAAACATATCAAATTTGTTTTTATGATATCAATATTGGACCTAAAACATATTGCATACACTATGAGGGTATTGGTCTTTATTATCATTCGAGTCGTGAGTTAAAGATGTTTTAAAGGACCACCGTAATGTAATAACAAGTAAAGCACAATATGTTAAAAAACAGTATGCAGATTAAAAAAAAAGTTGAGATTTTCTCCTACTACAGAGTCAGAGGGCGTAGCCAGCTCTGCTTGGAAGCTGGACTAAATAAACAGTCTTACTAGTCTACTATGATGGCTGATGCAGTGTCACTGAGCGTTGCCAATGGAGCAGGTTAAAAATAGAGCTGTTACCTCAGTGTAAGCAATTACAGGTCCAGGATCATCCAGCCCCTGTGAAGAGAAGGCCATGCACCCTGATTAAAGGGAAAACAAGCTGTTTAACAATTTAGAACAAGTAAAAACGATTTATTTTAAACTGCCTACTGTTTTTAATAGTCTATGTCCCAAAAAAAATACACAAGTTTTACTTTTGAATACATTACAGTGGCCCATTAGGTTAATTTATGAGTTCAACAAATCACAGACCTAATGGTGTATAAAGTAAGCAAATACTATTTATTGCTGCTCCAAGTTGTATATTAATATCATGTGGAAGAGGAGCTGCTGTATTTACATATATGTAATTATGCTTTTATTTTAAGAAATCTTTGCAAGTCTCACTGCCTTTTTACATACCTCATTATAATAACTCCTGAACCAAATAAATACGGTAAGTTATCTGATGTGTACCTGGAACTCTCTGTGAGTGCCTGAAATTCTCAAAAAGCCTCCTGGTACCTTCAATCCCTCCCCGCCGTAAAGCCATAAATTGCTTTCAAGAAGCCTTGTTTGCTAAAATCAGACACTATAAAGGAGACAATATCTTAAGTGCATCAGATTTGACAACTCATTGCTCAAATACGACACAACATAAGAACTACTACTGTCTATGACCGCTATGCCCTCAACACCCGGTTGCCCCGGCCCTTTTCCCCATACTTTTTGCTTTGTAACCCTATCAACCCTATGGTAATCTAAAATAGAGTCCTCTGATTGGTTAAAGGCTATGCAATCAGAATGCACAGATTTCAATCCATGCATTCTGATTGGCTAAAACTTTAACCAACCAAAAAAGGCTGTATCCTTTTTGCTTTCAATCAAGAAAGAAGCAGAAAGATTTCTACAAGCAGCACGGATGTGCCAAATTATCCAGGGCTGAAGAATGAAGACCAGTGCGTTACTGATAATCCACAGGAACCCCCATGGTAACGGGTTAAGCATTGGTGCTAGGTATTATGGTTAGAGACCCAATAAGGGGACATATGGACCCCCATGAATTTAATGACCCCACAGAACCCAAGGTTTGGGTTGAGGTGGGCCTGATGTCCACTGACCCGGTACTGAAATGGTTCCCAGGGGATATCCGTGCTCAGAAAGTAAATATTTTTTTCAGGCAAAGTAGTAGTGGCTTACATTGTCTATCTCTACATTGTCTCAGCATAGGTAAATTTATGCATTCAAAATCAATTAACCTAAAACAACTACCAATGTATAATATTGTAAAATATGAATAGAATGTGTCTACTAGAATTAAAACTATAAAAGAACTGATCAATTATTTTTACATTTTCAAAATTTCAAAAAATTCTAAAAACTTGTAATTCGCTGATTCGTAAGAAACAAGAACAAATTCAAGTGGTTCACTTCATAAAAATAGCTAGTATTGAAGAGTAGCTTTCATATGTCAATAATAGTATTTACTATTTATTGCTGCTCCAAGTTGTATATTAATATCAAGTGGAAGAGGAGCTGCTGTATTTACATATATGTAATTATGCTTTTAATTTCAGTAAGACAACCCATAATGAAACATTTTTGATAAACATCAATAAATAAAGACTTTTGTGATTTTTGTAAGTGAGTATAATTAATAAAAATATCTTAATTATCATTTCCTATTGCTTTTGTATGAAATAACAGTTCAGGCCAGAGGCAGAAAATGTTATTCCCTCTGTAGATTTTATGAGTCTCTTTAATTACATTTTTCTAAAGTTCATAACAATCATGAAATAGAAAAAAAACATTTGCAAGGTTTAAAACAGTCTCTTGTTAGAAAATTATGAAGTTCTGTGCTCTTTTAAAAGTATGAGTTTCATATGTTTGCTTTTTATAACAAAATTCTTGCTCAAGTAGCTGAGGAGATGTTTATCTTAGTACATATTCTTAAACTTTATGGTTCAGTAAATAAGCAAGAATAGTAGCAGATCTTTCTTATTGTCCTACTCCTTGAGAGTACAAATCATATATGACTCAGCTGAAATGACCTGCACTGGAATGCCTAAAGCTGATGGCAACTTTATTTCAATTATGCCACAAAACATTATTCTTGTTATTATAGATATTTTTGATATTATAGACTGCAGTCTCAACTGCTTACAACGGGGGACAGCGTGTACTACTGCACCAGACCTTTTTTTAATATATATAAAAATATGTAAATAAATATTTATGTGGTTTTATACATATATATATATATATATATATATATATATATATATATAAAATGTATGGTGGGCAAAAGAACGATAGAAGTCCTATACTGTACAGTAGTACAGTAAATAAAAAGTACATTTGCATTCACATTTGAACATCTAACTCAAGTTAAAAAACTTGTTTCCTGCCCAGAATTCTGAGAAATAAAGTTATTACACTGCATTATAGGAACATGAGCAGGGACATGCAAATGTGCCCACAAAGGCTTTGCTCTTTTAATCCATCTTTCCTTTAACCATATGCCTGCTGTATTACATAGCTTTGAGCAAAGCTCAGAATGGATTATTATTATTCCTGGCTTATGTATAATTCACCCTGAGCTTTGCTCAAAGCTGTATAAAATCTATCTATCTATCTATCTATCTATCTATCTATCTATCTATCTATCTATCTATCTATCTATCTTTCTATCTATCTCATAAATCTACCGATCTGGGCCTTTATATGTATATATATATATATATATATATATGGAAAATGGAAATAATTTACTATAAGACATTTTTAGTTGGACTAATAACCTTAGCTGCAAAAACCTTATAGTAAGATAGTAAGTAATTTCCATTATATATATATATATATATATATATATATATATATATATATATATACCATTGTGTGTGTGATTTTCTGTATAATCAAGAGAGAGTAGCAGCACTGGGCAGGGAGCATGGTTCTTAGCTTTTTATTGGGCCTCAAGATTTCTAAGGGCTAATACTGCATTGCATCTTGCTCATGAAACACAACAAACATTTGAGTACAAAGCTATACAAGATAGTCCTAGTCTTCAATGTTACAGATAAAAACATTGAGTGGTAAGGTCACACTGACATTTCCGACATCTGAGGAGTGAAGGTGCTTATTTTCTAAATTCTCTTATATTGCAGGATGCCTTTTTGCTTTTTTTTTGTTTGTTTACATGAGAGTGCAAATGAAATGTTATTTCCTTTAGCACAGCTATCATACACACAATTTTTGTGATATGGTACTACTAGCCTTCATAAAACTTTGATTTGATTTTCTGCAGTTCACCATAGGCTTAATAGTGCCTAAATTAACAACACAAGTCTTGGACTATTATTTTTATCAAATCTCATTTGATACAGTTATTTTTTTAGTACTAATATCATACTTTGTAACCATGTTATTGCATGTTTGCTAAGATCTCATCCTTTTCACATGTCCTTTAGTCTTTACAATCTTTTCTTTCTCTCCCTGTTTTATCTCTCCCTCCATCTATCTCTGTCTCTGACACCTAATTCCATTCTTCTTTTAGTGCCAATTGAAGTCAGAATACAGGCCTCCTCTGCTCTGGGATAACTGAGAGATTCTGAGAGCTTTCTGCATACCTGGAAGTTATGGACAGAACTATGGAAGTTTTCCCACCTCAGGAGCCAATATCGAATTATTGATATTACTACTAATGTATGCCTGTTATTATTTTTGGGAAGAAATAAATTATTTCTGGCAATATTTAAATCCCTTACAAATGTTTGCTGAGAGATTCTGAGAGCACTTCCTTCCCTCCTTCCCTGCCCCTCACCCACCCACCCCTATTCAGATTACATTTTTAGAGGCATGGAAATCATCTGCCTTTCCCATTTGCAGATTATATTATCTGACAACATATTACATAAAAGAACTTTTCACCTCAAATTACTTTCTATCAGATCCCTTCCCTCTCCCACTAAATGAAAAATCTTTCTAACTTTCCACCTAAGCAAACTTTCACTGGCTTCCTCACCTGTGGTATTCCTTATCTGCTACTCTACCCCAGTTCTTTGCCTCTTCCACTTCCATTAGAATGTAAGTAGCGATTTTCCAGTCATGTAGGGATCTTTGGAAAAAAAGCACCTTCTGCAAAGATTCTAAGCTCAAAAAAGGTCTTAAATTTTCTCCAGTTGGTTTAGTATTGTATTTGTCCTTGTTCTTATTCCCTGTACTGTGCTACAGAATATGTTGGTGCATTACAAATAAAAGTTAATAAAAAAAACAACCCTTTTTAATGTTATTTATCAAATCTGCTGTCACAACCTTCTTGAGAAGAAACCTTTTCTTTCCTTTAGGTTAAATCTTTTTTATTCTAACCTAAAGGAATGACCTCTTGTCAGTTGATATATATACCGCTCCATGCTGATGATAGCCAGTAAGCTTGAAACAGCTGTACATGGATTGGATACTCAGCCTGTGTTTATTCCAACCTTGGCTTTGCATTAAAGCTGTGTAATACAGCATGCATAAGCTTAAAGGAAGCTATGTTTGATAATGGCTACGGAATAAAGAGTGAGGCATTTGTGGGCATATTTGTGTGTCCCAGCTCAACTTCCCAGAATGCAGTGTAATAACTGTTTTTCTCGGAACTCTGAGCTGGAAGCAGGTTTTTTAACTTGCTTTAGACATTCAAATGTGAACACAGATGTACTTTTTATTTACTATATAAATGAGTGACTCGAGTATAAGCCGAGGGTGGGAAATGTGCTGTCCCCTGTGTCTCTCCAGATGAAGGTACGTGAGGGGAAAGGGGGAGGTATTTAGATGGGTAAAGTGAGGAGGTGGGTTTATAATGAGGAGGGGTGGATTAGAATGAGGAGGGTGGGTTGAGGATAAGGAGGGGGTAGGGGGGGTTGCGTCGGCACCCGGTATATGCTAATGACATGACGTCACATGCTCGCCACGTCATTAGCATATACCGTGTGCCGACGGAAGGAGCGGAGGCCGGAGGAGAAGCTGCAGATGACAATAACTGATTCTTCATAATTTGGTATGCCTTGATATTTTATCTGTTACAATTATTAAGATCATCTTGATTGTTATATTGAAAGATACTGATTTGATGTTATTTTTTTTCATTATAAATAAATATCATACAATACAGTTCTGTTTGTTTCATGAGGCCAAAGCTTATATATATATTGTATAGTAAGAATTCTGATAATTAAACATGGGTAAATATATAAAATATGTAATTTTTAATCAATATTAATACACTAGCGACTTGCCCGTCAAAAAATGACTGCAATAAGACTGTAAGGCAGGTAATGTTGTTTGTGTGCGAAATTAATTTTGTTGGTGTTCCAAGATCCTTCGCCGCTCATTGCGAGGCTCTTGGTTGTTTGTGTGCTCTGAGCAGCGTTGTTTTTTTTTTTTGGTATGGCAATAAATAATTAATAAAATAAGAAATTAATATACTTTACCTATTTTGAAGTAATATATGCAGCATTGAGTTGAAGAGCTGTCAATCTGTTTTCATGTTGCTGCAGCATCAGTGCTGTGGAGCTGCTGTGTAAGTGTCATGAATGTGTGCAGTGTGTAGTGTAAATAGAGTGTGAGCGTGAGGCAAATCAGTTAGGGTAGCTGTGTACTTCCGGATTGTGTAAGTTAGTGTTCTAAAATGGCGCCTAATGTGTGGAATGCGGATGTGGCTGATTTTGCGTCCTTGTTTTCAGATGTCGTCTGACTTTTTCGGAAAATCCGTAGGTGTTTGGTGGTGTTTTGCGTGTTTAGGGTCCTCTAGCCTCGTTTTCGTTTTGTTCGGCGGCCATTTTTTCTCTTGCTTATGTGATTTTCGGGTGTCTAAACGCTGTAATTTGGACTTAAATCGAGGTGTAACTTCACTTGCAGAGGTCCTGGGTGCCCCCCCTTGCTGTGGGTAAGCTTTTTATGTGTTTGTTGTGTGTATTTATTGTGATTCTAATGTTTTTCAGGTCGCACGGATTGCGTCCTTCTTTTCGGATCTCGTACGTCTTTTTGGAAAATCCGTAGGTGTTTGGTGTGGTTTTGCGTCTTTAGAAACCTGTAGCCTCGTTTTCGTTTTTTTCATTGGGCATTTTTTCTCTCGCTTAGGGGATTTTCGGGGGTCTACACACTTTTATTTCCAGTGAAATTGAGGTGTAAATTTAGTTTTCGAGGTCCTGGCTGCCACCCCTTGCTGTAGGTAACCTTTTTATGTATTTGTTGTGTGTATTTATTGTGTTTTTAATGTTCGCGGGTTTCGGCGGTAAGGTCGTATTTTTGCGAGGTCGTAATGGGTCATAACGCGTCTCGTATTTTTGTATCGTATGTCCGTAAATTTAGCGAGGTCCGTAGTTGCATTTATAAAAATGTGAAAAAAAGAGTGGATCTCATACTGAACCCTGAGGAACCCCACTTACCCCAATTAGTCCAATCAGAGTATGTTCCATTTACAATAACCTTTTGCTTTCTGTATTTTAGACAGTTCTCAGTCCATGGGCATATATTTACTGCAATTTCTATATCCATTTCTATGTCCAGTTTTCACAATAGCTTCCCATGTGGAACTGTATCAAAAACCTTTGCAAAATCTACTGAGTTGCCTTGACCTCCTCATAGAAATTAATTAAATTTGTTTTTGACAATAGCCAATAGGTGCAAAGGTCTTGAGTAAAACATTTTAATATGAATTGCAGAAAGTACAGAGCTCCTAGCTGTAGTATGCGATATAATGTAACATCTACTGGAACATTAATAAGACATTTTGGCCACTGCTGGAATAAGTAAGGAAAATGCCCAAATAAAGTCATGTTCTTGTACTATCTACGGTAAGTACACTGTAGGTTACTTTTTACATGTTACTATGTATAGTAGAACAGCGATTTTTTTGACTTTCATAATCATGTTTGAGACCTAGGAATTGCTACTTACATCAATAAATAAAACACATCTGTTTGATAAACTGTAAAAACAATTCAAAAACGCAATACTTAGTCTGTCTATAAATAAAAAATGATTCTGCTGTTATCTTTATGGGAAATGAAATCAGTAAATTCTGGTCGTTATATTTTTTAGCCAGGATGAACTTGTTGTCATGCTGTTAAATTGCTCACCAAAAGCAGTCATAAAATGTGTTGTATAAATTCTGTAGCATTAATTCATCTGAGAGCCGTTGATTTAGATGGCAGGTAAGAACCAACAAGCCAGTGTAGTCTACTTATTTTTCAGGGCAGCTGTATGCATATCGCTGGAATTAATTAATTGGTTTGCTGTATTTACCACCATGGGAGTATACTCCTAAGGTGGATGCTGCTGTACAAACTTGGTTAAGTTTTATAATGATAATATGCCGATTCAATCCTTGCAATGCATTTTGGTATGTACTAATATTCAAACTTTTTCTCAGTGTGACTGATCACTACCCTCATGTATTGCTGTGAGAAATGGAGATTGCTAGCATACAGTGACCCTCTCGTTTTAGGTATGAAACATTAACAAGACAGACTAGCAGTTTCACCGTCTCAGGATGTCAAAGTCCCTATACTCATAATTAGAAAAACATTTTTGAAGCAAGATTATGAAGATGGAGAAACAAATGAGATGGACACAGACAGGGCTCTTTGTGGTTGACAGGGTGTATGAGCTCATTTCCTCCTGGCAGATAATTTATATAAAAGAATGCTCTTGGTAAGAGTAAAGGCAATTAAATGTGATGCTGAAGAAATTATATTATATCCAGATACTTTTTAAATCAATAGCTATTCAGCAAGGAAAATGTGTTACACCATAAAGCACATTATGAAACAGAATGAATCACTTAAAATCCACTGTAATGCCATAGAAAAAAAGCTAGTTATTTTAATTATGCATTGATCATTAATGATGTGACAATCTGCTTTTCTAATAAGGCTTGAGAAGGCTTAGTAGAGCCGACCCTACCCTGCAGTATCGTTTTGGTTTGTTTGGAATCCCCTCTGTAAGTCAGCAGGATGTTAGCCAGACACTCCCCAGTAACCTCAGACCTTTTTCGGCAGCAGGAATACAGCTGGGCTGAAGATAGGTAGTTAGTTGACCAGAGTAACCACTATGATACTAGGATAAATTAACTCAATGATCCACATCATTATCTATGTGATCCAGAAGCAACTGATTTATTTGGAAAACTCCAACATAATTAAGGGGAATAGGACACCAGGCATGTATAGAATACAACAATGAGAGGGAGTGGCAGATAATTACATGAAATGTACCCCAAAGGGAGTCTAGCAGTAGCATCCTGTCTTGCACCTCTAATAAAAAATAATGCTGTCTCTGACTGTCTAGATCCTTGTGAGAGCACAAGGGAGATGGGATTAACTTAAAAGGATCAAAACAGATAACAATACATTAGAAGTTGTAATCCTTCCTGCTTAGTCTGAAATGCAGGGTGCATAGTAAGTCACAGAAAGCCCAAAAGAGTCCAGGAAATAGTCCAAGGTCCAAGGCTACTGTGATATTACTCCCCCCTTTCAGACTGTCAAGTGTGGGAGCTAATCCTGATGGATGTCTTCCTAACTTGACCATTACTTGTCTTCTTGTCTGGACAGGCCATCTGCATAGCCATGGGCCTTACCACTCCGATGTTTAATGGTGAAGTTATAAGCTTGGAGGGCTAAGCTCCACCACAGCAATCTTCCATTGTCCCCTTCTACTCGAATTAGCCATACCAGTGGGTTGTGGTCAGTGACCACAGGGAATTCTTGTCCATACAGGTATGGCTGCAGTTTCTTTAAGGCCCACACCACTGCCGGGCATTACTTCTAAATGGCTGAGTAAATCACCTCCCTGGGCAGCCGCTTCCTACTGATGTAGGTGACAGGGTGCTTTTCCACCTGACCATCTACCTGGCTCAGCACAGCTGCAAGTCCATGAAGGGAAGCATCTGTGTGGACGATAAAGGGTCTGGTAGTCAGGGATGCCAAGACAATAGAGGACGTCAGGGCTTTTTGGAGGGCATGGAAGGGTTGGTGATGACACTTGTCAGGGTGAATAGTAAGACCTGTTTCCTGAATAGCCCCTAATACCTGTCTGAGGTAGGTCAGGTGTTCTTCCCAGGTAGCACTGAATCAGCCACTGATCCACTAGTCTCTGAAAGGTTGAAGGGGCATTTTTCATCCCAAAGGGCATTACCAGGAACTGGTATAGCCCAAAGGGAGTAATAAATGCTGACTTCTTAACTTTGAGCCACAGCATTTCATCGAATTCACTATGGATGCTTGTTCTTACTGACTCTGGGACCCTGTAAGGGGGTTGCTTAAGGGCTAGTAAAGAGGGTATGCCCCGGAAGATGGGAAAAAGATGTTTGAAGTTATCCAGCTCAGTATTCAGTGTCTCTTGCTGGGCCTGGGTCAGATTAGAGGACCATTTAACAAACTTAGCCTGGGATGAATGCTGTACTGGTTCCAACAGGTTGGGCTGTAGCCCTTCCTCGGAGTCACCAACAGTGGGCAGGCAGATGGCACAAATTGCTTGTGATCTGCGCAGGTACCACTTCAGTCTATTGATATGAGTTACTCTAGTGACTCTACCAGGCCCATCAAGGCTTTCACACAGTGAGGTGGGGCTGACCTTACGGGAAATCTTAACACCTCCTGACCCTCCTCTAGTTCTGTCTTGTCATAAAACTTTTACTGATGCTTTTGGGCACTCAGGACATTTTCACTGACTCTTCCCTTGAGATTGGCTATCTGTTCTCTAAAGGCGAGAACATAGGGGACTCCTAGCATCGGTTCCTGCCTCTGCTCCCCTTCCCAAGTTTGAGAGCGCCATTGAAGCCATAGATCTTTGGTCAGGGCAGACATGAACTGAGTATTCCTGTCAGACAAAATCTCCTGAGGGAAACCCATCCTAGGGAGCACTACCAACAGATCTACCGCTACAGAGTATGGGAAGAAATATTGCCTAGGACCGCTGCTTTGGGGTACCTGGTGGCATAATCCACTACTGTGAGGATATACCTCTTCCCAGTCTTACTGGGCCTAGCTAGGGGTCCTACTAGGTCAATGGCCACACTCTGGAAGGGAGTATCTATAACTAGGAGGAGTTATAGAGGCACTCTGGCAGCTTTCCAAACATGCCCATATTACTTAACATCCCCGTTCAAGCCCGGGCAGTAGAACACCCAGGTCAGCCTCTGTCTAATCCTTTTAAGGGCCCATATGGCCAACATCATGGGCTTGTCCCAGTAACTAAAGTCCTGAAACTTTTCGGGACTATCAGTTGCCTAAGGCCTACCCCATGCCCTACCTTCTCATCCCCAGGAGTCACCCTATACAATAGCTTATTCTCCCAGAGAAAACTCCCCATGAGAGCCTGGCCATCCCACCGAGCTTACTGATCAGAATTTTGACCAATTCTGCCATTTATACCTCATGTAGCTCACACTGCCTTTCCTGCAGGTACTCGCCAGATCATCTTGGTTATCCACAAGGGGCCAGATGAGAAAGAGTCCAGGAAATAGTCCAAAGTCCATGGCTACCGTGACAAATGAACTACCATTACCAATTTAATAATTTATAATAGAAATATTCAATGTTATAATTATGTTAAAAGATTAGGTTATCAGCTTCCACCTGGGTGTTTGTCTCCACCCAGATAGTGTCATTAAGGAGAGAGTAGGCTGAGTGACAGGTCAAAAGTTAGAACAATCATATATGGAACAGTGATTGATAGGCTACCTCCACAGCAAAAAGCTTGTTGCCAAGGGAATCCTCTAACACAAGTCCCGAGCCAACAGAGATCATTTAGTTGGTGGTACACTTCGTGTCTGAAAATATACCCTCACAATATAGAATGGTCATACATTATCTAAGGTATGTATTGCTTATGTATCAAAATCAAATATTGACATTTATACACCAAGATATTCAATATTAAAATATATGTTTAGACTTTTTCTGGCTAAACAGATAAAACATATTGCCAGAAAGAAAAAAGAATAATACTTTAACTTTGGCTGCATAGTACCACCCTGGTCTTTCATAATGTTGTTCTTAATAAATTAAGAGATAGATATCTAAATCAATGTTTTCATTGTGAATATTACTTGCTCTTTTTCTAGTACTTTGGTAGTGCAAATCAGCAACTTATCAGGAGTTTAGGATACAGAACCATAAGATAAACACTTATCACAGTAAGCCTGGCCAAAATATTAATTTGCATCTTTATTGCACCCATGTTCATAATGTTTTAAACCACATGATATTACAACATTGTTCCACTGTTTTAATAAAACTATATATGTTGTATTATCCATGGGTACATGCTAAATAGATATATTCAGTGGTAATACAACCACTGGTACACATATATAACCAATAGCATTTCAATCAGTAATACAGGATTCAATATTATCACAAATTACTAGATGCAATTAGTAATGATATGACAAGTGAAAGTGAATACACCATTGATGCAGCTAATGTTATTAAACCAACAATTGCCTATATAGCTTATGAAATCAAGATTTTTATAACGACTGTTGTAGATGTAACCAATGTTATCACGTCAACTGGTAGATATGGAACCAATGTTGTTAGAATCACTCATAATCGTGAGGTATAAGCAATACATGTTACTATTTTACACCAGGTGACCAAAGCCAAACTTTCTTTGAGTATAACTTACATTCCCAAACTGATGTGGAACAGTTAAGGATATTGCATTCAGAGGTGTATGTTACAACTGTTGATGCATACATAGCAGATATATATAAGTAATGTTATTAATATCATTAGATAGTTGTTTTAATATTCTTACAATAGCTGGTATATAACCAACATATTTAATTACTCAGCACAACTAAGCTTGCCAGTAATGTAGCTGTAATCAAATACAAGTACCTGTGTATATGGAAAGATACAGTAAGTAATTGATGTAAGCAATCTTAATATAATGCACTCTTCATTGTGCATATGGGTAACACATTTTTTAATCCATTAGATCATAAATCATATTAGTTCTCACTCAACTATGGGGAGTTGAAGAATAGCTGTAGTTTTTATACAATGGAGCTTGTTTTATTTATATATATTTTGATGAAAACTGAAAGGAATTTAGTATCTGAAGCAAGATACGTAAAAGTAGATTTAAAATTTAATATTTTAATTTTACTTCCAGCACATTTGCTTTTCAGAACCTCTTAAGTTGTGGAAACTGATTTGCCGGGGAAACTGTCCTAGAATTGCTTTAAGACAGGCCTGTTAGTCTGCAGTGGCGACAACAGAAAAAGGAAGGAAAAGCTCATATTAGGACATCCTCCTGGGAGGATCCTCTTGAGAACTCTGGGCACCAAATAGAAATGGACAGAAGCAGATCTGCTGGATGCTGTAATGCTATTTTGTTCTTCAAATACAAATATTATTGCTAGCCAATTATTAAGTAAAGAATGAAACTAATGGTAAGTTCACTACAGTGATCCTTTAAAACTAGGAGATGAATTGTATTATATGGAGTTTAAGCCATGAAATCATTTGAAAAAAGTATAATTAAGCTCCATAGAATAATATAAAAATGACATTGCATTTTTAACTCCAAGTTTTAACTCCTATAACTTTCCAATGTTCTTTTTGCTTATTGGATTAAAATGCCAACAAGAGTCTTAAATATTTTTTTAGTTACAATCAAAATGATTCCAGTTCCTCCATCCTTCCACCAATAAAACTGCATTTTTTAAATTATTGCCAATAGTATGTATGACTTGCCAACATAATTCCAGGTCAAGATTTGGGAAAATCCATAATTGTGTATTTAACTATACTTCTGAATTCCGGCTAAATAAAATATATATGTAGGCTTCTGATGTTGCATATTTTAGTATACTTGATATACAGTAAAACTGTTATGAGAGATATAAAAATCCATAAATGTTAATGTTTAATGCTTAACATTACAATAAATCAGATTTTATAGCTCTTTTTTTAAATGTGAAGTGCTTATTTGATCAAAATATCATATAAAATCTGCATATAGACATTGGACAAACTAGTTGCCTCTAGAGATTATTTTGTATTCATTACCCTGCAAATGGATGTGCATTTTATAATTTGCAAATGTTCCCTAACAATGTATAATATCTCACAAAAGCATTTGCCTGTACTTTGTCTGTTCTTTTGCTTTTGGTTCTTCCGCTACTGGGTAAACTGCACCTGGCCTCACAATAACAACTGATCCCAAAACCTGGAACCTGCTAGTCCTCCTGGGAACCAGTATGTCTCAGTAACTCACCTACCAGGGGGTACTATATCTAGAAATCTGGCAGACATAAATGCAGGCTGCTACGTCCTAGCCTACACCCTCAGTGGCTATCACTACTGATCTTCATGTTTCTCAGCTTCTAGCGTCTGATAAATTCGAAAGGGCACTGCACACAGTTTCAGAATCTGTCATCTTTTCTTGCTTAAGCCCCAAAATTCTCTAACTTAATTCAAGTAAGAACTGTGATATCTCTCTTGAAAGGCAAGCCCACGCTGAGGGCACATCACCTGTTCAAGATTCAAAGTCCTATATTAGAAAATCTACAGGAATTCTGATTTCCACTACTGAGAAACCTTCATATTCAATGTGGTCTATACTCCTTTGTTTCCTCTAGAACTATGGCTTCCTTGGGTACAGTTACATAATTCCAGCATCAACTGGGCATGAAGGGGTTTATTCATCATTCTACCTGTCCAGTTGGAAAACCATTTTTTTTTGTAAAGAAGAAGAAAGGGGTTTTCTGTCCTTGCACTTATTTACAGAGAGTTAAATGCTGTAATGATAAATAAGGTGTAGGATCCAGAGAAAATCTGGGGGAGATAACGCATATAGTATAAAAACACCACACAACGGATTTTCTACACAAATTTGAAAATCTATGGGATTTGTCCCCCTTGCCCCCCAGTTCCTACACCCATGGTCATCCCCTTCCCCTCATTTCAGAGCTCTTTAACAGATTAAGAGGAGCAATTGATTTGACCATGCTTAATCATAAAGATGCATACAACCTAATGTTTGTAAGTGGAATTGAAAACAGACTTCTCTACTCAGTATAGACATTATGAGTACCATGTGATGCCCGTAGGCCTCTGCAATGCCCAGCTTTTACAGGAAATTGACATATGACATTTCAAATCAATAAAATTTATCACACGGCATACCAAATAATATTCTGCCTTTCTATTCCAAAAAACTAACATCAGCAAAAATTATGCAGGAATTATGATGTGGTATATTGTGAAATCCTTGCCATTAAACAAACTACAAACTGAATACACACCAAGTACGCTGGGCTCTGTTCTTCACAAGATTTGTTTTTCACATTACACGTAGACCTGGGTTGACACATGGCAAGGCAATCACCCTCTCTAGACTAGCTCGGCCACAAAGATACATGCAAATCAGACATGTCTACCTTCCCAGTATCACCTGCATAAAAACATGGATTTTATACATGGAATGCAAACATCTATGTACCACCTATGACTCAACATCCTGCACAGGTGCCATGAATAACTACTCTCTGGCACCCATAACACTTTTCACTTAACGAAACATGGAAGGTTTCTGGATTTAATTAGGAATATAATATACAAACAGAGATTTTAAGCACTTCTTAATACAATAAAATACAAAAAAGTAAATTGATACATATTATCACCCTTATTAAATAGCGATTTGGCCAATTGAATAGGGCTCTATATAAGGACAGAGCATATTTTTTTACAGACATTTTTAGTTAGTGAAAAAGCAAGGTCTTCACTAACTAAAATCTTCTGTAAAAAAAAAATGCTATGTGCTTATATAGAGCCCTATTCAATTGGCCGAATTGCAATTTAATAAGGCTGTATATTTCTAGTGAAATCCACAAACCTGCAATGTCCCTATAATCCTGAGGTGCTTCTGGTAGCCATCTGTTAACAGGTCCAAAGTAGCTTGCATGAAACCAACTGGTATGATACAACCTCATTGCCTGCCCATGCAGGGTATTCTATCACCATGGACTTCATCCATCTGCATCCTGCACCACAATCATAGCAGTGTTAGAATGACTCACTTGAATGGTGCACTTCATTCTAATCCCAAATATACCATCTACCCCTGAAGCAGCCATGGTCTTTCTGAAGGAAATATTGTGTTTGCACGGTACACTAAAACACATTTTGACAGACTGTGTAAACCACTTTTGCTTCTTGATTTTGGAAATAATTATGTTTTTTTAAGATATATCAAGCTTTAATGTCTGCTGGCTATCAATAATTGGTTTGTCAGACTAAATGGTTTAACCAGACCTTTGAACATAACATAATTTTGATGACTGGTTCCATCTCCTCATCTTGGCTAAATTTGCATTCAAAAATGCTTCAAACGTTGTCATGACCTAGGCCCCCATTCAATTCGAAGCCCATAATTACCTTCATACAGCCCGTATGTCTGCTGGTTAGAAATTTTCAACAGTTACAGAGGTATTTAATTGAACAAGCCCACAATTACAGGGCTGAAGTCTAAAACCGTAAACCATGAACCTGTACGTAGCATTTCAGGGCATGATCATGACAAGACCGTAACTTACAATTTATAAAAAGCCAATAGTAAATGAGACTGTCATCATGACATGCGTAAAACATGGAGTTTAAACTTCAATCAATTAGTGTTTAGAAGTCCAATATGCGATCATACTCTCAATCCAGAAATGTAGAAATTAATAAAAATGAATGAAGAAACTGTTCTAGTCCATGTGAGTGGCCTGATATGTATTAACTCCTTGATTACTTGGATCAATATAACAAGGAAATAAAAGTGAAACTTTTTTTTTTTTATTGCAGATTTTCAAGCTTGAGATTGTTGTGCCTTTTATTGCTTTCCCAGTGCTTTTACAGTGTTACGAACCGGTGTTTAACCCACTTGTGAATCCTATTTACTACTCATAGAAATGTTTGACCCTTTTGCCATTTACGGGTTTGAAGGCAATTGCGGGCTTGTTGAATTGTTGCAATTGAATATGGATTTTGCGTCTTTGGCACTGGTAACAATTGCAGGCTTGAAACATCAAAGGAGTAGATAGGACGTAGTTACGTTTTTGACAACTGCACTGATTATGAGCCTGTAACTCACTAATCAATTGCAGGTAGCTAGAAGCGGGCAATTAAATATCAGTAACTTTTACTGGCTACATTACAGACTGCAGTAATTACAATTTGGCTAATTGAATGGGGGCCATAGTGTTCTAATGGGACTTGAACTGATTTTGAAACCAGTTCTATCCTTCTAGTTCTTCTTCTTCTGCGGTTTAATGTCCCTACAGAAGAATGGCTGGGTACATTATATAATAACTAGTCCCAAACTTCTACTTGCTAACCACACAGTGGTTATGTGTTCACTTTACTTTCCATAACCCCACTTTATACCCCACAGAACACAATACAACAATGGTAACTTTAACATAAACAAACATGATTGCGCAACTTTGGGAATATGTAACAAATGGTGGCCAACCAGACCCTCTTATCAACAGTAACTCCAATAATAAAACAATTAAGTCATTAGGAAGGGCTGATTGCTTCTTCTTAGCAGACAGAAGTATTTGATTCCCTCTGGTAACCCCCCACCCTTCACATTTTATTACACAAATCAAGTGAACAAGCCTTTCACAGGGTCTCTGGAGAAAGCTTTATTAACGGATGTAATCAGGGCATGTGTGATGACTGGAGGAGAGCTCCGCCAAGGTGTTAAGGGGTATCTGTAGATCGTGACACACAAGAGTACCTGGACCATTCCATTCTAAGCAAACCATGGGCTTCCCAAAGCTTCCCATTCATGTCCCTGAATATGCTGCACATGTGAAATGTTTCCAAAAACATCTCACATTTACAGTTTTTTACCTACCCTCAAGATTGGGGACACAGTTTAGGATAGCACCAAGTATACTGGTCCTTTCCCTATTGTGAGAAAATATATGATGTTACTTTTTCGCTTCAGCTACCAACAGATTCGCCATATCCATTCTATTTTTCATGTTGCACTACTAAAACCAGTGTCCCCAAGTCATTCTCCCAGCCATACATACACCTTTATCTATTTATTCTGGTCAATTGTGAAGTTGCTGGTATCTTGTATTCCAGGTAGGGGGTTGAAAACATCAATACCTGGTCTTGTGCAAATGGTACTGACCTTCTGAAAATGCTTGGCAGTCAGCCAAGAAGTGCTTTAAAGCACTGTTTTATTCTGCATAAAATCATAAAATTTGTACCTGTTTTTGTCTGTTGCTCAAGCAGTTCATGAATACATAGAGTGTGAAGTGCAGTGCTTCAAATTAACCTGTCAGTGACCTCTCTCAAGTAGAATGTTGCAGAATGTTGTTGCCACTAATTGGTTACTATGGGCCTCTGTCTTCATGAGCTGCAGAGGGGAAAAAAACAATTGGGAACTATATGTAAGATTCCAGACAGAAAAAAAACAGAGCTTTTATGCACTTATTAATAAAATAAGGTGCATAAAAGTCAAGTGATACATTGTTATAACATATTTTAGTAAAATCCAGAAACCTTCCATGCCCCTTTAATGCGATTTATTGATTGTAAAACTTGCCAAACTTTTCAGTCCCACTGTGGAACTGAAATGTTGGTCAAGTTTTACACCCAATAGATCACATTAGGAAGGAACACCATTGGATGGCTGTTTAATTTATGAATATACTGTATGTGTGTGTATTCATGTGTGTGTTTTGCAATAGCATTTGTGGACTCGCTAGTGAATATAGCCCTTGCCAACTATGAAGAAGGATTTGTTTTATTATACTGTATGCCCTATTTATGTTTTGCAGCAGCTGAATACAACTAAACCTGTTGGAGTATTGAATATTATTTGATCTCGTATTCCAAACTATCAATTGAATGTACTGTATGTTGTACATTACAAAGTGATATAATTATAAACATACTGAACTAAATTCCATCTGTTCAAGCAACACTTAAATAACAGAACAGATTTTTTTATAAGAATAATAAAAATCATGTACTTCTTTTTTACTTTCTATTGCATATTTTAGATTCTATTTTTTTTTCCTTTTCTTTTTGCGGCTATGCAAGCAATTGGAAAAATATGAAAGGTTATTGCCATCATGTGGTCATTATACAGAAGTACAGATTTGGAAACAAAGTAGGCAAAATATTTCATAAACAGAACTTTCCTAAAGGCCATAATGGGTAGGTATCTGTGTTTTTTATGTGCACTCTGGCAGTATAGTCTTGATTATATAAAATAAAATGACAGAAACACTTTCATATGAAGCTTTCTTTTACTACCTAAAACATATTCAAGTTTGCATACGTCACATGTATGTTCTGCAATGTTTAGTAATGGAATGACTAACTGTGATTGTCAATGCACTGCAGAATGCACAGATGTAGGGACAACTTATTCCTAGCCATTATATATATAATATGTGTTATATATTATTTTATGCATTTATTGATATAAGAGTCCTGGAAATGTGGCTAAAATATCTTGGATTATGCACTGTTTCCAGTACCTTAGTTGCTACTGTCTAATTAACGCAGCAGAAATTTCAAAAATAAAACCTATTTTTCATCTTACACAGTGAATACAAGTTCTTTTTCCATTTGATAGTATTATCTTGAGTGAATCTTCTTTAGGATATGGTGTGGAAGGTATCTGTTACATAATTATGTAATACTCTATTGATAGAATTTAGGTAGTGTGTATGGTGTTATATTGTTATACCACAAATTGATTATTTGGAAACCTAATGAGGGCACTATTAGTGGCTTTAGAGCATAAACGTGTATGGCCATATTTGTACAACTGAGGTACAGTTTTTGTGTGTATGGTATCACAATGTTATTTACAGCAGGTATATATCCTCAAACACAATTGAAGTTGTAGTGGGTTAAGGAACAGAAGAGTGTTTTTACGATTAAATGTATGAGGTCAAATGTGTAGAGGCTTAACTCTTTTTTTTTCTTTTGCTCACTACACAAAGCTGAATGTCTGGGAGTGGGCAGTCAGTGATACATGTAAACACAGATTTTACTTAGTTGAATTTTCAGTGAAAAATGCATGTGTTTTAAAAAATTTAAATGTATTTCCACATGCTTTTAGAAGATCTTTACTGTGATGTGGTACAAAGGTTCTAAATCTTTTTGTTTTAATTGACTAATGTATTAACACATGTATGACTGATATAAATAAATAAGTACATCAGTAAAAAAGAACAAGTGGAAGGCAGTGAAATCAAACATATCACTTACCAATGAAAAAAATCTTTAAAACTGAATGCTTACCAATAAACCACCACACTCCGCTTTCAAACTGTAAATCTAAAATAGAATGTGTAAAAGTTACAGATTTCAGACTTATTATTAATGCAGATTCTTGTGGGAGGACATCAAGGGCTAAACTAAAATGACAATATCTAAGTGAATTCTTTTTTTTTCTTTTAACAAATTTTCAAGTTTTATGGATTTACAAACAATAAAATATATTAACAGAAGAGATAAACAACCATAAACAAACAAAAAACGAACAAAATATGCATGATAGCAACATTATATACAAAAGTATAAACAGTAGTATGTTCACATTCTTTTTATAAACTGTTATTAAAAGACAAATGTTTCTAATAAAAAAAAACAACGCAACATATGCTTTCACTCTCTATTTCCTTTCTATATTAAAAACACGGCAGTTCAGTTGAACTAAGTTCAATTATTTGGAATAGATTTACATAATATCAAACTGTATCAGTAAGTTTAAAATTAATGATCAAATAGTATAAAAAAGGCCAAAAGGCCAAAAGTAATGATTAAACTAGGTCTATACAGAAACATAAAAATTAGGCCAGTATCCTTTTGTGTGGTGGCGCGGAGAGAGGAGCCAACAGGGTTCACAGAATCATTTTTTTTAAGTAATATTACCATAGGCATAGTTTCTATGTCTTCCAAAGAGACCATTTCAAAATATTTTTTTAGATGATCATTCTGATAATGTTTGTTTCTGTCTACAATGGTCACAAGTTCAGTCCATGTTGGTAAGGATTGTTTTTTTCAACCTCTGACTATAAGCCAGTTAGCTGCCATTAAAGTGTTTATATTTACGTTACTTTGTTTATAGTTAATTTTGTTTGGTAAAATGTGGAATAGTACAATCTCAGGAGTTAATTCCAGTTGAAATTTGATGATTTTTGATATTTGAATTAAACATAATGATCAAATTTTTTTTTATGTCAGCACAGTTCCACCACATATGTTCTTGAGTTCCTGTTTTGTTTTTACATCTCCAACAATATCCTTTTTTTTTATTTGTGGGGCTATTTTTTATTTTATTTATTTGAGGTCATATACCAAAGCTGCACTAATTGAAGTATATTTCTCTTAATGATGAATTCATTATACTTTTCTCCGTTATTAAGAATGCTTTGTACCACTGATCTATATGCCATATCGTCCCAAAGTTTTCTTCCTATTTTTGCATTTTCTCAGTTTTATTTGTTTCTATTCGGGATTTTATCATTTTATGGTATCTAGATATTGTACATTTCCTCTTACTGTCATTTAAGTTTTTTTTCAAATTGTGTCAATTCTCTATTTGCTAATATTTCATATTCCGTAATTATTATTATTGATGTGTGAAAAATATTATAAAATAGCCATTTAGTAGGTGGTATTTGGTATTCACTAGATATTAGCTCAAAAGATTAAAATTTTTGTCTATAGAATAAATCGCTTAACATTTTTAATCCCCATTTTTCCCAGATTATATTCAGAAAATGAGCAAGTTCTAATGATAATTTTTGTATTGGGGTATTTGGGGCTGGAAATTTTACCAGTTCATTTTTTTATTGAATTTGAACCACCATTTTATTAAAGTTCTGAGAATAAGTGGTAATTTGTTTAGTGTCTTATTATCCGTTTTTTTTATCCCAAAATATATATTGTAAGTTAATATTTTTAACTAACTTATTTTCTTTATGTAGAAATGTAGGTATATTTTCTTTTATTGTGAATTTAAAAAGACGAACCAGATTAACTGCATTTGAGCATTGTATTATATTCGGAGCGGCTAAGGCTCCTTTAGAGAAGGCTCTCAAAGGCAATTTATTTTTTGATGCCCAGTCTTTTATGTCTGTAGATGAAATTATCCAATATTTTTTGGAATTGCTTTAGATTTTTAATTGAAATCTTTAAAGGAAGACTTCTTGAAATAAAGACTTCTTAAAAAAAAGTTATTTTGGGGAGCATATTCATTTTGATTGCCGCTATTCTTCCAAAAGAGGATAAATTCAGAGATTTCCAATTCAGTAAAGTAAATGAAATTTGAAGAAAGAGCTTATCCAAATTATTTTGAACCATGTTGTTCATGTTTATAGTAAATATTATCATAGGTGTGTTATTTGGTTATTTCCCCAATTATAATGGAATCTTTCTTTCAATATTAGTTTATCTTTACTATAGATTAGAGTATAATACTTCCGTTTTTAAAATATTTTTTTTATAATAGGATAGGTCACTATACTCTTCAATAAGTTGAAGCAAGCTGGTTATTGAGTCTATTGGATCAGTAACTCTATCTAATAAATCATCAGCAAAGATAGTAATTTCATTTATAATAGAGCCAGTTACAATATCTTTTATTTGCCTACAACTTCTAATCATTTCCAATAAAGGTTCAATACTTAAAGCAAATATAAGTTGTGACATAGGGCAGCCCTGACGAGTTCCATTTCTTAAGTCAAACGATTGTGTTTTGAAACGTATTCCTGTTATATATGCATTGACTTCTGTATGAAGCGCTCTAATCACATGTGATCCAAATGATCCCAAACCATATTTATATAAATTCCCAATTCACTCTATCAAATATCTAAGTGAATTCTTGGTGAATTTTAACAATGTAAATAATTTTTTACATGATTTTCCTCTCTCTAATAGATGGTGCAAAGCACATGTAGTGACTTTTCTGGTCATTTAAACAGTAGACCTCATGTGCAGAGATGCAATCAAGTAACTTCTAGTTATTCTTCTTCTTATTATTGCCTTCTGACTGATCTTAAAGCTTTCGACTACTGAATGCATTAACTTGAGGTTGTCTCTAAAATGTCACCATTGTTAAGTTACTTTGTGTTAGTGTTTGATGTCACCATTGTATTTTCTCTAAATATCCTGTTCAATAAATTGAGTCTTCATTGGTTAGGAATATCTTCCCTTCCTGGATGCTGTGAATCTATGAATGTCCTATCAGATAAAAGGCTGGCAAGGTCTGCTGTCTACTTCAGCCAGTGAGGTGTAGAAACGAACCCTGTGCACAGACAAAGGGCTAACTTGTGGGATTCTTGCAGTTCCAGTCTGACTTACACATTCCACATCTACTATAATAGTTTTCAGATGCTCAGATGCTTTCTGCGTAGGTATTACTAACATGCTGATTGCGGGGAAACGCAGGGAATTGTGCAACTGGACATGCCTCCCTCCCTTTCTCTCTATCGCTCCATCTCTCTTTCTGCTTCCTCTCTTTGTGCCAGTTATCCTTCCCTCCCCTCCCTCTCTCTCTCACTCTCCACAGTGCAGTTGCAGCAATGTGCATGACCAGCGCAACCAAGCCATTGCGCATCCACTGCAGAGGGGGGAGAGTGAGAAAGAGCGGGATAGAGAGAGGAAGGGAGTGGGGAGGCAGAAGGAAAGGGAGAGGAGGCAGAGAGTGAGAGAGAGGGAGGTGGAGAGAAATGGAGAGAGTGGGGGAGGGGATGGAGGGAGAGAGAGGAGAGGGAGAGAGAGCACAGAGCACAGAGAGAGGACACAGAGAGAGGACACAGAGAGAGGACACAGAGAGAGGACACTGAGAGAGACAGAGGGTGCATAAAGTAAGAGAGGGTGCACTGAGAGGGCACACAGACAGAGGGAGAGGGAAAGCAAAGAGAGAGACAGCACAGAGAGAGACAGAACAGACAATGGAACATTTATGACGGGCAAGTTACTAGTATTATATAAACAACAAATCTAATTTACTTATTTCTCATTAGCTCCCAAGTAGTCTATTGCTTTGTAAAGATATATTTCATCTGTACGACCACACTCCTTAAATGTTGCATATTTTTAAATATTATTTATTCACATGAAGAGCAGTTTATTAGAAACCCAAGAAAAAGTAAATACAGTTAAAGTGGGGAAAAATTAAAAATTCTACTTTGAAGGACTAAAATAGCTTCTGATTTTCTATATCTTAGTCATTGGCATTGAGCAGTTAGAGAAAACAGCAAAGTATTAGCAATCTATACATGTCCAAGGCTAAGATAGTCACAGAAGTCCCATATGACGAAATATAAAAGAAATCTTTGGCTGTTACATCTGGATGTATTCTGCTATGGGATTGTGAGACCAGTCTTGAAATAAATCATGAGCCCCTAAAACAAATTGCAAACAAGAACTACTTAATACTCTTGGTATGATACAAATACTTTATTCTGCAACTTCAGCAGTATGACATCTACATAGATTTGGGCAAGATTTAGAGGTAATGTTTCTGCTCTCAAGAGCATTTAAAAGCATAGAAAATTCTGTAGATGCTGAAGAAGAAAAAATGCCACATGATTTTCAAAGGAATTGTCCTGCATCTGATGAAATGTAGACTGTTATAGCCAAAGTTACTGAAGGGATGAATGTCTACAAAAGGTCACTGCTATCATTAGCCTGGGGTGGAAAGCAATCTAGACGGAATTTAATATAAAGAACATTTTTTACTGAGTGTGTTGCAGTGACTTGTTAAAAGATACATGAAGGCCAATCAAGCAAAATAAGTACAAAAGGGAAGTAGATAATGCAGCTTGCTATCCTAACATGAATGCCGAAAAATAATTAAACAGTTATAGCCTTCATGCATCCTTACGTTAAATATGGACACGTAAACTGCTAGAATAGTCTGTGGAGTAAAGTAGCAAAAATCTAAATTGTACAAATTAGTTTAGCAATGTTTAGCAAGAGATTATTGCATATTATAATTGTCAAACTGCGAGACGTCGTTACGCATTGCACTGTTGCCTACGACTTAAGCTATGAGCGCCAAGGGTGCTCATTGCCTGCTCACCTCGCTTAGAGAGGAGAGTAGTTGAGGCATTAAAACTCGCAGCACTTAGGCGATGAGCACCAAAGGCGATCATTGCCTGCGAGCCTCGTGTAGCGAGGCGAGCAGTTGAGGCATTAAAAGACGCGGGACTTAGACAAAATGAGCGCCGAAGGCGCTCCTGCAAATCGAGCCGTTGGACACTTTCCAAACACTTTGGAAATGCGGAATTGCCTTGGGCTGCAAGCAGTTGAGAAACGCGAGACTTAGACAAAAAAATTGCAAGGCGCAGAACTTAGAAAAGAAAATACAAGGTCAGCAAAAATACGAAGTTAACAGCCGAACCGCACAAATTGAAAAACACAAATTTAAGCCGAATTTGCAGAGTTTCGTCACTCAAAGTGAGAAAAAAAATGGCGGCCGAAAAAAATGAAAATGAGGCCAGCCGCGTACCACTTGCCAGGGACGCGTACGCGTACACTGACAGCCGCTTACCACTTTGCCAGGGACATACGAGGTACAAAAATACACTGTTAGGAAGGACGGAAAATGCTTGCAAACCGCGTAAGACATACACTATCACCACCATTTCACAACACTAACTTGCACATTACCACATTACGCTTTTGAAATGGTGGTTTTCCCCTCCTAAACAAACTATTTACCCTCGTGCACGCAGCCATATACACTGCACACTTAGCACATTGCTGACACTTTCTCCTCAGATCATCAACAGTCTCCCTGTACATTTAAAAAAGAAGCCAAACAGATTGTTCTTCAGGATATTGATTGCTGGATATTAATTACAAATAGCCAGTTTAATAGCCCTTTTGCAAGCCTTGTTGATTTCCTTGTACTTGCGTAAAGCAGTCTCTGTCCCCCCTTGTTTTTACAATTTAAATGCCTGTTTTTTACTCTATCTTTAATTCATTGTTAAGGCACATTGGATGTGATTTACTTCTTCTACTTTTATTTCCACCTGGTATATGGTGATAAGTATGTATCAGCTCTGTCTGGCATTGTCATTCCTAAATGGACATTCCCAACAGTTTCACTCAATCTGGAAAATCTGTTGGTGAGTGCCAACTCAAAACTGGCCTGCCTGTTCCTCCTGATCCCCCTGCTTCCCCTTGTAACTGTAACCTAGCTACCTCCCTGGACATCCTCACAAGCCACATCTGCACCCTCCATGCTAGGCCCAGCTAAACTGTGCTCCCTTTTCAGTGGACCAAATGTATTAAGTGCTGCAATTCTCCTCTCCAGTTCTCCGATTTGAGCTGAAGATAGGCAACATGCTCACACCTGTCACAGAGTTATGGACCCTGAATCAGCTGTTCCACCAGTTCATACATGTGACAGGATGTACACTGAATGAGGTTGCCAGGGGACTGACTCATAATTACTAATTAAAGTCAGAAAAAAATGTATAAAGCACTACAATGTGCCCTCAACTCCCTCCTCCTATTTAAACTCCCACACTTATACTAGAACTGCACTTTTATTAAAACTGTTCAAAACCCTCACAAATTCGCTCCTTCTCTTGTTTATATTACTCACCTGCACAAGTACACAAACACATTTTACTGTTCAGGAGAAATCACAAAACAGAGGCAAACAGACCACAAAAAGTCCCACACAAATATAGCTTCACACAGGAAAACCACAAACCCTCTCAGCTGCACAAACATGAGAATGATCAAAATGTTTTTAGAAAGTGAAAAAAAAGAAAACTTTATTACCTATTATATGTAACTAGCGTATTGCCCGTCAAAAAATGACGGCAATCAGATGTGTATGTTTTAAACGTTGTTTAGTTATTAATATACACATGGAACTGTAAGGTAGCTAATGTTTTTTTTTGTGTACTACTGAAATATAGAATTCAAATTAATAAATGAATTTACATATTTTTATGCATTGTGTTGAAGAGCTGGCAATCTGAGGTGCTGTGTAAGCGTGATGAATGTGTGCAGTGTAATAGTGTGCGTGCGCGAGCCGAAACCGTTAACGTAGCTGTACTTCCGCATTATCCTAAAATGGCGGATAATGTGTTTTATGCGTCTTCGCAGATTATCGGTACGTGTTTTGCGTGGTTATAGTGCTGTAGCCTGGTTTTCGTTTTGTTCGTCCGTCATTTTTTCTGCGTCGCTCATTGCCAAAGTACTACGGTTTAACGGCTCGCCTCGCTGCTCGAGGCTCGTCAGGCAATGATCGCCTGCGGCGCTCATCGCTAAGCCCGCTAAAGTACTACGGTTTAACATTAAATTTTTTTGCCACACAACATGACACTACATTTGTCCCTTTTTTTCTTCAAATAAATACAATTTTTTTTTAATAAAATTAATATTTTTGTAATTTGCAACTTATATTTCATCAAATTTGTTGGTTTAGGCGGGAAATCCGATGTTGCGCGAGACAAAGTCGTTAAATCTGTGTTAATAGCCTTCATGCATCCTTACGTTAAATAAATCTGTAATTTCTGATCGTAAAATGTACTCGCTACTGTCTTTTTACTCATTGCGCGGTTAATCCGCATCCTTTATCTCATATTTTTTCTAACACATACGTCTGTGGCTGTGTTTTACGCAGTTCGTAGTAGTATAGCCTCGTTTTCATTTTTTTCGGCGGCCATTTTTTTCTCGCTTAGCCGATTTTCGATCTTTGTAACTCGGCAAAATCGCTGTAAATTGGAGTTCCAACTCACTTCCAGACGTCCTGCCTGCTTCCCCATGCTGTAAGTGACCTTTATTTTATTTTTTAGTGTGTATTTAGTGTTTTTTTTAGTGTTTTGTTTCCGCCGTTTTGTTTCCGCCGCTTATGTCGTAATTTTTTTCAGCTCGTATTTTTTTCGTAAGTGCTACGAAGTAACAGCTCGCCTTGCTACGCGAGGCTCGCCTGCAATGAGCGACTGCGACGCTCATTGCCAAAGTGCTACGAAGTAACGGCTCGCCTCGCTATGCGAGGCTCGCCTGCAATGAGCGCCTGCGGCGCTCATTGTTAAAGTGCTACGAAGTAACGGCTCGCCTCGCTACGCGAGGCTCGCCGGGCGATGAGCGCCTGCGGCGCTCATCGCTAAGTCATACGCACTACGCAACAGAGCAGTTTAACGGCACGCCGGGCGATGAGCGCCTGCAGCGCTCATCGCAAAGTCGTACGCACTGCGCAACGGAGCGTGACGACGTCTCGTAGTTAGACAATTATAATATGTGATTCTTGTTTAATGCAATGTCACCATTTAATTATTTTAATCTGGTGAAAAAATACATTAAATACCGTAAAAATTGTGACTACTGTAATGGAATTCTGCAAAGCCTTTCAGTAGATCTAATGGAAATCCAATTAGTTTAGCAGAACACACCCTACTAAGGAAACAGCTCAAACAAAGCAGTTAAACAAATCACGTTAAATACTAACTTCATATGATAGTTAATATATTTTATTGTATTATTTTCCAAAGCATTTAGCAACTTTTAGGTTTAGTCAGTTAAGGAGATTTTGTTTATAGTGAAGAAGCAATGACATATGTAACATTTGCTGTAGTATACTTTCTCTAAATCTGCATTGTGGTTTTATGATACAGTGGAGTCTGTGTTGAACAGCCATCAGTAGAAGATCAAGTGTGGTCTGTGAATGATTTATATAATACAGTTCTCTCAAGGCGAGACTCCCTTCACATGTTGTATTTCCAATTTCTATTTTTTTTATTTTTTTCTGTCTTTTAACTAAAGGTGTTATTGTTTTGATGTGCATATACTCACAGTAGAAGCTACGTTTGTTTACACTAAGTCATTTTTAGTAATATTGAGATTTTTACTCTACATATTTTTGTTCACCATAATATCAAATTACAATTAGCAGTCCTGGGAACTGAATTTTCATCAAATGCACACTTCTCTTAGAATATCTTATTTTCGCATGTTCTGCCTTGCTTATACTGTATATGACCATATTTAAACATTTAAAAAAATCACTTTTCTTGCATGAAAAACAATACAGGGCACTGGGGTTAATGTTGGGTGCCATGGGGGTCCTTGAGGACAAATGACACATAGGTGTCATGAGGGTCAGTTGAGGACCCCATAATATGGGATTCATTTTAGGTGCCATGGGGTTCCATAAGAAGCCTAAAAGTGATATAAAATTTAAATTTAGATGCCATGTGGGTCCATTGGTATAAGGGTTAATTTTAGGTGCTTTGGGGATATATAGTGACATCTTTGTTAATAGTTAAATATACAATAGGGTCTGTGGTTATATTTTAGATGGGGATCCCTAAGATTGCAGGGGTGCGTGGGCAGGGGGGGATTACGGGGCATCATAGGGGGCAGCAGGTTATAGGCACAAGGTCATAATCCGCATGCATTATTTGTTGGGTTATTTAACTCCTTCCCTGTCATATATGAAGTTTAGCTGCTACATCATAAGTACATTTAGGCACAATTTAAACCACAGTCATTCATTTAACAGTGTTTCAAATTAAAAATGAAGGATTAGTTCATTCCTTATCTTAAAGGGACACTGACACTCCAAAAACAAGTTGATTTCCTCTTAAAGGGCATTAAAAACTGCTTTTATATTGTACAATGTTTTTCTCCTTACTAATTTGAGTTACATCTTCCAATCTAAAATACCAACAAATACTAATATTGGTCGTAGTAAATAATAATGTTTTAAAAGGATTTATGTAAAAGTCACTTCAATGTGGGTATTTCACAAGTTTCAATAAATAAAATCTAATGTAACTATTTACCTAAAATATGTCAAATGTTGTGTAAATTAAGGTGACTTGCTCAGGTTATAATTGAAATTTCAGTGCACTAATGTCTTACCTATAGTAGAAACACAGAGCAGGGTATTTGTGTCAAGGATTTAAATCAAGAAGGACATGGTTTAGTCCTTTTCTATAATTTGTTTCAAGATAGTGAAGCACTTGGATATCAAATGTGACCTGTCTACAGAGATCATTAGATTTTCCAAAGGTTTAACTACAATATTAATTTGGAGATTACATTTCTTTTTCAGAACAAGTGTTTTTATCTTAATATAATCTAGCCAACATCTCTTTGGGAGGTCATATTCTGTAGTTAGTTGGTCAAAAGATGCCATAGCATCATCTATGTAAAGGTCTTGTAAACAGTTCAGTCCAAAATTAGACCACAAATTAATTATTTTTTGCTCATTATTAATAAGGTGAAGTGGTAATATTGGGCTAGGCGAAGAAATTAACTTGTATTTTCTATTAATAATATTCCAAGTACACAACACCTCGCCCACAACTGTTTTGCCTTGCTCAAGATCTTTCTTTTGAGACTCAATGAAAATTAAGTTCTTGAGATCTTTAGCCTTCACTCATTCTCTTTCAATCTGGCTCCAAGCATAAGTACCACCCGGAACAAACCATCTGATCATATGTGCCATCATAGTAGCTTCATAATAGAGTTTTATGTTTGGGTAGCCAAATCCCCCTCTCTCAAAATGGCTAGACATGGTACTTTTTTTTGTCTCTGAATGGTTTGCCCAGTTGTATATATTTGTCGAGTAGTGCTTGAAATCTTTTTAACAGTTAGTTGGGTTAATTTTAGGGGTATACAACAAAACAAATAGTTAATTTTTTGGAACTAGGTTAATTTTTGTTATTGCAATTCTGCCTGAATACGAGTCTTTCCCCAAGATGGTCTCTTGGGAAAAGGACCTCGACAGTACTTGGTCAATTAATACTTGGCATAAAGCTTTCAGATATACTGGGAAACATATAAAAAATGCCTCATATAGAGAAGTATTCTCAAAAATTCTAAACAAATGGTATATAGTTTTGTCCACAATCAGTCATTTCACATGAGAAACAGTTCCTATGTTGGAGAAACTGTGGCCTATCTTCACATGTGGAGGATGTGTTCCATTAAATTGTCCGGACTCTTGAAGGTAAAGATTTCTCTTAATGCAGAGAATGTTATTCTTTATATTTTTCCTACAGAATAGAGCCCTGAAACTCGAGCATTCATTAACTAATTTTGGTAGTATCCAAATGGTTATTAGTGAGATGCTGAAAGCAGGAAAGAGTTCCAACATGGTCAGAACTAATCAATTTCATATCCCGTAATTGTGAATAAGATGAATACCTTATGTTAACTAATATGATAAAAAATAATAAGATCGAATGGAAAATTTGTGATTCCTGCTTCATGCATAACAATTGTCCTAAGCCTTCCAACCTTCCTCTCGGTGCATGAAATCTGACGACACTCAGACCATAGTGCTCAAATTTATATTGTTTATTGTATTCTTTATTTTTTTATGTTCATTTTATATATTTTATTGTTAAAAATTGTTTAATAATAAAAAAAATATTGATAAGTCCATGAAAAAAAATAAAAAATGAAGAGCATGGTTTTAATTGTTCCTTACATTTCTTATACAATGCTGTCCTCTAGTGGCCATTCTATGAAATTCAGAAAACATTTGATATTATTACCAACATAAATGTGAAAGTGTTGGGCTCAGACGGCTTCCTCAAGCAGGGATAAAACTGGACTAGGGTACCACATTAAATTCCAAGCACGCAGTGGCCGTTAAACAGCCCGTATGTCTGCAGGCTTGAAATTTACTTTGGTTACAGAGCGATGAAATTAGAAAAGCGTACAAGGAAACAGACTGAATCCAAATCCTTAAACCATACTGCAGCATTTCTTATACAATGCTGTCCTCTAGTGGCCATTCTATGAAATTCAGATAACATTTGATATCATTATTACCAACATGAATGTAAAAATTGGGCTCAGCTGGCTTCCTCAAGCAGGGATAATACTGGACTAGGGGCCCCATTAAATTCCAAGCCCACAGTGTCCGTTGTACAGCAAGAAAATAGACATAAAAATAATTATTTTTTATTGCAGATTTGCGAGCTTGAGAATGCTGTACTATTAATTTTAATACCTTTCATCGCATTCCCTATAATTTAAAATACAGTAGTGTGTTTATTTTTGCTTTTACAGTGCTACGGACAGGACTTTAACCCCCTTGCGTGTCCTTTCTAGTACCCGTAGGATTTTTGCCAATATTTGCCATTTACGGGTGTGAAAACAGTTGGGGGCTTGACGACTTCTAGCAATTTAATAGCGATTTGCGATAGCAACATTTACGGGCTTGAAAGATCAAAGGTTTAGCTGGTCCAGAGTTCAGATTTTGACAGGCCATACGTTTTTTTCGCCTGTAAGCCGCAGATAGTTTATGGATAGCTTAAAGAGGCAAATTTAATAGCTGTAAACTTTGTGGGCTCCTTTACGAGCTTTGGGAATTCAAAATCGGCAAATTTAATGGGGCTCTAGATGTCATTGCTTTGAGTGAATCTTTTCAAAAGTTTTCCTTAAAGGAATGAGCATCACAAAGTATCTATCTATCTATCTATCTATCTATCTATTTATCTATTTGTATATTTATGTAATCCTGCTGATATACAGTATGTCCAGAGCAACATGTTGTGGCCCTTCTAGTGTGTCTTGTGTGTCCAATAGGCATTCCCAAGCTGTCTTTGTGAAGGGATCAAAAGAATCTGAAAGATCTGCTGGGTGAGCTTGGTCACAACAGCCTTATCAAGCCTGAAGAAGCAGATCGTAACAGGGAGTATTTTTTGAAATAAGAATGTCTGGATTGATATCTTTCCCAGTACATAAATTTCTCTTTTGGTATATACAAACTGTCCAAGACAGCAGCTAGGATGTCACATGGAGACATGTCCAAGATGGAAATCAAGTACTTTCAGAGGCTTGGGGGAGATGCAGAGACAGATAAGTGATTTGCCCAGTGCTATCAGATCAGATCCCTGATTTCCTGCAGAGCAGAGGTTATTCATGAGAAAAGGAGACAGATCCCAAGGATGATGGAGCAGAGAGCACATCAGGTTGCACTTGAAGAAGACCTGGGAGCAGTTCTTAAGCATGAGTGGATGGCATCCCTGGAGCTTCAGCAGGGAGGTAAGCTATCAAAGTGGCTGGAGGGACAGGTGTGGGACGAGCGTTATGAGGGTCTGATGGAGCCGGCTGTTTTGTTGCAGCATTTCTCATTCTATAGAGTGGATGCAAGCTAGTTATATGATACTGCTGGTAGAGGCAACCATTGGTAGGACCTGGCTCAAGGGGTGGAAGGAGTCCTGTCAATTAGGCAAGAATGAAGAAGATGAATCCTGTCATCATGAGGTCCTAAAAGCATATGTCCTTGTTGCAAAACTGCAGAAAACTATTGCAGAAATCAATATGTTCCAGAGTTTAAAGAATGAGCAGGTCTCTGCAACTCTCGCCATGGAACAGCTGCAAAAAAGTATGATTGAAAGAGATGAGAAAATAAGATATTGCAATGAGCAACTTCAGAATGAGCATGTGAAAGTGTCCAACAAAGTTGATGAATTCAAAGTTCTGCATAATCACAACAAGGAGTTGCAATTATAGATCAAGAAATTACAGGCTAAATTTTTTTTATTAGGACAGATGGAGAAGAGTAATCAAGAAAAAGATGAAAAAATCAAAACAGTGGAAGAACATTTAGTGACCGAACTCATAGAGTTGGCAAACAAGCAAGAAGAGTTAAGAATATTGAAAGAAGAGAATTCATCCTTAAGAATGGATATTCAAAATCTGCAGTCTCAAAAGACAGAACAGATGTCACTTACCTCAGCTGTTGAAGAACTGAAGATTGTGATCCATGAGAAAGAGGGGAAGATAAAGTCTGTAGAAGATTGCCTACAGGCTGAAATCCTCAGAACAGACATCAAGGAAAAATGATCCAGGCATTGAATAAGGAAATCGAAGGAAGAGTTAGCAAATAGCCAACTTTAAAGAACAAGCCAGTCTGAAGGTAGTTTGTGATGCTTGGGAAGAAGTTTGTGAAGAAAAGTGAGGCAGTTGAGATACTGCTGTGTTGAATGTCTTAATGAAGATACTTGTATATGCTCCTAAAAAAAGGGAAGATGACATATGTTGAAGACATATGCTCCTAAAGAAAAGGGAGGTGGCGTATCTTGAAGACTTATGCTCCAAAAAAGGAAAGGGAGGTAATAAGATAAGCGCTATTATGGTATGACTGAAGTGGATGTTATGACACCTTGCAGATGAAACCTTGTTAATAGTAATTTATACAAAGTCCAGAAGATACACAAACTGTTACAGACTGTTATCAGCTCGAGTTTAATTATACATCTATTGAACTTGTTATGGATTACAACAACAATGAAAGAAGTTCCTGAGTGTTATAATGCTGAGCCTGAGTTCATATTATTTTTAAATATTGCATCTGAATAAAGGCATTTTAAAGAGACATCAGCTGTCTTGGTGAAGTGATCAAAAGCATCTGAAAGATCTGCTGGGTGGGCTTGGTCACAACAACCTTATCAAGCTCTAAAAAGCAGATAGTAACAGAGTATTTTCTGAAATAAGAATGTCTGGATTGGTATCTTTCTCAGTATATAAATTTCTCTTTTGGTATATACAAACTGTCAATTGGAACTTATTGACTTTTTGACTTATATTGTTTTTATTCATTGACTGTTATATGGTTTTATGTAGTATTGGTCATTTTATTAGATTAATTGATTATGCAGTTTTATATATTTTATATCAATGAGGTTTGATATCACGTGTTTTCATCTTTGGTAAAATATTGTAGTGATTTATGCTTTATAAAATCTGACGTGTTGCTATTTTTTTTACCTAGCTGATTATTGATATCTGTGGAATATTTTGCTAGTTCTCATAAATTGATTGTTGTTTTACTTTATTACTATCAATAAACATTATTTTATCTAAGACTGTACATTTGTCTATAAATTGATACTGAACTCAGATATATCATTCTAATTATTTAGAATGTTTTGTCACAATATTACTGAGAGTAAGTGAATCACATACACAGCATATCTAATAGAGCCATCTACACTAATAATACATCTTTATAAGATTTATACATTTTCTCGATATGTAGTTATTTGAGAATCATACACATTTCATATGTAATAGGTTGTGGTTAAACTAGAAATTACATAACCCTAGATTGAAAAGTAGATTATTTTGATAATAAAACCTTGGTTTAAATTTTAAAGTTACCTCATAATTATAAACATTTCATATTTAACTTACTATGGTTAAATTAGAGTGATATATTCATGGATTCTTTCTACCTTTAATTTGAATGCAAGTACATTGGAGATTTTTGTTAATAAACCTTTGGAGGTATATAATATAATGCTTAGGGTAAAGGTCCATATAATTTAAGTGAGTATTGTATTTAGTTAATTAATGGATATACAATGAAGGCATCTATTTAAGGGCCTTCTTAGATAGAAAGATAGAACCCCTCCCCCCATAAAGTCAGTTCATGGTGGCAATATGTACGACAATACAGATGAATGTAGGATGACAGTGCCTAATGACATCAGATATCTAGACCCACTGGACTCTATGCCTCCTACTTGTATGTGAAGAAACGGTATACGCCAATTGTATTACAGTCAAATATAATATTATAGCAAGAAGTAAGTTTTAATTACAGAAAGCATAAGGAAAAGGTCAGCTTTGGGGGCTGCAGAAAAAGCTCAACCCTTGGGGATCATAGATTTACTTTTTATTGTAGTTCTATTTTCCTATGGCAATTAGTCCATGTAGAAGTGATGTGTCCTATTTTTATTATATTGATTTTAAAGCTCACTGTGCTCTATTATTTTTGATTTAATAAAGAGGTTTTTAATACCCATTTGAACCTTTTATTACTTTATTGTCTTGCTACAATTGGAAACCATTTCTGCATATCCTTGAAGACAAGTTCTGTTATCATGAAGAAAATATGGCATCTACAAAGAGTGAAACAATGGTGCTTGTGAACATGTCAGAGTCTCCCTATGTCAGGGGTGCCATCATATAGATATTCTGGACAAAATTAATAAGCTCTTTCTAGAATAGAAGTGAAGTGCTAGTGAAATTCTCACTGCATGTCAAAGCTAGATCAAACATGCAGGGACTAAATTTGCATTTTTAATTTTATTTTTAGCTATTCTTACAGTGGCTCCCAACGTACACATATTTTAAAGTATGCATCTAAATATATCCGCTATGCCCTGAACTGTGAGCACCTTAGTGTGATATTTGTTACAAATATATGTGGATTCAGGCACAGATTTTTAAGTCTAATTTTTTACATTACCACTGAAATTCCTCATATTTGTTTGTTAGACATTGACTATTAAAAACAGAGTGCAAATAAAAGATAATATTTATTCTCACTTGTCAATTTTCCCTTCAAGCAAAACTGCTTCACTCCATCTTCATGTGCCTTTTAGGGGGATGCCAAGCTCTGCCTGGGGCCTGGACTAAAATAAAAACTGTCAAGGTTCTGACTCAGACTGAGCATGGTCATTAAAGGAGGCAATGGCTATTATAGCAAGTGTATTAATTGACCACACTCAGGAGGTTACTGGGCAGGGCCAATGGGACAGCTGGAAGGGGTTTTTACATTCAATAACTTTTTGTGGGGAGAAGGGATGGAGCCAATGATATAACCGGGTGGTGTCAATGGCATCATTACTTCCAAGATACATTATGGTTCAGTCCACAGGCAGAACTGGCAACACCCTGCAATGAGGCACATGCATTTGGAGAAAAGCAACTCTGCTTAGGAGAAAAATAGACAGTTTGAAAAGTAAGAACAAATATTAACTTTCTTTTAGATTGCATACCATTTTTAATAACCTATGCCAACAAAGAAACATATGAGCTATATTTTTAAATACATTACAATGATCTTTTAATGGTACACATCTATAATTGAAGTAAGTATTTACTTTGATTGTATCAATCCTTGCAAAAACACTTTTCACTGTTATACATATATTGACTTTCTAGTGCTGTGTGGTCTATTTTAATAAAAATGTAAAGGGGCCTTAATCAATGTGAAACAAGCATTTAAAAAGAGCATGGATTAAGAATTCCAAAAATGTATGTAAATATAAATACAGTGTAAATATATATAAAGATAAATATGCAACCTGTTTACACGTTGTTACGAGCCTAAGATTTGGGGGACCACGCCCACCCAAAATTCTCTCTCTCTAGGCTGTGTCTTTTTGTGTTCAAGATCTCAGCATCCCCAGCAATGGTTGGGGGACACAATAACAACACCTGTACCCTTGCTTAGTACAAGCAGACTGACTCTTTATTATTGCTTCCAACACTTTTTACAGATATCACAAAACACCATTCCCTAGTTCTATAGCTAAACCCCCCGATACAATCCCTTCCTATAGTGACCTTCTCACTCCTCATTAGGCCACAAACCCCCACCTCTGGTTATTAGAATCACCAACGCAGACTGTTTATTCTTACTTGATCTTTACAGAAATCACAAAATAAAACATCCAACAGTTCTATAGTTTCCCCCCCCCCGCCCCCCCTCCCCACATACCCCACAGTTTTGCTCAGACAAATCGTGGTCCACTGGAAAAGGAACTGGCAACCCACTCCAGTATCTTTGCCAAAAAACCTTATGGAAAAGCACTACCAGACGCCAGATGTGCCTGGCGTGCTGGGGCCATAGGGCCATGGAGAGTTAGACATGACTGAACAACTTAAGCCTAAGGAAAATGTGATTGCACCACTATAACAAAAATCACTATATTTAATAAATGAATATATGTCAACCACTATAATATATAAAATCAATAAGTAATTTGCTTTTCGTCAAACATATGAAAAGACATAGGAGAAAAGAAATCACATAAAGAAACCACCAAACTCCCTGGAATCTGTCTCAATATTGTTTTCCTGTCTCATTAGAGCTGCAGTAACTACTTATAAATGTATGAAAAAGTAAAGAGAAATTAATAAGAGCCAATTGTTATGTTCAGGAGAGCCCACTGAACTCTTGGGGACTGTTGAACCATTGGGGAGGGCCTAGATTAACATAGACTATTATTACCCTGTTAGCATGGGGTGTTTAATATTGTTACAAAATCATGGATTGCTGTCAGCCATCCTGAGTGTGAGCCATGTTATACCTGTCTATATGTGATGTATGAATGGAACTCCATGGCCATGTGTAGTATCAAAATGATCCATTCTCCCCAGGGAATGTTAATACAGTGTTATATTGGGGTTCCCCGGGCCTTTGGAACAAGAATATGCAATTGGGGTGGGCCAAGCTACTTGAAGAGAGAGAGCATTGACAAGGAAGGTCAGGGGCTAAATGTATAGTCACTCTGAGACAAGGGGTCTCCACGTTGTAGATGATCAAAGACCCCTGGTAGGCCAAAATCCTGTACAGACTACAGCAAGGAAAGAAGGCTGTCATCTGCTTGATGGATGGACAGCTCCCAGGGGGAGACAGAGTGGAGGCTGATAAAGATGGGTGGGACTGTGTTGGAAATAAATTCACTGTTTTGGATCAATAAAGAGAGCTACAGTTTTTAAACATACATCAGCATTGTGTATGGTTCATTCTGGGAAGATAATAATTCAACAAAAGGAAATTATGGCAATGGATCCTATCTAATACCTTGCTCCTACACACTGGGAGAATTATGCTGACTGGTATTCCTGCAATTCCTGTGTACTGTTATGCTGTGCTGGGTTCATAACTGTAAAAAGGGATTTTCCAAAGAACCCTACAGGAGCAGTTGGATCTTAACACCAATATGTAATATTTGCTGATTGGGTTTACAATCAAGCACTCTAGCAATCTATAAAATGCATCTGTTCTAGTCCATGTGGGTTTCATGATATGTATTAACCTCTTGACTCCTGGGATCAATATTACTCAGAAATACCAGTTAAAATGTATATTTTTAATTGCATATTTGTGGGTTTGAGACTGTTCTGCAATTAATTCTAATGTATTTCCATGCCTTCCATGCTTTTAAAGTATAGTATTGTGCGTTTAATTGCTGCTCCAGCTTTAATAAATGTTTGAAAAAGATTTTGTGAGTCGTATTTAGTACTGGTAATATTTTGACAGAAACTCTTTCTAGTTGTGGGTAAGACTAAATTTGAGACCTAGCCCTATGGGTCTAATTGATTATTAATTTTGTGTAATTTAATTATTTAGCGCTTGTAATGTTTGAACTGTGCTAAAACCAATGGAGACATAAGCCTGTAGTAATTGTGGGTGGGTCATTTATAATCGGATTAGGAGTAGCTAATAAACTGATAAATGTATTTTACTTTTACATTGGCTATTCAGGTTTTCTCACCTTCTTTATTTTAGTTTTTTAATCCCTTTGGTGTTCATATAATTTATTTTGGAGTTATTTTTTTTTAAATGATCAATACAATTGTGTGAATTTAATCTAAAATATAGAGACTTTATTTTTTCTGGTAGCCCACTGAGTTGGTATAGGATATACAAGTTTATATGATTAGTTTATTATCACATATTATAATTGTCTAACTACGACATGTTGTCACGCTTTGCGTGGTGTGTACGACTGCGGCGCTCATCGCTTGTGAGTCTTGCAAAGGGAGGCAAGCCGTTAATGCATAGCACTTAGCTCGGCGTTCATCGCTGCAAGCCTCGTGAAGCGAGACGTTAACCCGTAGCACTTGGGCGAGCCTCGCGTAACAAGGCGAGCCGTTAAGCCACTACAACACGCGGGATTTCGAAAAACACTAACTTAATGCGGGATCGCCGTGGCGTGCAAGCGGTTGACAAACGCGGGACTTATAAAAAAAAAGATACGAGACGCAAAAATTACGAGATTAACAGCCGAACGCCGAAGACGAATAAACAATAAAAACACACTGAATACACCCCAAAAAATTACAAAAACATCACAGACAGCACAGGCAACAGCCAGGATGTCTGGGAGTGAGGTGGAATGAGAATTTAACTCAATTTAGACGATTTTCGACACTGTAAAATCGCCTAAGCGAGGAAAAAAATGGCAGCCGGAAAAAATTAAAATGAGGCTACACAGACCGGGCAAAACACTGCCAAATGCGTAGCTCTTTACACATCTAACTCCCACATACAAATTACACTATTACAAAAGCCGGGAAATGCTCACGAGCCACGTAACACATTAATAACATTACGACTATACAATGCCGCTTTACACAATAAACCAACGGCTTTACCTTGCACACGCATCTGATTTAGAATGCACACTTGGAACATTCATTACACTTTATAAGCAGGGCACCATCACTCAAAATGTATATTCTATGCAGACGGAAAATACAAATAGATTGTTAGCTCTTCAGCCTATTGCTCGCTGCATATATGAATTAGAAATAAAGCAAGCCTCACAAGGAGCGCCGACGGTCCTCACAGTATAAAGCGGTTTACATTGTGTATCAAACAGCATTCCCAGTCTTACGATTTTATTGACCGTGATTTTTTGATGGGCAAGTCGCTAGTAATATATAACGAGAGTTACCCTCTCAGCAGATTGAGATTTGGAATTAAAATTCAAATGTATTATGTCTTTTCAAGATGGAGCATCCTGATTTTTTCTACTAATTTTTAATTTTTCCCCCATAACTATATTAAATAATAATTTTAAATTTTTAATGGTTAACTAAATCCTTCAGACATGACATGGAGGAGTCAGCAGAGTAACCAGCAGACTATGAATCAAATTATTACATCTCATTCAAGTTTTACATACTTTAGGTTGTCGTTCGTGACTAGTGTTATTTTTCTTTATGTATAAGAACCTAAATAACTAGATAATACTTATTTAAGCTACTGTTCCCAGGAATTTAAGCATTGAGAAGTACTCTTATTAAGGCATGCTGTTTGAGTCAATTCTGCCTATGACATACATATACTTATTAATATTCCTAATTTTTTTACATTAGTATTTTTTAACTTTCAGACATTTTGTAACACAGGAATAGTTATTGACGTCCTGTCTAAAGTAATTTATGTTGATTTCTAAAAATATATAAATAGTGATGTCGCGAACATCAAATTTTCGGTTAGCGAAAAGCGGACCCGAACTTCCATTAAATGTTCGCGAACGGGCGAACCCGGAGAACCGCCATAGACTTCAATGGGCAGGCGAATTTCAGAAACCCACAGGGACTATTTCTGGCCACAATAGTGATGGGAAAGTTGTTTCAAGGGGACTAACACCTGGACTGTGGCATGCCGAAGAGGGATCCATGGCAAAACTCCCACGGAAAATGACATAGTTGATGCAGAGTCTGGTTTTAAGCCATAAAGGGCATAAATCACCTAACATTCCTAAATTGTTTGGAATAACCTGCTTTAAAACATCAGGTATGATGTTGTATCGATCAGGTAGTGTAAGGGTTACAGTAACAGACCAATCTCCCCGTTTAATGCACCGCAAACAACCGCAAACAGTCCCTTTGCACAATCGCAAACTCTCCATTTGCACAAGGTTGGATACCAAGCTAGCCATGTCCCGTTCCTTGTCCTCACTGATGTCATTGAAGATCTCTTCCTCCACCCAGCCAACAAGGGTCCCCAAAAGGTGACAACAAGCCCCCTGGGACGCCTGCTGTGTTTGGTCTTCCACCTCCTCAAAGCCACCTTCCTCCTCTGACTCCTCTTCTTCAGACTCCCAGAGTCTGGGGGCTTCCACTGCCCAGCATGGAAGATTATACACAGGTCAGAGTCTTTGGGCTTCCAATGCCCAGCATGGAAGATTATACACAGGTCAGAGTCTGGGGGCTTCCACTGCTCAGCATGGAAGATTATACACAGGTCAGAGTCTGGGGGCTTCCACTGCACAGCATGGAAGATTATACACAGGTCAGAGTCTGGGGGCTTCCACTGCACAGCATGGAAGATTATACACAGGTCAGAGTCTGGGGGCTTCCACTGCACAGCATGGAAGATTATACACAGGTCAGAGTCTGGGGGCTTCCACTGCACAGCATGGAAGATTATACGCGTTGCCTCTGTCTGCGTTATTATAAGGTGTGTACTGTTAAGTAGTACTATTCCTATCAGTTTAATCCCTGTTACGTCCACTATCAGGGGACGTGTATATGGCATGGATTTTTGGAAGCGGGAGATGCTTGGTCGGTCCTCCCACTTCAAATTTGGGGCACTGCGCGTGCAATCTAAGGTGCCACCAGATATGAGTGTCACTGTGCACTGGCAAAAGTTGGCAGAGTAGATGCAATAGGCTTCACACACACGCCTGTAGGCAGGCAATTGCTATTCAATCTATTACAGTCAAAAAAGTGTTGTTTTATGTCACTGAGCACAATATAAGCTGTGAGCCTGACACAGGCAGGCAACTGAAATTAGATTAGAGGAAAAAAATGGTTGTTTTCAATGTATGTTACACCACCAGGTATGAGTAGTGAAAATAAGCACAATATAAACTGTTAGGTGTTAGCCTGTCACACACACGCTGGCAGCCAGGCATAGATTGCACAAAAAAAAATTATAAAATAAAATAAATGATGTTCAAAGTTAATGATAAATTATAGGGGGCGAACCAAAAAGCGCATGTGTTTGTCGTTCGCGGCGGACGCGAACATGCGAAAATCGCAGCGAATAGTTCTCCGGCGAACAGTTCGGGACATCACTATATATAAATGATCTAATACAAATATAATTGATGTATTATGAAGGAGGTAATATATTTTGCAGAATTCGAAAAAACATAATCTCCCTTTTAAAATGAATGTTGTATCTTCAAACTTTTGTATTTCTCGGAAAAAATTGCCGCCCATATTGCTGTTCCTGTGATTTAGTCATAAAACTGTGTTTCAAATCTAAATAAGCTGGTATCTAAATACAACAATGATATTTGGCTCTCAAACCTAACAACCTTTTCTATTTTTCTATTGTTTATTCTGTCTCTCTCTGTGCTGTCTCTCTCTGTGTGCCCTCTCCCTCTCCCTCCCTTACTATCTGCTTCCCTCTCTCTCCCTCCCCTGCCTCCCTCCCTCTCTATATCCCTCTTTCTCTCCCTCCGCCTCTCTCTCTGCCTCCCTCCCTCTCTCCCTCTTCTATATCTGTTTCCCTCACTCCTCTCTCTATCTCCCTCTCTACCTCCCGCACACTCTCTGTGTGCTCTCTGTGTCTCTCTCCCTCCCCCTCTCTTTCTTTCCCTCTTCTCTCTCTCTCCCTCCCTTTCTCTCCTCCCCTCTCTCTATGCCCCTCTCACTCTTACTCCCTTCCTTTCTTCCTCCTCTATTTCTGCCTCCTTTTCCCTCCCTATCTCTCCCTATGATTCCGATTTCTCGCTCTCTCTCCCTCGTGATCTTCCTCCCTCCCTCTCGCCCTCCCTTTCTCTCTCTCTCTCCCTTTTTTCTCTTTCTCTGTGCCCTCTCTCTCTGCCCTCTGTCTCTCTTTGTGCCCTCTCTCTTTACTCTGTGTGCTCTCTGTCTCTCTCCCTCCCTCTCTCTCTCCCCTTCTCTACCCTCCATCTCTCTCTGCCTCCCTCCCTCTCTCTCTCTCTGCTTCCCTCCCTCTGTCTCTCTCCCTCTCTCTATTCATCTCTCCCTCTCTCTACATCCCTCTGCCTCCCTCCCTCTCTCTCTACCTTTCTCCCTCCCTTTCTCCCCCCCCCCCCTCTCTCTCTCTCTCTCTCTATCCCTCCTCTCTATCTCTCTCTGCCTCTCTCCCTCTCTCTTTGCCTCCCTCCCTCTCTGCCTCTCTCTCTCCCTCCTCTCTCTCACTAAGTCCCTCTCCTCTCTATTCCTCCTCTCTCTCCCTCCCTCCCTCTCTGTCTCTCTGCCTCTCTCACTCTCTCTCCCTCTGACTCCTCCCCCCTCTCTCTCTCCCTCTTTCTCAGTCTCCCTCCTTCTCTCTCCCACTCCCTCTATATCTTCCTCCCACCATTCCTACTCTCTCTCCCTGCCTCTCTCCCCCACTCTCTCTCTTTTGCTCACTCCATCTCTCTCTGCCCCCCTCCCTCTCTCTCATTCCCTCTCTCTCCCTCTCCTCTCTCTGCCTACCTCCTTCCTCTCTCTCTGCCACCCTCCCTCTCTCCTTCCTCTCTCTCCATAAATCTCTCTGCCCCCATTGCTGCTTCCTTTCCTCTTTCTCCTCTCTCTCTCCCCTATCTATCTCTCTCTGATTCCTCCCTCTCTGCCTCCATCCATCTTGCTCCCTCCTCTCTCTCCCCCTCCCTCTCTGCCTCCCATCCTCTCTCTCTCCCTCTCTCTCTTCCTTTCTACCTCCCTCTTTCTCTCTCTCTCTCAGTCTCCATCCCTCCTCTCTCTCTCCCTCTGCCCCCCTCCCTCTCTCTCCCTCTCTCTCTCTCTGCCTCCCTCCCTCCTCTCTCTCATTCTCTCACTCTCTCCCTCCTCTCTCTCACTACCTCCCTCTCTCTCTCTGCCTTCCTCCCTGTAACTTTGCCTTCCTCGCTCTCTCTCCCTCTACCTCCCCACCCCTCTCTCCCTCCTTCTCTCTTGGCCTCCCTCCCTCCTCAATCTCACTACCTCCTTCCCTCCTCTCTCTCACTACCTCCTTCCCTCTCTCTCCCTCTCTCTTTGCTTCCCTCTCTCCTTTCTCTCTCCCAATCCCTCTCTCTCTGTTTCCCTCTCCCTCCTCTCTCTCTGTCACCATCCCTCTCTCCCTCCTCTCTCTCCCTCCCTCTCCCTCATTCCCTCTCTCTCCTTCTCTCTCTGCCTCCCTCTCTCCTTTCTCTCTCCCAATCCCTCTCTCTCTGCCTCCCTCTCCCTCCCTCCTGTCTGTCACCATCCCTCTCTCCCTCCTCTCTCTCCATCACCCTCCCTCTCCCTCCCTCTTTCTCTGCCTCCCTCTCTCACTGCTTCCTTCCCTCTCTCTCTCCCCCCATATCTTTCTCCTGTCTCTCTCTCTCTCTCTCTCTCTCTCTCCCCTCCCTCTCTCTCTGCATCCCTCTCTCTCTGACTTCTTCCTTCTCTCTTCCTCCATCCATCTCTCTCCCTCCTCTATCTCCCTCCTTCCATCTCTCCCTCCCTCCCTATCTCTCTCCCTCCCTATCCCTATCCCTCCCCATCTCTCTCCTTCCCTCTTATTGGAAAATGAAGCAAACTGCACTTGCGTTATTTCCCTATTTTAGGGATAGAAGCTTGTGAGTAATTCCTGTGCAGGCATACTCACAAGCTAACAATTATTATAATGTTTGATGTAATAATGAATACAACTTATTTAGGTTTGCAGTTTTCTACATAGACTTAGGAGGGCAGCAAAAAATATAGAATGTTTTGGCAGGACTAATATTTTGACTGTGGAGATTTTTACCTGGAAAGAGAGTCAAATTTAGTCCAAAAAATAAGCTGAGAGATGCTGAAGTTTTAGGCGGTGTCAGGTAAATAGGCAGGAAATTGCATGGCTAGATATTTTTAGCACAACTGTAATGCATTTAAAAGAAAACCTCATATATTTATTTGTTTGTTGGGCATAGACTATAAAAACAGTATTGATTTTAAACTAAATAAAAGTTAATATTTGTTCTGACTTTTTAAACTCTGTTTTCTCCTCAGGACGAACGACATTTCTTCTCCTCTTCCCTGTGCCTTGTCGGGGGCATGGCCTGCTCTGCCAAAGGGAAAGTGGCAGGTACACTTATAGAATATTCCCTGAAAATAGACATTTTAGTGTATATTCTATGGTATTGCATCGGCAGCCTGTTGCCCCTGGAATTATGCTGCCTTAGGACTGAGCCTCATGGGCCTAGGCGGAAACACACCTATGTCAATTAGAATAACTTGATTAATAATCGTGGAATCAAAGTCTGCTTACCATGGGCCTCATTCTAATGCTGACCATAGGAGCTGCATGGCCACAAGGGGTGGCTGCAAGCTACTACCCTATTCTAATCCCCTGCGGCCGAGTGCTCCAACCGGCTTGCGGCCGGTGCCCTGCATTCCCTTGCGGCCAACCCTGCCGCAGCCTTTGATCCCACACGGCCGCAACAGATTCGGCTGCTACAAATCCCACGACCCTATTCAAATCCTCCGATCATCCTTCCGCCAACCCTGCAAAACAATAAAAAACAGCCACAGCTTACTTCCACCCTGAAGCAGTCGCAAGGGCTATGAAGCCCATGCGCCTGCTCCAATTAAGCCCCACACTGGATGCAGGGGTCCTGATCGTGACCCGATCGTAACCCGTTCTGCAGTGTCCCTACAATGTCCTTTCATCACATCTATAATGCATCACCTCTATAATGTGCACATATTAACCCTATAATGCAGGGGTCAAATCAGGACCCCTGCAGTGTCCCTACATCCCTCCTACAATGCCAGGGTCCCATCGGGACCCCTGCAGGCTCCCCACATTAACCCCTTGCTGCAGGGGAACCTGAACGGGACCCCGACAGCTTATCCATTTTTTTAATTTCCTGCCGCTGGTCCGACTCCGTGGGCTTGAATTAAAAAATCAAGCCCGGGGAATACCAGGGTTTGAATTTCCAGCTGCGGGTCCTTAAAGGGCCCGCGGCACACTAATGGTTACCCCCAAGTCGCATGGGTACTATAAGTACCCCCCAGCCACCGAAAATTAACCCCATCACTCATGGGGGTCAATATAGACCCACATGAGACTAAAATTAACCCCCTCAGTCTATATAGACCCCTATAGGACACTATTAACCCCTAGGTTAACCCTATAAGTGCCATGAGGGTCCTCCAGGACCCTCATGACAAAGTCTAAGCACTACACTACACTGTTAACCCTAACTTTACCCCATTAACGCCTTAACCCTAACTATACCCATTAACCATACTAAACCCTATTGAACCCTAACTGGGCCTATTAACCCCTTCTATACCTATTTAACCCTAACTGGGTCTATCTAACCCTAACTGGGCCTATCTGACCCCTTATAGACCTATTTAACCCTATCTGGCCCTAATAACACTAACTGGGCCTATTTAACCCTTACTGGGCGAATTATCCCTATCTGGACCTAATAACCCTAACTGGGCATATTCAACCCTAAATGAACCTATCTAAACCCTAACTGGGCCTATTTAACCCTATCTGGACCTAATAACTCTAACTGGGCCTATCTAACCATAACTGGGCCTATTTAACCCTATTTGGACCTAATAACCCTAACAGGGCATATTTAACCCTAATGGGTCCTATTTAACCCTAACTGTGCCTATCTAATGCTAACTTGGCCCATTCCACCCCTTCCAGACCTATTTAACCCTATCTAAGCATATTTAACCCATCTAGGCCTATTTAACCCCATCAAGCCTATCTAACCCCTTATATGCATATTTAACCCAATATAAGCCTATTTAACCCCATCACTTATGGGGGGTCTATGCAGGCCCCCAATAAGCCTCCATCTTACCCCATCACTTATGGGGGTCCATACAGACCCCCATAAGTCTCCATCTAACCCCATCACTTATGGGGGTCTATACAGCCCCCATAAGCCTCCATCTAACCCCATCACTTATGGGTATCCATACAGACCCCAGTGAGCCTCTGTTTAATACCCTCAAAGGACAATGAGAACCCTATTATTAACCCGACAAGTGCCACGAGGGTCTCCAGGACCCTCATGACACTAAATACAAACACTACACTACACTATTTCCCCCCCAATAAACCAATACAAGTAAACTAACCCCCGCTACCCTAACCTATTAACCCCTACCAACCTAACACTTACCCTAACCTATTAACACCTACACTACCTACCAAACCCCACTAATTACACAAAATAAAAAAGCTAAGTTACAAAAAATAAAAAAACTATGCTACAAAAAATAAAAAAAGAACATTACAAACCCCCCACTACAATTTTTTTTAAAAAAAAGTACATTACAAGCCCCCCCCCCACTTCAAAAAGTAAAAATAGAACATTACACAAACGTTTATAGTACTGTACAGTGCTTCCTTGAATTTATTTATGACTTTTTAGTTTGGTGGTCTTTGAAGCCTGATCTGCAGGCTAACACCTGCGATCATGAACAGTCGCCAAAGTCTGTCTTGCAATCGGCCGTAGGAAGGGGTGTGCTGTGGCCCCTTTGCTTTGAATAGCAAATAACCATAGGGCTACGAGGGGCCACTGCACCCTTGCAACGAATCACAGGTACGGACATTTTGCGTCCATTATTAGAATGAGGCCCCATGCCATGAATGATGTTGACTATTTCTGAATTAAGAAATAAAAATGTCACCCAATCAGAAAAAAAATCGAGAACAGTGAAACGGATTGATTGTGGCGTGGAAATGTAAGATAAGTAAATAACTTCAAACATGTTTCATTCTGAGACATTAAATCAACTTACAAACACAGCCTTGTTACTTTTAAAGGTTTAAATAATGCTTTTAATTTATTTATTTTTAAATTTAGATACACTTTGTTTTAATCTTTAGGCATGTGAGTTAATGTGAATGTTTTATTTTTTTAATATTTTTGTGATTGACAAAACTTGCATATACAATAAGTTTGGGCCTAGTGTGTAACTGCATCTGATTTACTCAGACAAGTTAAGTGTGTTATTTCCTGTGTGCAGTGATTTGGTACAGGTGAGAGGGGAGTGTTTTTACCTGGTTTAAAATTGCATATACAGTACATTTGGGCCTTGTGTGTGACAGGAGGGAGTTCAAACAAAAGGGTCAAATTGTAGTATTTTTTTAATTATGAGTCAGTCCAGTGGCAACCTCACTCAGTGTACACCCTGTCATATGTATGCACTACTGGAACAGATGATCCAGGGTCCATACCTCATGTGCCCTCTCTGGAAGCTAAGATTGGAGAACTGGAGATGAGAATTGCAGCACTTACTGATATTCCACTGGAAAGGGGTGTTGGTGTTCACTGAGCACAGTTTAGCTGGGCCTAGCATGGAGGGTGGAGCTGGGGCTAGTGAGGATGTCCAGGGAGGTAGCTTGGTTAAAGTTAGAAGGGGAAGCAGGGGGAACAGGAGCAAGAGGCAGGCCAATACTGAGTTGGTAAGCACCAATAGATTTGCCATATTGAGTGAAACTGTTGGGGATGTCCATTCAGGAATGGCAATGCCAGATAGAGCTGTTCCCTCTAACAGCCGGGAGAACAGTTCTACTGGAGGAGTAAGAGAGCAGTTTAGGCAGAGCAACAGACAGGTTTTGATGGCAGGGGACTCTATTATTAGGAAGGTAGACAGGGTGATTTGTCACCCAGATCCCAGCAATTGAACAGTTTGCTGTCTCCCGGGTGCTCAGGTTTGGCATGTTATGTATCGGGTAGATGAATTATTGGGAGGGTCTGGAAATAAACTGTCTTGGTACATATTGGTACCAATGACAAAGTTAGGGGAAGATGGAATGTCCTAAAGTATGATTTTAGAGAATTAGGGAATAAGCTTAAGGGAAGGACCTCCAAGGTAGTATTTTCGGAGATACTGCCAGTGCCATGTGCTAGTCCAGGGAGACAGAAGGAGCTTAGGGAGGTTAATGCATGGCTAAAGATATGGTGCACTAAGAAGGGGTTTAAGTTTGCACCTTAGTGATGAGGGAGCTTTTGTGCTAGGGGAAAGGATGATAGAACGACTGGGGGAGTTTTTAAACTAATAGGTTGGGGGGAGGGACTAGATAGAAGTAATGGGCTAGAAAGTGTAGAGGGTATAAGGGATGAAATAACTACTCATGAGGGAGGAGATGGGGGAGGGTTAGTATAGTCAATAGGTAGGTATTACTAAGTAATTAATGTACCGAGGCAGGCACCTCAAAACTACAAACTCATAACATAAGATGTATGCTTACTAATGCCAGAAGCTTGCCAGGAAAATGGAAGAGCTAGAATTATTGGCAATTATTGAAAAATGGGATTTAATAGGCATAACAGAGACATGGTGGAATGAATCTCATGACTGAACTGTTAATTTGGATGGTTATAACCTATTTAGGAAAGATAGGGGCAATGGTAAAAGTGGAGGAGGGATTTGTCTGTATGTTTAGTCTGAATTTAAGCCTATAGTCAGAGAAGATATTTATGCTGGAGCTAGCAGTAATGTTGAATGTTTGTGGGTAGAGTTAAATAGCGGAGCAGCAAATTCCAAAAGAATATTGGTTGGAGTATGCTATAAACCCCCAAATATAATTGAAAGAGAGGAAGTACAATTATTGTTATAGATTGGAAATGCAGATAAGCATGGACAAATTCTAATAATGGGAGATTTTAAAAGATTACCCAGAAATAAACTGGATGAATGAGACCAGCAGTACGGGCAAAGGGAGCAGGTTCTTGAGTACACTCAGGGATCATTGTCTGTCCCAGGTTTTACAAGAGCCTACTGGAAATGAGGCCATCTTGGATTTAGTCATCAAAATAATATTGAAATGGTATCAAATGTTGAAATAGGGCAACCTTTGGGAAACAGTTATCTCAACACAGTCTCGTTTGAGATTGAAGTAAAAAAAAAAAAAACTGTAAGGGGCCAACAAAAACTCTTAATTTAAAAAAAAGGAAGAATTTAACGTTCTAAGGGCAGCAATACAAAGTATAGACTGGGACAGAGAACTGGCAGGTAAAAATACTGAACATAAATGGACAACATTTAAATTCTTACTAAATATACATACACATCGGCATATACCAAGTGGGAATAAAAGTAAGAGGAGTAAATCACATCCAATGTGGCTTAACAACGATTTAAAGATCAAGATACTAAGTAAAAAACAGGCATTTAAATTATACAAAAACGAGGGGACAGAGACTGCTTTACAGGAGTACAAGGAAATCAACAAGGCTTGGAAAAGGGCTTTTCTATTTTGGCTAAAATAGAAAATGAAAAATTAGTTGCAAAAGTGAGTAAGACTAACCCTAAAATATTTTGTAAGTATATAAATGGGAAGAAGGCGAGGAAGGAAGCTATAGGAACATTACAATGTGAAACGGGCCATCTGAAAATTAGTGACCAGGAAAAGGCAGATGAGCTAAATAGGTTTTTTCTTCTGTATATACAAGGGAGGTACCAGTGGTTGGGTCACTGAACCATAATGGGGCTACACTACCTTCACCATATAACTGGTTAATGTAGGAAGAAATCCAAAAGAGGTTGGAAAAAATAAATGTCAATAAAGCCCCAGGTCCTGGTGGAATACATCCAAGGGTAGTGAGGGAACTGTGATCTGTAATAGCCAAACCATTATATCTAATTTTCCGAGACTCACTCAACACTGGGTCACTACCAGATCATTGGAGAAAAGCAGAGGTGATACCTATATTTAAGAAGGGGGCAAAAGCAAACCCGGGAATTATAGACCTGTAAGCCTCACTTCTGTAGTGGGAAAGCTTTTTGAATGGTTAATAAGGGATAATATACAAGAGTATGTCTTTTCAAACAGCATTATAAGTAGGAGCCAACATGGATTTATGAGAGATAGGTTGTGTCAAACAAACCTAATTAGTTTCTATGAGGAGGTTAGTAGGAACCTGGATCAAGGCAATTCAGTGGATGTAGTATTTTTAGATTTTGCAAAGGCTTTTGATACAGTGCCACATGGGAGACTATTGTGCAAACTAAGGAATACAGGAATTGCAGTAAATATATGCACATGGATTGAGAGCTGGCTAAAAGACAGGAAACAAAGGGTTGTTGTAAATCGAACATACTCGGATTGGACAAATGTGGGGATCCTCAGGGCTTAGTATTAGGTCCTCTACTTTTTAACACATTTATTAACGACTTAGAAGTAGGATTGGAAAGAAGTTTCTCCATTTTTGCTGATGACACGAAGTTGTGAGAGGTAATTAAATCATAAAATTACGTACTTACTTTCCCTCCAAAGGGATTTGCATAAATTAGAGAAATTGGCAATTAAATGGCAGATGAGATGTAATACTTATAAATGTAAGGTTATGCATCTGTGAAGGAAAAATAACCATGCAATCTATTAACTTAATGAAGCCAATCTAGGGGTATCTGATATTGAAAGGGATTTGACAGTGCTTGTGGACAACCACCTACGTAACATTTCTCAATGCCAAGCAGCAGCTGCAAAGGCAAATAAACTATTAGCATGTATTAATAAGGGTATAGAAGCAATGGAGGCAGATATAATTCTGCCACTATACAAATCCCTAGCACGGCCTCATGTGGAATATGGAGTACAGTTTTGGGCACCAATTCATAAAAAGGACATTTTAGAACTGGAAAAAGTACTGAGAAGGGCTACAAAACTAATAATGGGAATGGAGGGGCTAAGTTATGAAGAACAACTATCCAAATTAAAATTATTTTCTCTAGAAAAAAAGGCGTCTAAGAGGGGATATGATTACCCTAGATAAATACATCCAGGGTCAGTATAAAAATTTGTCAAGGGAGCTTTTTGTGCCAAGAGGTTTTCAACTGACAAGAGTACATCCTTTGAGGTTAGAACTAAAAAGATTCCACCTTAAAGAAATAAAATGTTTCTTCACAGTAAGGGTGGTTAATCTGTGGAATCCTATACCAAGGGAGGTGGTGACAACGGATTCAATAGATAACTTTAAAAAGGTATTGAATATATTTTTAATTAAAACGGGCATTCAGGGTTATCCTGGTCAATTAGAGAGGGAGTATTGATCCAGGGAGGAGTCGGATCGCCAGTATCTGGGGTCAGGAAGGAATTCATTTTGTTTCCCTTTTGAGACAATTGGCAAAGTTTCACTGTTTTTTTTTTTTTGTTTGCCTTCCTCTGGATCAATTAACAACTAATCCGCATATTGCAGATCAGAGGAGACCTTAAAAGGTTGAACTTGATGGACTAATAGTCTTTTTTCAACCTCAATTACTATGTAACTATGACAAGTATAACTAATTTTTTTGCAAACAAATGATTGGAATATTTCAATGCTGAGGTCACAGTTTAGACAGGATGAATACTCAGATGAAATATATTAAATTATATATTAGCTAACATCCATTTGGGAATCATTTTTGCTAAATTTTTGCATGTTCAGTAATTACGTCCAACATAGAAACTTAGATAAGATAGCAGAAAAGAACCAAAAAGTATTGCCATTATACTGTAGCTACCGAAGTTCGACTTAAGGGCTGTTATAGGGGGCGGACCTTTATAGGAACTGATTAGAAGGCTTCAGTCAGTAAAAACTGAGATTTTAAAGGGCAAGTTAAGTCAGGACAACTTGGAGCACACCAATGTAAAGTTGTCCTAAAACATGTTGAAATACTTTTCGAATAGTTGCTCTTTTCACAGAAAAAAATAATATATGAAATGTCTGTTTACATGAGTCACTGACATTCCCCCGGAAAGACTCACAAGAACAGCTCTGTGCAAAGAGCAGAAGCAGAGAGAGAGTTAACCCTTCATAAATGTATCTGTACAAAGGAAGGAATGCTGGAAACTCCTAAATATGTTTGTTTATTGTTTGTTAACTGATTGCTGCAGCATTCCTGAATGCAGAAAAAAACATCAATCTTTGTCTTCACAGAGCCTTCGCCGATCGGTGTTGATGTGTTGTTAATCATGGCACAGTCAGGGGAGTGTTTGTAAAAGACGTTAGATTATTAAGTCTTATTAGTGTAATTAAAAAAACAAAAAAATAGATCATTTTAACATAGAATCTGGTCCTCTTTTGCGCCATGAAGAACACTATGGGCCTCATTCAATTCGATTAGGCCAATAGAATAGGGCTCTATATAAGCACATAGCATATTTTTTTACAGACGTTTTTAGTTAGTGATCTTCTATCCAAAAGCAAGGTCTTCACTAACTAAAATTTTGTAAAAAAAATATGCTCTGGGATTATATAGAGACCTTTTCAATTGGCTGAATCGCACTTTAATAAGGCTGTAAATCTGCTCAAAACTGACAAGGTAGACAAATTACATAAATTATACTGATAGAGGGACATGGAGGCTTCCCTTTTTTTTTATTGTACCTAAATTGCCATTTACCTTACTCTAAGGGCCTCATTTAAATGCGATTTGGCCAATTGAATTGGGCTCTATATAAGCACAAAACATTTTTTTTTAGTTAGTTAAGACATTGTTTTGGATAGAAGTTCTCTAACTAAAAACTTCTGTAAAAAAAATATGCTCTGAGCTTATAAAGAGCCCTATTCAATTGGACAAATCGCAATTTAATAAGGCTGTTAGAGTGCCAGCAATTCTAAAAACTGATAGATCTCGGAACTGTGTGATTTGATTGGATGAAAATGTCAATGGGCAATTCAAGAGCAATTCTAAGCTGTAACAGCTACATTCATCTTTCTGTAACTTTAGCAACTCATGTCCCCTAAAGATCCTATATGAATAAAAGACAAGTGCTAAAATATTTGCATATATATTTGACTTGCAATAAATTTATTAAATTATATAAGAGAAACTTACGTTTAGATTGAACTTTCCCTTTAAACTTCTACTTCAGACGTTAGAGCTAAACACAGGCCGGGATTTCCAGATTTTGTGTCTGTGGATGATCTCCTCTGTGTGTGCTCTTTAATATACACAAATCTTGCTCATTTACATGCAACCCTTTTGTAATGTTTAAACATGCTCTATTAAATTCATATATTTTATTATTTTCATTCAAAACAAATTAATTCAATCTAGTGCAAGTAGCAGTGATAGTTGCAAGATGAATTCCCAAAATTAAACACAAGGTGGCAGCAGATATCTTTCAAAAACAAAGTACTATACTATTATTCTGTATGGAAAAATATTTTCATCATATCACACATAATTGGAACTCACCATTGCCTATTTTTTGCCTGCAGTCCATAAAATGTTTTGTTTTTCCTTTGTCAATAAACACAAGTACAAACTGAAAGAATAATTGCTTTTCAGTTTAGTGGAAGTGTATTTTGGCCTTGTTTGCATTACAGGCACATATAATCCACTTTCAGCCTAACATACCTGGAGCTGAGAGCTACAACTGATTGGCAAACGGTCATTAATCGCATTTTGATCTTTCACTGTGTTTCAAGATAAGAGGTTAGCACCCTTCTTTTCTTCTTTTGGGCAATTAATTAAAAAGGGAATACTATTTTTGTGTATCTTAAAACATTACTTAAAATATTTCTGATATTCTCTGCTTAAAACTCACGGAAACATTTCATATATGCCATCATTGCATTTTTGCAATTGTAAAATTAAGCATTTATTAGACTAAAACCTGGATTGAGTCTCCAATTTTGTAGGCATGAATTAACTTTACACATCCTCCCCCTCATCCACTACATTTTATTTTTTATATTTATTTATCACTCAAAGGAGGGACGCCGAATCACACACATTCACAATAACTTCAATAACTGGAGAGCAAAATTATCCAGACTCACTGTCAATTGTTTAAATCCCTAAGAGCCAGTGATGGAGCTAGAGAATGGACTAAAACGTTTTGGGCCCCTCTCTGGGGATTGTAAAAAATGTTTTTTTCTGGGCCCCGCCAGAACCATATCACTTAATGCTCCTCCCTCAGACCCTTTCCCATAACTGCTCCCCTCCTGAATACTCCTTCCCAAAAACAGCAAACATTCCCAAAACCCTTACCCATTGCTGCTCCACCTCCAAGACCCCTTTCAAATATACAGTGGATATAAAAAGTCTACACACCCCTGTTAAAATGTCAGGCTTCTGTGCTGTAAAAAAATGAGACAAAGATAAATCATTTCAGAACCTCTTCTATCTTTAATGTGACCTATAAACTGTACAACTCAATTGAAAAACAAACTAAAATCTTTTAGGTGGAGGGAAGAAAAAAAATAATAATGTGGTTGCATAAGTCTGCACACTCTCTTATAACTGGGGATGTAGCTGTGTTCAGAATTAAGCAATCACATTCCAAATCGTGTTAAATAGGAGTCAGCATACACCTGCCATCATTTAAAGTGCCTCTGATTAACCCCAAATAAAGTTCAACTGCTCTAGTTGGTCTTTCCTGAAATTTTCTTAGTTACATCCCGGAGTAAAAGCCATGGTCCACAGAGAGCTTCCAAAGCATCAGAGGGATCTCATGGTTAAAAGGTATCAGTCAGGAGAAGGGTACAAAAGAATTTCCAAGGCATTAGATATACCATGGAACACAGTGAAGATAGTCATCATCAAGTGGAGAAAATATGGCACAACAGTGACATTACCAAGAACTGGAACTCCCTCCAAAATTGATGAAAAGACGAGAAGAAAACTGGTCTGGGAGGCTACTAAGAGGCCTACAGCAACATTAAAGGAGCTGCAAGAATATCTGGCAAGTACTGGCTGTGTGGTACATGTGACAACAATCTCCTGTATTCTTCATATGTTTGGGCTATGGGGTAGAGTGGCAAGACGAAAGCCTTTTCTTACTAAGAAAAACCTCCAAGCCAGGCTACATTTTGCAAAAACACATCTGAAGTCTCCCAAAAGCATGTGGGAAAAGGTGTTATGGTCTGATGAAACCAAGGTTGAACTTTTTGGCCATAATTTCAAAAGATATGTTTGGCGCAAAAACAACACTGCACATCACCAAAGGAACACCATACCCACAGTGAAGTATGGTGGTGGAAGCATCATGCTTTGGGGCTGTTTCTCTTGAACTGTGGAACTGGGGCCTTAGTTAAGATAGAGGGAATTATGAACAGTTCCAAATACCAGTCAATATTGGCACAAAACCTTCAGGCTTCTGATAGAAAGCTGAACATGAAGAGGAACTTCATCTTTCAGCATGACAATGACCCAAAGCATACATCCAAATGAACAAAGAAATGGCTTCACCAGAAGAAGATTAAAGTTTTGGAATGGCCCAGCCAGAGCCCAGACCTGAATCTGATTGAAAATCTGTGGGGTGATCTGAAGAGGGCTGTGCACAGGAGATGCCCTCGCAATCTGACAGATTTGGAGTGTTTTTGCAAAGAAGAGTGGGCAAATCTTGCCAAGTCAAAATGTGCCATGCTGATAGACTCATACCCAAAAAGACTGAGTGCTGTAATAAAATCAAAAGGTGCTTCAACAAAGTATTAGTTTAAGGGTGTGCATACTTATGCAACCATATTATTTTATTTTTTTATATTTTTTCTTCCCATTACCTAAAAAAAAATTCAGTTTGTTTTTCAATTGAGTTGTACAGTTTATAGGTCAAATTAAAGGTGGAAAAAGTTCTGAAAGGATTTATCTTTGTCTCATTTTTTTACAGCACAGAAACCTGACATTTTAACAGGGGTGTGTAGACTTTTTATATCCACTGTATATCACATATATAGTTGTCAGTGTCCAGAACATTTGCAATGTTGATCATCCTTTTGTATACCCTGCGCAGCGAGGGATGCAGTCGACTGGGAGCCTCATGAAGCGAGGCGAGCCGTTGACGCACACATGACTTGGGCCGAAGGTGCTCATTGCCCTGCGTGCCTTGTGAAGCGAGCCGAGCAGTTGAGGCACGCAGTTGGTTCAAACGCGTAACTCAAAAACACAGACTGGGGGCCTCCCAAAGCGAACCTAATTGGAGCCATAAGGGAAAAAATTGGAGCCATAAGGGAAAAAATGGCGGACGAAAATCAAAAAAATTCTGAAACAGGATGCAAACGAGGCTCAGCAATGCCAGGCACACAGATCTTAGAAAATACACAACACCGAAGACAGTAACACACACGAACAACGTGAGGCACGCAGGACTTCGAAAATAAAACCAACGCAGGTGCTCAGAGTAGGAAACAGCATTGCCAGCCTTACAATTTTTCCCCCGTCATTTTTGAAGGGCAATTTCCTATACATATATAAACATCAACCCCACACAGCACCCATCCCTCTTGGCCTTTAACCAAAGGAGTCCTTGCCAGCAGCCATCCCCTCTCAAAATCCATCCCTGCACAGCACCCAACACCTCTCAGCACCCACCTCAATTTGTACCCATCCCTATCTCCTTTGCTCACATCACCCTTTCCCTCCTGTACTTTGCTGCCACTTTGCAGCTCTATTAGTTTCTTTCCAGAATGCAGAAAGGCTCCATACGGATACCTATTGGAGCTTCAGTAGAAATGCTCTTATTTAAACAGCATGCATGCACCAATTTCAGACCAGGCGGAGGCACAGGGGGCCAGAGCAGGTCCATGGGGGCTGAGGCAGGTTGGGTCAGAGTGGGGGGCCCTTACACCACTGAAAAAATTAAATGCAAATTTTTTTAATAAATTACACATTACTACCACCTGCACCACTGGTAGATCTGCCCCTGCTAAGAGCATGTGCTAACTCTGCAACCTTCCAAGGATTGATAAGGATTTATCGGATATAGATCAAAGAGGCAGAATCACAATCTATAAGCCTGATTCATGACTAAATTAGAAAATTTAACCAATTAAATTGTTTTTTAATAACATTTTATTTAAAAAGTATTTGTTTTTAAATGCAGTGTTCAGTTAAATCATTGCTCTGTCCCTTTAAGGCATGCAATTTAATGCATAGTTTTCCACATTCTGTTGTAGACTAGTAATCTACTTATATTCAAATGAACAGTCAAAACATGCATTTGATTGTAATAAAACTAATGTTTTTTTAGCACACAAGTTTTATTAAAATGTTGGTTTATAATATAAACAAGAACATGTGTATTAAACAAAGCAAGAACATGTGTATTAAATGAAATGATGATTAAACATACAACTAAATACATATCATATTTCATATTAACTATGAACAGTTAATGGAAAATATAACCAGCATTATGGGTAAGGATAATACAGAAGGGATAGTAAAAAAAAATATTTTAGCTAAATAATAGTGTTTCTTTTATTGCTAGACAGAAATATGTTTCTAAATTATTCAATCTGCTATGTACGTATTCCACGTTAGAAATATAATCAATTTTATGAATTAGTGAATCTAATGTGTGTGCTGTATTTTCCTCCAGTTGTTGAGCTGCACATTTTATGTACAATATTAACTTTCAAAAGCTTTTGTAAGGTTTAATTTCAAAATATCCTAATAGAAATAATGTAGGGTACATTTCTAGTTTTAGATCTAACAGACGTTCTATAAGGTCATAAACATTTCCATAAAAATTACTTATTATTGGGCATAAAATATAGCTTGTTTATCCTACAATTCTTTCAGCAATATCCATTTTTATTTTTGTAAATCTTAAATCGATTTTTCCGGTGAGTAAGAATAATTTAATAAGAATTCTCTTTAATGTGGTACCGTATTGAGCTCAAACCATTCAGTATTCCATTGGGTTTGCATCCTACATCTTACTACTATTTTTCTATTAATTAAACTTTTTTGAGTGTTTTTTCCTAGAAGAGTATTTTATATATCAGCATTGTCATATATTTACTTTCTGAAAGTTTAGGCAGATAGCCTCAAATTCAGTTAATATGAAATATTATTTTTTAACATATATATACATATATATGTATATATATATATATATATATATATATATATATATATATATATATAAATGAGTGTATGTGTTTGTGTGATATTGTGCTTTGATCTGCCTATATATCAAGCAATCTTTTTGTTTGTCTCTCTTAAATTCTTCAATGAAATTCCCCTTTTATATAAGGTTAAAAATAAGTGTGGCCTATCAGCCTCATTAAATTGGGGTTATGTTGTAAAACGTAGCTTGTAACTCCAGATTTACGTGTTACGTGTATTAAATTAGGCCTGTAACGCTGTGCACAGCGGACTCTGCGTGTTAACACGCAGGACGTCCGAGAATACACTACATACTGAGCAACGTTGAACGTCGTACACGTAAGTCCTTTGATCTGTCATGCCCGTAACGATACTTGATCAATTCAGTTCAATTAAATTGCAACGTGATCACTCGCAAGCAAGCCCGTAAAACGTTATATCGATCCCTGCAATCAATGTGTTACGACATATACTGTAACTCGCATGTAATTGTACAAGAGCCTACTAGAAATGAAGCTATCTTTGATTTACTAATCACAAATAATATTGATATAGTATCTAATGTTGGAATAGGGCAACCTTTGGGAAACAGTGATCACAACACAGTCTCGCTTGATATTGAATTAAAAAAACAAAATTTTAAGGGGCCAACAAAAACTCTTACTTTAAAAGGGCAGATTTTAACGGTCTAAGGGCAGCAATACAAAGTATAGACTGGGAAAGAGAACTGATAGGTAAAAACACTGAACATAAATGGACGACATTTAAATCCTTACTAAATATACATACACATCGGCATATACCGTGTGGGAATAAAAGTAAAAGGAGTAAATCCCATCCAATGTGGCTTAACAATGATTTAAAGATCAAGATAAGGAGTAAAAAGAAGGCATTTAAATTATACAAACAAGAGGGGACAAAGACTGCTTTACAGGAATACAAGGAAATCAACAAGGCTTGCAAAAGGGCGATTAGACTGGCTAAAATAGAAAATGAAAAATTAATTGCAAAAGAGAGTAAAACTAAACCTAAAATATTTTTTAAGTATATTAATGGGAAGAGGACGAGGAAGGAAGCTATAGGAACATTACAATGTGACACAGGCCGTCTGATAATTAGTGACCAAGAAAAGGCAGATGAGCTAAATAGGTTCTTTTCTTCGGTATCCTGATGGAATACATCCAAGGGTACTAAGGGAACTGGGTTCTGTAATAGCCAAACCATTATATTTAATTTTTCAAGATTCACTCAACACAGGGTCTCTACAAGATGACTGGAGAAAAGCTGATGTAATACCTATATTTAAAAATGGAGCAAGAGCAAATCCGGGGAATTATAGACCAGTGAGCCTCACTTCTGTAGTGGGGAAGCTTTTAGAAGGGTTAATAAGGGATAACATACAAGAATATGTCTATTTGAACAGGATTATAAGTAGGAGTCAACATGGATTTATGAGGAATAGGTCATGTCCTACAAATCTAATTAGTTTCTATGAGGAGGTTAGTAGGAAACTGAATCAAGGCAACTCAGTGGATGTAGTCTTTTTGGATTTTGCAAAGGCTTTTGATACAGTACCACATGGGAGACTATTGTGCAAACTAAGAGATACAGTAATTGCAGTAAATATCTGCTCATGGATTGAGAGCTGGCTAAAAGACAGGAAGCAAAGGGTTGTTGTAAATGGAACATACTCCGATTGGACTAATGTGGTAAGTGGGGTTCCTCAAAGTTCAGTATTAGGTACTCTCCTTTTTAACATATTTATTAATGACTTAGAGGTAGGATTGGAGTGTGGTGTCTCCATTTTCACTGATGGCACGAAGTTGTGCAAGGTAATTAAATCAGATAGTGATGTACTTTCCCTCCAAAGGGATTTACATAAAATTGAGGAATGGGCATCTAAATGGCAGATGAGATTTAATACGAATAAATGTAAAGTTATGCATCTGGGAAGGAAAAATAGCCATGCAAATTATAATCTTAATGGAGCAAATCAAGGTGTATCAGATATTGAAAGGGATTTGGGAGTGCTTGTGGACAACCACCTAGGTAACAGTGCTCAAAGCCAAGCAGCAGCTGCAAAGGCAAATAAAATATTAGCATGTATTAAGAAGGGTATAGAAGCGAGGGAAGCAAATATAATTCTGCCACTATACAAATCTCTAGTACACCCTCATTTGGAATATGGAGTACAATTTTGGGTACCACTTCATAAAAAGGACATTTTAAAGCTGGAAAAGGTACAGAGGAGGGCAACAAAACTAATAAGGGGAATGGAGGGGCTAAGTTATAAAGAAAGACTAACCAAATTAAACTTATTTTCTGTAGAAAAAAGGCGTCTAAGAGGAGATATGATTACCTTATATAAATACATCCAGGGTCAGTATAAAGATTTGTCAAGGGAGCTTTTTGTGCCAAGAAGTTTTCAACTGACAAGAGAACATCCCTTGAGGTTAGAAGTAAAAAGATACCACCTTAAAGAAAGAAAAGGGTTCTTCACAGTAAGGGTGGTTAATCTGTGGAATTCTCTACCAGAGGAGGTGGTGACAGCGGATTCGATAGATAACTTTAAAAGGGGACTGGATTTATTTCTAATTAAAAAGGGAATTCAGGGTTATCATGGATAATTGGAGGGGCAGTATTGATCCAGGGAGAGGTCCGGTCGCCGGTGTCTGGGATTGGGAGGGAATTGATATATTTTTTTTATACAACTAATTAATTAATAGTTAATCCACGTATTGCAGATCAGAGGAGATCTTAAAAGGTTGAACTTGATGGACTGAAAGTCTTTTTTCAACCTTAAAAAAAAAAAAAAATACTATGTAATAGAATATCATATTTACAGTTTTATTCATATTGGATTATATCTGGAATGTGGGTCCGGTCGCAAACTGTTATTGAAGGACGTTGGACTTTCGAAATCTACCCACCCCTTTTTCCGTGATGTAAAGCTAATGATCTCTTTTTCCATTGGCTCCATCGGAACCCGTAACTTTGTGCTTGGTTAATTGTTTTTCGTTCGAGCACGCAAGTCCCACGGACGAGAACTGGTTTACAAAACAGCATCTCTCTCTATTAGCTCCCAGCCCATTCTAATTTAATAGCGACATAAAACGGCCAAATTTGAAGCACGCAGCCCTTACGTGCTACACGATGGACTTACAAGGCTGGAATTTAATATAGCCCTGTATAATTTAATTACATTTTGCCATGTAATGCAAAGCAGCATTTTTCTTTACTGATTATAGAACACTTACAGTATGTGTAAAGAATTTCAGAGATGTATAGTTTGAAGTAATATTATATTATCTGTAAATTTGGAAACATTTTGGGATGAACTCCCCAACAAATTCACATAAGTAATAGTTTTGCAACATAAACTTTCCAGATGAAACCATAAGTGTCCTCATGCCACATAGCTATATTATCTTAGTGCACTGAATTATATTATTGGGAATGTCTGGGACTCCCTTTGCCACCTAAGTTATTTTAGTTAAGCTGACTTTCGAATTCTATAACATTTTTATCCAAAAACAAAGTCCATTAAACTTCTTTGTATACTTTATAGATATTTGTTTGACAAGAAAATTGGAATGCAACAAAATAAGCAAAATAGTTTTGGCAAAATATTTATTTTTATAAGTGCACAATGAAAGCTTTTTGTATTTCCATTTTTTGATGCGGAAACTCGTACACAAATAGTGTAATATTCAAAAATTAGCAATGCAACATGAACATAACTTGCATGCCTCTACCCAGAATCCTAATCTGCCATGGAACCACTTAACACTGAGTAATTATGCATGGAAAGTAATCTTTTGAACTGTTTGAGGTGTGATCTTCTGTTCCTTTTTTTATATTACATATAATAGAAAAGTTGCATATAAATAAGTGAAAAATTTGCTCCAATATTACCCAAACTGAGTAAAATCATCATATTTTTATTTAATATGTAGACAATTTCATTATTCCACTGCCATTATTCCTTCTGCATAGTGAGGTCTACGAGTGAGTGATTTATTACATTTTCTGTGCATAGTGAATGTGACACATGGATCATCAACCTGCTTTAAATTCCCTGACATTTTAGTACCACATAATAGCACAATGCCATTTTATAATTTATTGAAAGGCTGCTTTTGTTATTCATACAATTCTATTAAGTGGTCAGTGTTTTGCAAGACTTTACTCTTCTGCCAAGACAGGTAGTTTGGGAAATTTGTCAAATGAAGATTATAAAATGTTTATCAAAATGTTACCCTCTCAAATTCAAACGGAAGTAGGGAAAAGGTTAAGCTAATTCTGCCCTTTTCATTAAATTTGGGGGCATTCCTGTTTATTAACTGCTGTCTGCCTTCTGCAGGATTTAATTGCTTTATCTTGCCATATGCAATTCTTCCGGAGCGAGTGCAGTCAAGTTAGGAGTTAATCATTCACTTCAAGGTTCACTGCTTAGAGGGGATCTCAAGGCACAGGCTTGGTTGACCTTTCTCTGTTGGAGTTTTACAATATATTATTCACAATAAAAAAATAAGAAAAATAACTTTTTCCTTTTTATCACACTTGATTTCACTTTTGACATTTTGATTTGGGCATACATATTTACCAATAAGATGGTGTTTGTTTAACACACACACACATACAGTGTATATAAATATATATATATATATATATATATATATATATATATATACGTATATAAATCTAAAAAGAGTATATATATATATATATATATATATATATATATATATATAGTAAATAAAAAGTACATCAGTGTTCACATTTGAATGTCTAAAGCAAGTTAAAAAACTTCCAGCTCAGAGTTCCGAGAAAAACAGTTATTACACTGCATTCTGGGAAGTTGAGCTGGGACACACAAATGTGCCCACAGATGCCTCGCTCTTCATTCCGTAGCCATTATCAAACATGGCTTCCTTTAAGCTTATGCATGCTGTATTACACAGCTTTAATGCAAAGCCAATGTTGGAATAAACACAGGCTGAGTATCCAATCCATGTACAGCTGTTTCAAGCTTACTGGCTATCATCAGCATGGAGCGGGATATATCTATTACAGTGCTCATTTAAATTGAATAGACTATATGATTATTTAAAATATAATTTTCAGTGAGTTGTGATGTACTAAATTAGTTTTTCCATGGCTACTTCTTCTTGTATTTGAAATGGCACCATATGAATCCATGGTTAGAGCAGAGGTGTGCTGAGACTCTTGCGCTTCCTACTTTACAAGACACAAAAGAGTCCAAGGCTCAGCCATGTAATTGGGCTAAAGCCTGAAGATCTGAAGCCTTTTCCACAGTAAGAAAGACTAATGTACCAACTTAAAATGTGTTAACATTATTTCCAAGATGCTGTTTGATAAAGGTGTTATTTTACCAAAATATCAGAAACATGTACATTTGTATATGGTTCAGAATATACAGTAGCTTGATTCTTCTGATGGCTACGTGCCCCCACAGTCATACAACAATCATATCTGTATAAATATATATAAACTGGAACCCGAGTAATGCATTACGTTAAATGAATATATAGAGCCAGGTAATTACTGGGGCATTCCAAATGAGTCCCAGATGTTGTTATATGTACTTATCATAAATAACTTTTATATGTCTGGCTATGTATATGCACTAGTCATGAGTTTCTTTGCCTGAAATATAGTATAGCTAGCTTATGATGCTCTTTATGCTGAGATCAAATTTAGGGAAGTGTTCATCTATTCTTCCTACCTCAGCAGAAACATATTTTAAAATGTTACCTCTGATAACAAGGGTTCTCTATAATATTCTTAATGATGAACAAGCACTTTCCTTAAAGGAGCATTGCAGTAACATACTTACAGTAGGCTGATATGAAAAATTAGACTTAATACTTGCCAAAATAAATACACTCTTTTTTATGTTTACTAATACATACAATTATCCATTACTGTAAGCAGTTATTTATTCATTGATGCATGATTGAGCTGTTTACTTATCAGCAATGGGGCCATGTAGACGAGTTACATTTTAATTTGTCATATTGAAAGCACTGCCACATTTCTAGGTCCACCTTGCCAGTAGAAGTTAATAAACAGAAACAAAAGTGATAACATATTTTTATATTTTTTTAATAGTTCATAATAAAGAGTAGTTCTTCAAAAACTATATATCCTGCCACATTCTATTCCTTTATTTCAAAGCGGCCCAACTGGCCTTTATCCCTATAGCTAACTTTAAATTACATCAACCAGCTTGGGTTTTTATAGAAAACTATTCAATCCGCCCCTACACATGGTCTAAAACTGTGTGGTCAAATAATCCTCTTACATTTCTAAGTAAGCATATAAACCCTATAGTCAAATTCTCTTTAACATGCTGCAAATGGGCTACCTCGAGATCTAACATTTTACACACACCCACCCCATTGACGCCCCTGTTCCCACATCCCAAATTCCCTGAGGAGCTGATTATGAATTCTAGCTACTGGTGGAGGACTAAAGACCTAGACAGACTGGGGTATTGGTTCCTCCACAGCAAAATTATCATGTTTGATGTTAGAGACTCTCCCAACTTATGATAGAGGAACATTACAACTTTTGTAGACTTAGGCACCAAGTCTCATCCATAACAAAGAAACTGGGTGAACCCAAGATGTACAGTTGTACAGTTTTCTTCCATGACTTCTTCTTTGCCTGAGACACATGTTATGTGCAAAATGTTATGCACCCTGGCAGCCACCCACTTTTCCTATATGGTATGGCTGGCACGCAATGATGCTAGTGAATGATCACTTGAATGACCACATAATTTAGATATTATGAGATTGTGTCATCAAAATAGAGATGCACAAACTGAAAGAGTGAGATGCATTTATTTTAAATGTTAAAGCAGATTCCAAGAACATTATTACAAGTATAGACAATGTTTGCAGTTCTATCCATTTATCTCAGTCATAATAAGTCCACTTTAACATTGTATGATTATATTATTAAAAATTGGTTCAGAAGTGTTAAGTATCTTCATTAAAAAAAAAAAAAAAAAATTATTAAACAAATATTCAACTCCAGTCCTAAAATTTAGAAATACAATACTCTAAGACATTTTAAACTGGGTTAAAAAATCATTAAATAGAATTGAAAAAGAGACTGTTGACAAGTATGTGTTAGGAATAGAGATGTCGCGGACAGTTTGCCCGCAGACTATTCACGGCGATTTTGGCATGTTCGCGTTTGCAGCGGATGGCGAACACACACGCTTTTCAGTTCGCCCCCTATACTTTATCATTGAGGAAACTATGACCATGCACCTCACAGTCAGCAGACACATTCCAGCCAATCAGCAGCATACACTCCCTTCCAGGGCCTTCCATCTGAAGGACAGCATACATTTTAGAATCATTCTGAAGCTGTATTCGTTGAGAGAGGACAGATAGTGTAGCTGCTGGAGATTTAATAGGGAAATAGATAGCCAGGCTGTGTATTTAGCTTCCACTACAGACCTGAAGGACTCATCTGATATCTGCTGCAAGGACCGCAACCCAAAAAGCCCTTTTTAGGGCTAGAACATCATTTATTTTATTTTATATTTTTATGAATTTTCTTAATGATCAATGTATAAATCAAAATAACTGTCTCTTCCTATTAGGGTATTACAATGGACCACATGAAAATGCTTAGATTAAACAGGACAATAGATTATTTTCTGCTCTCAAACTCTTTGTTTCTGTTACTGTGCAAAATACCAATGTCAAGTCAAAGGAAATGCCAGACTGCAATTGGTTTTATTAAGATCTAGAATCTCAGTTTTACTTGTAATGCAATATACTACTATAGGAAACCTCATTTCCCTCAGGAATGTTAAGAACATTTTACATTTGCCGTACACTGAAATAACAACTCAGAAAAAGGTCATGTGTTGAAAGCAATTCACACAAATAAAAATAAGTTCAAGGATGATAAATGAGCCAAGAAGAAAAGAAACTGAAATGTAAGTTCCATTAGGATTTAAATAATTATGAATACAAAAGGTTCAATTGATAATATATGATATGTATGTATTTGTGTTATATTAATGCATTACAGCTTAATTCTACTATACTACTATTAAAATAAAGCAACAAATGTATCAATGTCTTGTTTGCTCCATTTTTTAGAGAAAAGGTAAGTAAAACCACTACCACCTCTATTAACAACATGAAATAGCCTGTCTGGACAGGGCGCTACAGGCAAGACTGAATACACAGTTGATCATATTGTATTTCAGAAGCATTATTAAATGTAAAATAAAAATAACTGCACCTATAGTAGAATACTAGAAGTTTCCATAAGTGGCCGTTTTGGATGTTTATGTAAATTGGATTAAGGTTATTTTATTGACACCAAATGCATATGGATCTATATATAACTCTAATACTGAATTGCAGCTATTTTAGGCAGAAGTTTAGTTGTATTGTAGCATAAATAGTATAATTTTTTCAGTGGTCATCATAGTATGGTCTAGGTATCTGACATAACCAATTCCCTTCCAAAAGGATCTAGAATTAAATTGAGAACATCATAGTAGAACAATAGAAAGTAAAAGTGAGTTGAACAATAATCATTTGTGTTTTATGCTCAAATGTGTGTACCCCCCGAGGTTGCAATGACAATTTTGATTGCCCTTGTGATGCTTAGTGCTTCTACAGGAGTGTGTTAATGTTAACTTTAAACCTTTAAAAATATAATACAACTCCTTTTATGAAGTCAAAGTATAAATTGAAATACTATACACCTTTGACTATGAGTGTTTCTTTAAAAATATAAATACAAAGGTACCTGAGGGCTCTTTTACTGAAAACTTCCAACCTAAACATTTTATTTATATCCTTACAATATTGGTGTTTTTATACACAAAGAATGTATCAAGCCATGTGAGAAAATTGTTAGAATGTGCAGTAATTATTCTAATTAGGGCTATATTATTGTATATGTTCTTTCAAAGAAAGAAAAATGTACAGAAAACTAAATATGGAATTAAAACTACATATTAATATATATTAAGAAAAAAAGATGGTAAAGTATATAAGCGTCTGAGTTTTTCTAACCATGAGTAATCTTTCTTTGTGGCAGTAATATTCATTTACACTAGGATGTTCTGTGAGGTTTCAAAGGTTATTGGTTTCTTCTTTGAGGCAGAGGCTCCTAGGGCCTTGAATTGATCCAAGTATATGAACCGCATTTTATTAATAGTTCAACCAAAAGGTCAACTTAAATGTTAAATTCTATGTTAATACAATACAGTTGGATGACAGTAAGTTACATTTCTTTATGCCTGGTAAAATTGCTATAGGTCAACAAATACTGCACTGAATATGAACTGCTGCTGTATATCGAAAAGGAACAAAAATCCTTGAAATTTTTCATGACATTCTAAATATATATTTTTCTGAATGTTCAATAAAATATTGCAAATAAAAAAATCTTTATCTCCCATGATATTTATCTATATACAGTATATATATATATATATATATATATATATATATATGTTTGTGTAGCTAGATAGATAGATAACTGCATATTTAATTTATTTAGGGTTGTTACCAGTGCAAAATTGGAGAGAAGTAGTGTTGCAGATGGTTAAATGAAATAATTTAATACCCTTGCAATATGCTTTTGCAACCATTTCAAGGCACCTTCAGGTGTGGCCATACCATTCATTTTAGAAGAAGTGATGATTCCATCAGTGCCCTTACTCAGAATTCCTTGTTACTTAATGTACTTCCTTCACTTGATAAGCTTGAAGAATTAAACTTTTGCATCCTTTGGCATTGCATACACTTTATTTTTGACAGAGATCACTTTGAGATCCATTGAGTAGTTAAATGAACAATGAGGCCACCATATGTGCCCTGCACCATTCGATAGGGGGTGGAAAAGCATGTAAAACAGAAACTTTTCTTTTTAAAATTACTGCTAAACTAAGTTTTTATAAGTTAGGGATTTTAAGTTGTTTCTGACCTCCCCTGTTCTGACATAATGAGCTGCACTGGTCAGTGGCACTACTTAGAATTAGGTGAATGTAGGTTTATATAGAATATATAAATATATTGTTGCAGGATGGATGGAGGGGCTATACATAGAGTAACAAAAATGACAAGTTAAATCTTGATCTATTAAAAAACAAAAACACACATTTCCCACACTCTTCCTGATGAAACAGAGTACATATGGTGACCAATGTCCTTTTAACAATTAGCTTCTATGATCATACTTGTATGGTTTTTGAGGGTAGATATATTTCCCAGTATTGCACAATGTGTGTGTGTGTTTGTGTCGTTCAGTCGTGTCTGACTCTCTGTGACCTCATGGACCGTAACATACCATGCTGATCCACTTGGTATTCAGAGTATGGCAGAGAAACTGGAGTGGGTTGCCAGTTCCTTCTCCAGCTCCTGGTATTCCTAGGTGGTCCCCTATCCAAGTACTGACCTGGCCCATCCCTGCATGGCTTCAGGGTGGTGTGACCTCTTGGTTCCCCCGGCTGGACTCAAACCCAGTTTGCAGCAGTGAAAGAACTGAATTCTAACCACTGGACTACCAGGAATCATACTGAGACTAATTAAAGCAGAGGAATAAATCAATTAGCTTACAGAAATGTAAAAGTTAAAAAAATGTGATGAAGCAGCATTGCATTAAAATTTAATATAATAAGAATAGAAATTAAAAAACAAGGCAGCTGAACCATGTTAACCTTCTAAAGTCTATTTCATGGAAATGGAAAATTAAATGTGTATCAATGAGCTAACATAAGCCCATAAAGCTTTAGAGCAATAAAACTGTTAATAATTGGTACAAAACATTAAATCAAAATAGCAATAAAGGCTGTGGACAATCTAATATGAAACATTAAATTAGTTTATGCAGTGTAATAACATAAATGAGCCCACAAGAGAATAACTCACTTAACAAGATAATGGATTGAAGAGCCAAAATGAGATTTAATCTTCATAAATATAAAAAGAGGACAAAGTTCTCTTGCAGTTCTTAATGGAAAAAAAATGAAAATAGTATATATTTGTAATACCAGATGGACATTTACTGCTCTACGAAATACATTGCTGGCTATAGTAAAGAGAAGATAGTGAACATTAGAATAGTGGATGCAAAGGGCTTAGCAATACCCTACAAGAGAGACAGATAGTTTAAATTATGCATTATGGATCATTAATACTAATCATATTCAATGATTAAAATAAAAAAAGCAATACTCAATTGTAACTTATGTTTAAAGGTTAGAGTATCAGACTCAAGTGGCACTTTGATCTCCTCCCTCATAGGGTCATCAAGGGGAGCGGAGGTCTAAAGGGCTTTAAAAACATTCTGATTAGACTGGGGTTAATTTGAGTGTATGTAATGATTCATATGAGGTCTCCTATAAGGAATCTCTTGGCAAGGGGAACCACTGCAAGTAGCTAGCATGGTGTCAGTGTAACCTTGTATCTGAGAGTTTAGCAATTTAGACCAGCCAGTACCACATCCATCCATTGACCTTATAACGATTGGAGCAGTTGCTTAACCTGATCTCTGAAAGTTAGTTTAATATTTAATATTTCCTTTATAAATATTCAAACATGAATTGTATAAATGATCACTACCTAAATAAACATCTAGCGCCTATTGTTAAGACATTACACTTATTAATTTAATGAGCTTTACTGCTATTGAATTTATTGTGGCAACATATACCGTATTATAGCATATATTGTGGCAACATCTGCAACAATATACAATCCATTCAATAAGTATTTGTATATTATAACAATATAGACAGATGATACTTATTCAGTTATTTTAAATAATGCATATTTTAAATAATGTATGTGAGCTATAAATATGCTATACAACATTTCCTATAGCATTATTTTATATCGATTGAAAAAAGTAAATCCACATGTCAGTCATAATCAAGGAAGACTTATGTGAATAGGTTGACCGTAGTGGACATAACTCTGAGTGTTTAATGTTTTCTACCCATTTTGCAACAAAATAGTAAAATTCTAGTGACTTGCCCGTCAAAAAATGACAGAAATAAGATTGTAAGGCAGGTAATGGTATTTGGTTGCGACATTAATTTAGTTGGTGTTCCGAGATCCTTGGGCGCTCATTGCGATCCTCGCGCTGAGCGCCTTCGTCGCTCATTGTGAGGCTGTTGGTTGTTTGTGTGCTATGAGCAGCGTTGTATGCTTTTTTGTATGCTAATGAAATAATTAATAAATGAGTAAATGAATATACTTTACCTATTTTGAAGTAATATATGCAGGAAGCATGTGGGTAAGCTTTTTATGTGTTTGTTGTGTGTATTTATTGTGTTTTTAATGTTTTCATGTGCGCGGGTTTTGGACGCTAAGGTCGTATTTCTGCAAGGTTGTAATGTTTTTTTTTTCAAAGTCCCGCAGCTCGTATTTCTGGATGCTAAGTCAGTAAATTTTGCGGTCGAGGTGGGAGCCTCCACCTACGCAAATGCGGGCCCTTGCTTCGCCTTTGGTGCTCCTTGCCAGCAACTGCGGACCTTGCTTTGCGAGGGCCGCAGTGGCTGCGGGCTCGCTATGTGTGCCCGCAGCGTTAGCAACAACCCGCATGCTCACAACTATATATGTGATTTTCCAAGGATCCCACTACTTGCTTCAATAAAAAAATATATAGAGACATGTCAGTATAAGTTAGTATACATTTCATACACATTTCTGTACATACTTCAGTTTCAACCAGTACCTAAAACTTCCTTTGTTTGTCTATCCTCAGAATACATAAAGTCTATTAAAACTTGAAAAACAGAAAATCATAGAGAGATTATGGTATATCTTTATCGAATTGGGTAAAAAGTGGGCTTTTAATAAAGGTAAGTGGGGTTAAGGGGAATTCAAAAAATATTCCCACTTTCTGCATTTTCTATGGAGCTTAAACGTTAACTTTGTTCATTGGAAACCTAGAAAGTAGGAATTTTAATACTTTTTATTTTAACTTTATATTTTTAATAATTTATCGAAAGCATAAGAAAACTTACGTAAAAAGAGTTCTACATTTTAACCAAAGCTATGTTTGCTAATATTTTTTAATAATTTTATCTCCATTATCTTTTTGTTTAAATGTCAGATTTCCTCTGATCACATGCTGCTCTTATAGAAAAGACTTAACTTCTAGAATATTAAATATATGTGTAAAAGTTATAGCACTTGCCTTGGCAATGTGTGAATCTTTAACTTGTCATTGCCTGTAACTTAACTTATGTATAGCGCTACAGAATACTGTAGGTTGAAGTGGCCTCTGTACATGAAGTGAGCTGCTGAAGAACACAGAACATTTTTTGTAATTGCCATAGGGCCTCATTCTATTAGCGGCCGCAGCCGTTGCGGGGCCGCAAGGACCGGCCGCAAGCTATTCTGCTATTCTATTCCCTTACGGCCGTAGGCTCCGGCAGGCTTGCGGCCGGTGCCTTGCTATCTCTTGCGGCCGCTCGCGCCGGAGGAAAGCCTTTGATCTAAAACGGCCGCAAGAGATTTGCAATTCAATTGCTCCGGGAAACCTCTCTGCAAGGCTAAAAGCGAGCCGCAGCTTACTTGCAGGAAAGAGGTCTCGCTAGCACCAATTAAGCACATAAAATAGCTCAAATAAAGCCATCCTGCACTTTGAGAAGACTATAAAGGGATTTTAGGTGTTAGAAAAAATAGCACATAATTATCCTGTACTCAAATCCGTAAAATATTTTATTTTTAATATCCGTAAAATATCCATGTAAAAAGTCCAGAGTGCTTGGAGCACCTCAGACACACCCACGCCGCAGCCGGAAAATAAACAGTTAATTTGAACTCGGGTTTGGGCAGATGTGCAAGCTTGAGAGTGGGTTCCTTTTAATCCTCATGTCCCCCAATATGATCCCTAGCATTTACAGAGCTGTACAGTGCAGGCTTGAATTTATTTTTGCGTTTTTATATTTCACAGCTTACGGCCGGTTCCAAGATATGCGGCCGGCCGTAAGATGAGATCCTTGCGGGGCCGTATAATAGAATTGCGAGTTAACTGAACCCCCCAAGGAATCGCAGCCTTACGGCCGATTTACGGCCGATAATAGAATGAGGCCCATAGTGTATAAGTGCACTTGATTAGCGCGTAAATTAGCTCTTGGATATTTGTCAGCTCAGCATTCTAAGTGTTAATGACAGAAATAGAACTTCTAGGCAGCTTCCACTCTACAAACGTGGAGGAAAGCTTGTTAAAGTTCAATAACTTTTACATAAATAGGTAATCTTAATGTTGAGTGCTCTTTAATATAAAAGAGACTTAAGTGTAGGTGAAATTTACGCTTTAATTTGTTTTTTAATTTTGCTACTACCATAGTATTTTTTAAATTAGGCTTGATAGGATATCTAGATAAAGTTAAGGTTAGAGTGCTTATATCACCCAAAATGGGCAAAGGTACAAAATCAGCAATATATTTATACTTAATACATAATTCTTAGCAGCATCAGTTCTCATCTTCAATATGAACTTAATTAATTAACAAGGCTGCTAGCTCTATTTTAGTGAGAAATCTATAAGAGACTGGAAGCAAAACCAGCAACCTCACAACCTCTTAGACATAACTTGTAACAATTCTGTTCTGTGACACTAACAGTCTGGAAATTTACCTAATTACGCCTGCATTCTTATTTTGCTTCGGTAAAGCTTGTTTAATTTAATCTGAGCCTTGTGGCCAGTCTTGAATTACCCCATTACAGACTGTTTACAGACAATAAATGAGAACATTGAAATAGAGCTTAATGGTTGTTTGCTACAGATTATGCAGTAATTGTTATCCAAAATCCAGAATGTACTGACTTTAACAGTTTACTAAAACACTATCCCAATACTGGCCTAAAACAATCTAACAACCCTACAGAACTGTCATGATATTATAAATATCATAAAAGTAAAATGATTAAGACTAAGCACCCATAAATGTCAGTAAGCATTTTGAGAGTGAATAAGTAAAGTTTGTGCTTAGGACTGGCCCTTTAATAGTCAAAGCATTAGAGCATATTTTGTAGTCATGTTGATTTTCTGATATGTATTAACCTCTCGAGTATTATAGGCTCTATGTTACCTTGGATATTGTATAACTACAAAAACATAATAATAAAAATATAATATTTTTAAATTGCACATGTGTGCCTATGGAACTGTTAAGCATGAAATTATAATGTTATTTATTTTGTACTGTAATGTTTCTGTAACTGCTGCAGTTCTCAGAAAGGCTTATAAAAACATTTGCGGCTGCTCTTCATTGCACGTAGGGAATTGCTCAGGGCCAAATTTTGTGCAATGGGCATTTCCATCTTTGGCTGCTAATCTGCCTACAGCAGGGGCAAATGCTCTCCTACTCAGATTTGTTCTTCTACTTGGCTATTTAGAGTTGCAGTCTCAATAGGAAATAACAGAGATATAATCCTATACAAGGTATCGCCCATTTCCCAGAGGAGCAAATGTCTGCAGCCACTAAAGGAAGGTTGCATACATTATAGGCTGTTTTTGTTTTTGGTAGCTATATACTATATGAAAAAGAAAAGCAATGCTAGCTCATGAACATTACATGGTTGTTTATGTAATAAAAACTCAATTCAAATGCAATATTTATCAAACGTTGAAATTTTATTCAGTTACAGATTTTACTGGCAGCATAACATAAAAATCCTGTATTTTTGGTAAAACTAGCTTTTACCAAGCATATATTGTCTCTTAAACTGGTCTCTCTAATTTGTCACATGGAAACTGTCATTTTGGCAAGATTCAGAGGCTGACTGCTACACTAAGTATGTGATTAAGCCAAATGTAACTGTTTGGCTTCTTGTCTGATATCATTCCTATCAATTTCTCAGTCAGGTCAAGCTACAAAACTGCTAGATTACTGGAAATGTTAGTTTGCAGTAGTGGTAAAGAAACATCTGTCAGCTGCCATGCAGACTAAAATATGCCCCGTTTTTGTCCTTATCTTTCATAATAGGGTAATAATAGAGAAATGCCAAAACCTAACATATGCTGCCACTTCAGGCACTGATAGGATTCACTTATTAATTTGATCTTTTTTATTGCAAAATGTCAACTGGGCCAACAATCTTTTCTCAAAATGTCAAAATTCATTTTAAGCAAACTCAATCTACAGTTCCTTTGTTATAAAAAGTAAGAGATGGAATCTCTTATTTAATTATGTAGGTTGCATGTTACCACATATGGGGGCATCACAGAGATGTCAGGAATATGCTTTATGTGGCATTGTCTGGGCCTGATACCTGTAATCTGTAGCTCCTTCCTCCACATAAGTGGCCACATTACTCAAGGATAAACGCTCATCCAGATATCAATTAACTAAATTATCATAGGGGCTATTAAAAATGATTTTTAGTCCCTGCAAAGCTTAGTGAATCTCAGACTATTTTAACTGTGGTATCACATGAAAGTACAGTATGTTACTCCTGTTTATTTGGAAAGATATAAATATAAGAATTAAAGAACTGAACAAGTCCTGAGTCATCTAAAAGTAAATTCTCATATTTTAATGATGTTCAGTACCATTTTAAACTTTAAATTCCATGACTTTTATTTTGTAGATTTCATGCAATCTATTTTTTATCCCAAACAATAAGAATGCTGCATTTCTCATTAGTAATAATGCAAACTCAATTATTTAAAGGGATACATCCTGTTTAGAAATAATTTTCCCAGAAGCAGGCTCAGTAAAGATCAGGAACATATAAAAGTAAAACATTAAAAAAGGATGTTTTTTGTTATGGTTCTTTAATTACAAGGCTTCTTTAGATTGTAAGTCTGCGAGTTTCAATCCTGCGCAGTGCTTTAGGGAAAGCGCTATGGACACTGGATTCCAAGCTCAAAGACAGGGCCATCCACTCTTTGCAATGTGTGAATCTTTAACTTGTCATTGCCTGTAACTTAACTTATGTATAGCGCTACGGAATATGTTGGCGCATTACAAATAAACGATAATAAAAAAAAAGCTTGAACATGCAGACAAGTAGGCCCATATGTTATACCTAAACATGAGCTTTTCCCTCCCCTTTATTGCCTCTTGAGTCATCACCCTCATGTTAATGGATATATTCCCTAAAAATAAATATAATATACTCTTCAGGTCATTAAATCCTAAGCCAATGAAAGTAAAACATATCGATTACCTTTTTAATGTTGTACTATTTTATTAGCATGATGTTTGGTGTACATGTAAGCGCTATACAAACAAAATTCTACACGTACAGGTGTCTCCATGTAATGTATGAGAGAACAGAGGGGATTCATATAACAAAATCTTCAGATATATTAAAGTATTTAATATTTATTAAAATACAGGAGGGCAGCATATTGTCAAGAGATCATAATTTGAAGTTGGATTGTAGAATATCCTTGAGAAAAATGTGAAAGAACTACTTAGCAGAAGACTGCCAAGTAGAAGTAGCATGGAAAAGTACCTTACCTTCTTGGAATGTGTAAGGCTTTCCTGAATATTCTACATACATATAGTAGTGTCTATCAGTCCTTATTTGTAAAAAAAATATAAAAAAGTATTATTTCAACAAACAGTCAAAAAAAAAAAAGATTTAAGGGTCATGAAAAAGCTTGATAAACAGCAGTAATGGTAAGATCTCACATAGTAAAAGAAGTCAAGGAATACACATAATGCTGTCTAGAGGATTTATAAAGTCAGTTGCCCTAAGTAGATAGACTGGGCGAGTTAGATTGGTCTGTTGGTTCTCAGTTGCGGTCAAACCTTTCTATGTGTTCTACCTATTCTATGCATTGAATATTATTAATACCTTATATCAGCCCCTGTAATAGCTTACAAAATATGCCTCCTGTCATAATCTGTGATAGATTACAAAATACCACCCTATATTATGAATACACCCCTTCTGGATCACTACCATGTCATGATGAAGGGGCTTGTGTAGTTTAATCAAGCAGTGAGCTATCCAATATAGCACCCAAGATTGGCAGGTCAAAGCAGGGAGGTAAGATATTTTGCAATCCACTAGAGAAGGAACTGGCAAACCACTCCAGTATCTTTGTCAAGAAAGCCTTATGAATGAGCACAACTAGTTGCACGGTGTGCTGCTGTCCATAGGGTCACTGGGAGTCAGTCATGACAGAACGACTGAACAAAAAAAAATTATGAGTACAGATTAATTCAATAAAAAACAAAGTTACATGAGCACTGATAAAGTACACCATGTAATGAGAAATCTTTTTTGGAGCTTCATTATATTATAAAATATACCTTGCACAGCTGTGCACTTAGGCAATTATCCTAATTATTATAATTAGTTAAACATTTATTGTACATCTGCACATAGCACTTTTTAAGCTTCTAAAACAGGTTTAATAGAGTCACGTTTACTACATTAGTATTAAATATTTGTTAATTGGTGCTATGATTATTACAAAATAATATGCACATTCAGAGAAAGGAGTAAGCGCAGAATAAGCTGCATTATATCAGATAAAGAGGCAACTATAACTAAGCACAGCTACATAGTTACACGGTTATTGAGGTTGAAAAAATACTTTTAGTCCATCAAGTTCAACCACTTTAGACCACTTTTGATCTTTGTAATATGCAGATTAATCGATCCAAAGGAAGACAAACAGAAAAAAAACTATTGAAACTTTGTCAATTACCTCAAAAGTGAGAAAAAAAAATTCTTTACCTTTGGCAGTCTTTACCTGGCTTAGAGCCACATTAAATTCCAAGCCAGTAACTCCAACATGAAGCTTGTAACGGCTGCTGACTTTAAATTTGGTGCTATTAAATTATAAAGGCTGCGAGCTACAAGCTGGATACGCAAAACCGTAAACCATGTATCGGCCGTTGGATTTGCAGGCTAGAACGTAATCAATTAAGGAAACCCATAGTTACGGGTTTAGATGAAGCGAATGGAAACAGAGATTGTCAGCATTGCATCACAGGAAAATGGAGGATAGATTTCAAAATCACACAGGGTTCAATTACGAGCTACGAGCGAACCCACATTCCAGTCAAAATGCAATATTAATAAAGCCGAAAATATGATATTCTATCACATGCGAGTTACAGTATATGTATTAACACATTGATTGCTGAAACCAATATAACATAAAAAAATATACATGAAATAAAGTATTTTTTGGTCCGATTTGCAAGCTTGAGTATGTTGTGCTATTCATTCTAAGACCTAACATCACTTTCCATTTTAATATCAGTACAGTAGTGTGTTTTTATTTGCATTACATGTGCTACAAATTGGACTTTACCCCCCTTGCGGGTCCTCCCGAGCACACATTGGGCTTTGGGCATTTATTAGCGTGTTACAGCTCGATCGCTAATGACTTAATTGAAATCTAATAGTTAAATTGAAAATGTAGCGGTTACAGTCTTAATATATCAAAGTATTTACAGCTGCGAAGTTCAACGTTGCTCAACACGTAGGCGTTTCGCGGCCTTGCTGTGTTTTAACCCTCAATTTGTCTGCGGGTTGCATTATGGGGCTAATTTAATAGCAAACATCCCTAAGATTTAACACGTAGCCCGAATTTAATGTGGCTCTTGGTTAGCTGCTTTATCACTAGGGAATTTCCATCACTCACAGTAAATAGTAATAGTAAGTTACTACATTGCAATAAAAGCAGCGTAAACAGTACTTGCATAGAAGAATCCCTCCCACTTGTACAAAAGTGATACACTGAAAAACAAATGGCAGCTCTCACTACATCATATAATTGCATATAATTGCTAACCAATTAAGAGCTATATTTTTTATTTTCTAAAAATATATTTGCCTACCATTAAATCTAACTCTTCAAAGGACAATATTGCAGACATTTGACTTCAATGGTAGTACAGCATATCATACACAAACTCACATGTGCTTCTGGCATGGGTGTAGAAGACCAAAAAATCTTGGGGGGGGTAATTCAACACCACTACTAGACAGGAACCAGAGGGCCCTGCTTTGGGGAGGCCCATTTCTGCATTGCCCCTTAAAAACTATTTTTTTTTACATTTGTCTAAATTCTCAATGCCTCTGCCCCCCCCATATAATTAAAATATATATAATAAATATGTCTTTATGACAATTTATATATATACTGTATAATATATATAGTTGACTAATCAGAATATTGCAGTGAATAGTGATACCTTTTTTATTGGACAAACAAATTCATAATAAAGCAACGAGCTTTCGAGAGATAATGCCTCTCTTTATCAAGTCAAAATGCGATACTGATACAAGTATGAACTAAAACAGTAAACAGAAAGAGATGGGGAAAAAAATGGAAAAACAAGAAAGACAAAATTCATTGGCCAGAGTTAATTGGCCAAGAGTTAATTGGCCAAGAGTTAATTAATTGGCCAGAGTTAATTGGCCAAGAGTTAATTAATTGGCCAGAGTTATTTCTCACTTAACTCTGGCCAATGAATTTTGTCTTTCTTGTTTTTCCATTTTTTCCCATCTCTTTCTGTTTACTGTTTTGTATGTGCGTATTAGACGCTTTACCACGTCACACACATTTCTAGTTTCTCTGGTATGTGGTCCATTTAGATTATTATATCAATAAATCTATAAATGTTTGCTATTCTATGAAAGGGATTTCTAAACAATCCCCAACTTATAACTCCATGATAAAATGAATCTCCCATTTACACTTTTTGAATTGCAAAACCTGGTTAACAGGAATGTGTTTAAAATATATATGTTTACTTGCTATATGCAAGGTAGTTTAATAGTAAGCAATCACAATTGTATATATAATATTATGGCTAGGAATTACAAATCATGTAATAAAAGAACAATACATAATGAAAGATATTGCTGCAAAACCATTTTATAATAACATCACATTTTAATGTAACTATATGCTCTTTAGTGAATCTATGGCTTACATTTAAGTATAAATAATGTCTGTACTATACCTTTTGCATACAATGAAAAAGTCCCTGGCATAAGTTCACAGGAGGAATATAACTGCATATAAATAATTGAGGTAATGTTATGTTTAAATTGCACATAAATGCAAAACAAGGTTTCTGCTTGTACACCAACTTTGCTTTTACTTTTATTTATTTTCCTAAGGTAAAAAGCCTCAGCCGCGTGTGTTATTTATTAGCCAATTGATTTTTTTAATATTATTACAATGGAATGCATTATTACACTAAACTAATTTAGGAACAAGAATTTGCTGTATTTGTCCAGTACATGGCACAATAAACTATTGATACTTTAATGTGTTTAATGTGTGCACTCACTGCTCGACAAAACAATAATTCACAAAGTTTTGAAGAAGCTGCACAGAGGTTTGCTGAGGTTGCAGTTACTGTTTGCCCATGTAAAACTGAGACTTTTTTTTAAGTAGTTTGTAGCCACTTTGATGCTTAGTGAATCTCCCCAATGTCATGGAGCAAGTGAAAAAGAGAGGAAAATAGCTGGGCAACATGCTGTGAGAAAATAAAGAATCAATTTAAAAGGTAAAATGTAAAACAAGAATAACTGAATTTAAAGGGACACCCATATTAACTAAAACATTTTACACTGCTGAAACAGATTATATCATAAGAAAGCTAAGGAAGTGTTGGGGATGGTATGCATCTCAGTATAAGAAAACAATTTGGGTACTTTACATGGGCGTGTTTAAGCCTAGCCCTTTGAGGTCCATGACTAGGGTACTGGAATTTTGGCATCAAAATGTGGCACCTCTATATTATCTCCCTTCATTGCTCTTATCAACCTCCTCTGCTGTTATCTCCATTCCTCCTCCCTTATCTACCCCCTATGCCCCTTCTCCCCCTCCCCACCTTACCATTTCTAAATATTCTGAAAGACATGTAGGACTTATGAGATGTTGAGGTGTCCTGTTGCTCATTGGAACTGCAGGGAGCAAGACAGTGACACTTTTGTGACATCACTGTTTCGTCCCTGATAGTGCCAAGGAGCAACAGGAAGCCTCACGCCCAACCGAGTGACTCCTACAAGTCTTTCTGGATACTTAAAAGTGGTAATATGAGGAGGGGGATGGGTGGAGTAGGGGGAGAGTAGTGACAGAAGAGAAGATTGAAGCGATAAGAGAGAAGAGGGAGAATGAAGAGGAGAAATAAGAGATAAAGAAGGGGGAAGGAGAGTAGAGGGGGTAGGCATGAAGAGTAAGGGAGAAGGGAAGGAGAGAATAGGGAAGGGAAGGAGAGAAGGGGAAAGAAGAAGGGGATATGAGAGAAGAGGGATTGGGGAAGGAGAGAAGAAGTGGAAGGAGAGCAGTATGGAAAGAAGAAGGGATAGTAGAGAGAGGTTGGGAAAAGGAGAGAAGAGGGGGAATAATAGAAATGAGAAGTGAAAGGAAAGAAGGGGGTAAGGAGAGAAGAGGAAGGGAGAATGGGAGAAGAGGGGTGGAAAAGCAAAGAGGAAGTGGGAAGGAGAGAACAAATGAGGATATATGCATGTACTGTATATATATATATATATATATATATATATATATATAGTAAATAAATAGTATTGTGTTCACATTTGAATGTCTAAAACAAGTTTTCAGCAGCTCAGACTTCCGAGAAATGCAGTTATTACACTGCATTCTGGGAAGCTAAGCAGGGACATGTAAATGTGCCGGCAAATGCCTCGCTCTTCAATCCATAGACCATTTTAAACATGGCTTCCTTTAAGCTTATGTCCACTGCATTAAACAGCTTTTATGCAAAACCAAGGCTGGATTATACACAAGCTAGGAATATTACCCACTGACAGCTGTTTCAAGCTTGCCTATCATCAGCGCGGACAGGATCCCAGCTTGTGTTGTGGAAACAGTTTTTTTTTTACTTGTTTTAAACATTCAAATGTGTTCATAAATGTACTATTTATTTACTGTACTACTGTACAACCCATGGTTGTAAATGCACTTTACAGAGGGTGTAAAAGTAAAATTAATTAACTGCAAACATGGTTTAGAATATGTAAAACCTGCTCTTTTAAATGTATACTAGTCAACATTTACTTTAAGTCCCTTGTCTTTTTAATAACAAATAGTCCTGGGGTACAAGTACATGGAAAGTAAATACAGTAATGTCAACAATATGTAACAATATTATACACAATATTGGGATTTCTTCTTTTCTTCTTCTGGTGCCTATTTTGTGCTTTTCTTTGGATATTACTTTGGACATTAAGGAGCACAGAGGTTAATGTTTTACAGTAGGTATTTTAAATAACTAAGCTTGGATGACTACTGCACAATAAAAAAAACTAAACTTTGAACCTAAGATTAAGCAGAAAAAATACATACAGTTTGTTTTTCATTAGAAGAAATACATTTTATATATGTGGCAATGTTTTTTTTTATGCAACACTTTGTATGGTTATGATGCCTTGGCAATATTACGGTACACCTTACAAACTGAATGAATTAACAATTAAAAACAAGTAGAAGAATTACATAATAATGACTGTGCTGGGCCCTGGGGGGAACTTGATGCACTGGTGAAAGTTATGTGTGAGAGCGGTGTTTACATTTCTGGAGAGAGATGGTTACATTTCCTGAAGCAAGGAGTTGGCATCTGGGCCGCTGAGGCGAAAGGGTGTAGTAGCAATTTCAATTTTAGCCAATTATCTTAACAAAGGCTCTTTGTTCCCTCCTTCCCCATCCCTCGCTCAACTGATAAAACACAGATTGAGCTCTGTGGAAGTGATATAACAAACACAAATATGATACCTATACTCATAGACATAGATTCTCCAAACATTCTGATTTTAAAAGAAATATGTCCATGGCTTACACAGTTACTATTATTATTATCGTTTATTTGTAATGCACCAACATATTCCGTATCACTATACATAAGTTTAGTTACAGGCAATGACAAGTTCAAGATTCACACCTTGCAAAGAATGGAGGGCCCTATCTTTGAGCTTGGAATCCGGTATCCATAGAGCATTCCCAAAAGCACCTTTGCGGATTGAAACTTGCAGACTTACAATCTACAAGACTTACAGACTTACAATCTAGTAACATTATTAGTTTGAAACAACCATGCCAAACAAGTGTTTTTTCTTGAACTGCAGTGGTCCTTTAATATACAAAATGATTATAGCAAATAAATAAATAAATTAATAAACACAAGGTTTACATTTTCAACTCTTAAACGCAGCTATTATTTACCACTTTCTTCTTCCAGGTTGTCGTGTGTTTTGAGGGTAAAAAGAATACCACATCCATCTATTATTTACATTATATGGTTGTCCATGGGTCTTACTACTACCATTATAGTATACTCTTCTAACATGTGGAGGGGTTAAATCATTTTTCTTTGTACAAATTAAATTTCTGAGTCTATTACACAAATCAAATTAAGAATTGGCTAGGCCAAGTTGCAAATATTTTCACATGGGTAAGAATGACTCCTCAATATGAAACATTGTGGAGGTCTCAGTATAGCGTGTTCTAAGGCATATGTTTCTCACTTCAATGTCCCATTGTTCTGAATAAACATTATCAAACAGGTGTTAAGATTAGCGTACAATAGGTCCAATTCTAACCAAAAAGGACTTGGCAGACAATATGGGACAGAAGGTCATACATATTAATATAATCCATTTTAAATACACAGCACTCCAGTGTACAGAAGCAGATATACACGACATATTAATCAATACCTTCTAATTTATACATATAGATGCAAAAGGGGAGTAACTATTTGTGATTGGTGGAAACCAACCTTGCGACGATAAGTAAGAAATAGTTTATCAGATAGAGAGAGAAAAGTTTTGTGGTCTTTGCTGTTTTCCGGATCTTTTGTCTCTTCCTGAGTCTTTTGTTCTGTACTATTTTCTGGTTTATCTGATAGTCTTGTTCTGAGAACAAACCTGACTGTCATCCTTGGGCATAAACTCCCAGCGTCCTGTCTTTCCCCCTGTGCTGTGTGAGTGTGTTTTAATTTGTTGTTAATTTTTTTTTGTTGCTTTTAGTTTTTTTTTATTTCCACGGTTCGCCGTTACATTCGTATTTTTGCGAGGTCGGATTTTGTTTGTGCAAGTGTTACTGTCTTTGGCGTTGTGTATTTTCTACGTCCCGCATGCCTGCCATTGTTCATGGAAGTGTTACTGTGTGTGGCATTGTGCGTTTTCCAAGGTCTGCACGCCTGGTGATGAAACACGGGAAATTCGGCTTAAATTCACTTGCATCCTTCTTCACAGGCATCCTGGGTCTCTCCCTGTGCTTTGTGTGAGTGTGGTTTCATTTGTTTTTTTTTGCTTTTTGTTGTTTTTCGGCCGTTACATTTCGGCCGTTACATTTGTAATTTTCTGAGTTCGGATTTTTTTTCTAAGTCCCGTGTTCCTCAAGTGCTTGCAGCCTAAGTAAGTCCTGCATTCCTCAACCGCTTGCAGCCTAAGTCCCACGTTCTTAAATGCCTCAAATGCTTGTCTCGCTTCGCAAAGCTCGCAGGGCAATAAGGGCCTTTGGCCAAGTCCTCCGAGCTCAGAAGGCTTCTATGCCTCAACGGCTTGCTTTGCGAGGCTCGCAAGTGTGATGACAAATTGCTGTTTGACAATTATAATATGTGATTCTGTGTCCAGATTCCCTACAACAGTCAGATTGACTTTATTCAATAATATAACAATTTAACTCTGTTACAAAACCAATTATTAAAAACACCTATACAGCAAACCATACTTAACAATACTCAACACATATAGTCTTGTATCACACAATCAACAAAACTGTTTTACATCATTATTGATTGAATTGACCCATTTGATAAATTAATTTAAATGTAATCAATTTTGTAAGACCAATAACCAAATAATAGCTGGCCAATACCTAAATACAAAAGTTATCTAGCTCGCAACCTCACATACAATATAATGAACTTTGATACATAATGCTTCGATATATATTTCTATATTCTAACTGCTATATAGATTGTTATACCATATTTAGCTCTTTACTGCTTTCATAGAGTAACAGGTAATATTGGTAATTATTAATATCATATATACTGTAACAAATAGTCAGCTGATTGTGTATACACTCTTCATATCATTTCTGTATTGCACTAACCAAATATAGACAGACTGTTAACCAAACTTCATAAGATTATATACACTGTTTATATAATCCTATACTGAAGTAACCAAATATAGATTGTATTAAAATAAATTGTTGATCCAAATTTGATAATTTTTTATACACTGCTTATTGACTTCTGTATTGATTTAACCATATATAAAGTGTGTTAAGGCTAACTGTTATCCAATTATCCAAAAGAGATTGTAATAGACATTGGGTAGATTGTATATTGTGATCTAACTAAATATCAAAGCTTACAAGTGTAAACACTTATAATTGTTTATCCTTGGTATTTACTGCTATACCAATAACTACTATTTGTGCACACACTGTATACTTGTCGATAAATTGATCCTCAAACTCTATTAATCTATACACTGTAATATTTTAAGAAACTATATTAATCTATACAGTGTAATTTTTATGTCATATCAATTGCATGACAAGGTGACTCTGTTGCTTTTTGTAAACTAATGAACTTTCAATTACTCATGTTGAAAGAACTGGCAGCTGTAGAGACCAGATTATCATCATGCAGACATCAATTTCCTCTGCATACAACATTTCCTCCCACCTCAGATTGATCAGCAGAAACCAAAATGATAGATTACTCAGCAGCATAATTTCACATTAAAAGAGAAAAAAATAGAGGTTTAATTCTTTACTTAGATTCTTAAAGCATTTAAGCAATTGTTAAGTACATTTCTTCGAAAAATAGTATATTTTAAATATAGGAGCATAGTGGTTCTTTAAATAGTCAGTTGCATATATTGATCAGTATAATGCCCTGATGAGACCAAAGCATTTTCTTTGGCAAATGTTTCATTAATATTCAAAGAACACACAATATGAATTGAAAGAGTTGGCAGAAATAAAATATTGTTTATTTCAATTCTTACCTGATTGGCCTTTCAGTAACTATTTTAGCTACTTAAAATAAATGTGTAGATCTGTTAGCTTGAGTTAATATAAAACAACAGAATTAATGCATCAGCTATCATCTATAGTGTGCACTGTGCATTAATTGCCCTTGAAGGCTGATTGGCCAACAACTGTGCTTGGATTATGATGCCTATCCTATGCATGGCAGGCAGCCACTCAGCCTCCAACAGCACATTTTAAGAAAAAAAAGATAAGAGAAGATTTCAGGGCTGACTCACTATGCTTCTCCCTTACAGACCCACACAACGACTAATAAAATTAATGTTACCAGGCAACACAGCATGAGGTACTGTAAGATTTTAAAAGAAAAAAGATTTGTGATGTTAGATCTTTTAATTTAACAACATGTTATAACGGATAACAGTGTCGTGTTCACAGGAAAGATACACAAATGATTTGTACTGTGACTAACATCTTAATATTGCTTTGTAAATATGGCTAATGGTGTGCCAAGCACATTTGTGTGTTGCCTAAACATGATTGCAGTAATTAGTCAACACACTGGATAACTTCCCATGCTAACATAGACAAATTCTCTCACAGCATTTCAGTTTATATATGTATATTATGAAGCATAGCCCCTATTGCATTTGTTTTAGTATTTTGAAATGAAGACTTTTATGGTCAATAAAGTGGATTATTGTGTGTGGAAATGTATGTGTGATGAATGTGCCAATGAATAACAGGGTTAAATAAATATTATTGCATATAAAACATGGAACAAATTTTATATACATTTAATTATTAATGTAATGCATTGAACATGGTTTAATATGCTTGTACCAACAGCTAGATGTTACTATGCCCACCACCATGATTTAAATAATGTGATAAATAACTTACCGTATTGGTCCGAATATAAGTTGCACCTTTTTTCCGATTTTTTAGCTTACGAGTTAAGGGTGCGGCCTATATTCGCGACCGTAAAAAAAAAAAAAAAAACGATTTTCGAACTTTGCTTGTTACGTGTGAGGCTTCTATTCGGGAACGCAAAATGAATGCCGATTTGCGCGATTGAAAGTTAAGGGTGCCGATTTTCGTGCTTTAGACTGCGGTATTGAATAGTGATTTACAGTTTTAGTGATTCTAGCATCCTGCGAGGCTTGTAGCTTGCAAAAAAAGGCTACAGTGCTAATTAGAAAGCCTGTTTCTTGCAATGGCTGATCACTTTGAGAGTCTTTTTCTCTCCAATTTTCCCGGTGCGGCTTATATTTAAATACTATCTTTTTTCAATTTTTCCCCCTTATATTCGGACCAATACGGTATATATTTAACTATATTACTATCAATTTCGAGTGTGGGGAGAATGTAATTAAAAATGTATGACACAAAATATATGAATAATCACTAGATCACATTGGTTTCACATTGGTGGTTCAGAGAACAGTTGGGATTACAAATAATGATTAAACAAAATAACATTAAATAAACAAGCATTACGTGGACTGTAAAGATCCTCATCTATATTGATGTGGTCCACCAAGACACTCTATGTTGCTTGAGTGGTCTTCTAAAAAAAGTTTGCATACCCATCCACTAGATAATGGTGATTTATATACATTTAGCAAAGGTTGGTATACATTTCCAACCACTAGGCAGCACTGTTACTCTAATCTTGCACAGCTTTCTGTATCAAGATATTTCAGATTTTATGTATGTTTGATATATGACTGGAAATATTTCTGCAGTATCTGTTTAATTTAATAAAGATAAAAAGGAATGCAATACTCTTGCAGTACTATCATATGTAAAATAAAGGTTATATTACCTAAAGTTACATCTGCACTACCGAAAAATACATGTTAATATCTGTCAGTGCTGTCTGGACTATTGTAGAATACTCAGTTGTCATGATTTAGAATATCCCTTCAGGGCTTCTCTACATACCATCAAGTTGTGCAACAGAGTATGTTGTCCAAAATAATTATCTGTAACCATCATCTTACCTAAGGCGATGTGTCGCTAAGAGCTCCCTACACAGTCACACGCTGCATTTCCTTTAAATATAGTGTCTCAGGTAGTAGAGGTAGAAGCTGCTGTAAGAATGCGGTTCATTTAAAATATTAATTGCAACCAGCTTCTTTACTTCTAAATTATCAAATAGCACTGATAAAAATTGTTAAATGGACAGTTGCTTGTTGCATTTTATTAGAAGTATCTAAATATAAAGACGTAATAAAAAAAAACAACTCTTTTAATGTTTACATTACCATAAAGAAACAGTGTAAGGAAACTAAATTGTTCTCCTTCACAGGACCTCATTCAATTGCAATTTGGCCAATTGAATAGGGCTCTATACAAGCAAATAGCATATTTTTTTGCAGAAGTTTTTAGTTAGTGAAGACCTTGCTTCTGGATAGAAGTTAAAAAACTAAAAACTTATGTAAAAAATATATGCTCTGTGCTTATATAGGGGCCCTATTCAATTGGCTAAATCGCAACTGAATGAGGCCCACAGTGAAGATTTAATTTTAACCAATCAAAGTGCTGCAAGTAAAAAAAGATCAGGAGTTCTAATTGTGACGGGACGAATAAAGTAGTTATGCACTGGTAAAGCAGTTTTTTTAACCCAATTTTCTTGTTTTAGGATGAGATTAAACAATTGCATATGCATATATTCTCTATAGTACACTGGTTGCTCTATTGTTTAGATAGTTTTGCTTTTTCTTTGAAAAATAGATAAGTAGTGTATTAAGCTCAACATATGTTTATCCTTAGTTATATTAGGAAATGTTGCCCATCCTCTTATCATACTACAAATATACACAGCAGATGTGGATCTTGGATAAATTAGTATTAAAAGGAATTTTCTTTTTAATAAAAACATAATATTAATATATGCTTAAAAAATATCTTGAACTTCTAATGGCAAGAAATAGTTTGATGTATTATTGGCCAATAATTCCATTCTTTGCTCAGTATTTGGAGGAGTTTATCTATCCAGTACTCCCTTTCTATATATTCATATGACAATTCCTTACAAGAGTGGGGTTCTCTGCTCCTTTTGTACCAGTTTTATGTAAACATTTGTCATGCTTGTCTTATTCACTGTATACCCTGTACTTAGTGCTAAAGAATATTTTGCCACTTTATAAATAGATGATACTAATAATAAAATTATAATAATGTCAATACCCCTGTTGTCAGCTAATTTGCTGGACTTTTTATATGTTCGGTTTGGTTATAATATAGTGACAAACTATTTTTTTATGGCAGTTTATAGAGCTCTGAAATACATGTATGAATGTTGTTTTCCCTTGGTCTTATGAAAACTAGATATCAACTTGTTTGCTTCCAGACCAATATATCAATCTATAATTTTATACTAGATATATACAATTGTTTTTAAATACGTGCTTCCATTGGTGGCCACTAATGTAGACTTTAAGTTTTTCAAATATGAACAATGATAAAATATTACATAAGAGAGTGAATGAAGAATTAACATAATGCAGTGATTGTATTCATCTTAAAATATTCATAGTTCAATAATGAAAAAAGACTTACAGATGATTCCCCTAACCCACTTGACTGTACATTGAAACTCAGTTTCTAGCGTTAATGCCAGACGCATAGTGAATATATCATGTCTCTATGCAGATACTGAAGCTTACAAGGTATCTTGTTTCATAAGCTTGACTACTATAATCAAGTGACTACAAAGCAAAATAAGGTTTAGAGGTAGATATTGATAAGATAATATATAAAGAGTATATATATATATTCCATCATTGTACAATCAGTAAATGGAGATATGTCTGCCCCTTCAGGTTTGCAGTATTAAACCTCTTCTCCTTTTATGATACGTTACATGTTCTCGGTATATAATGTGTTTTCTAAATTTAAATGTTGGCACTTTATAAATGAAGATTGGTAATAATTATAACAATAGGGCTTGTACCAGGGACTAGTGCCTGCTAGCAGGGTTAGTTACAGTTGCATACCCTGGCAGAAATTGTGACATTTTGGCATTTATTTTGAAAATATCTCTGATCATGCAAAAAATGTATTTTATTGAAGGATAGTGATCATATGAAGCCATTTATTATCACATAGTTGTTTGGCTCCTTTTTAAATCATACTGATAACAGAAATCACCCAAATGGCCCTGCTCAAAAGTTTGCATACCCTTGAATGTTTGGCCTTGGTACAGACACACAAGGTGACACACACAGGTTAAAATGGCAATTAAAGGTTCATTTCCCACACCTGTGGCTTTTTTAAGGATATGAAAAGATATCCAAAGCCTTGAAAATGCCAGTCAGTACTGTTCAATCACTTATTAAGAAGTGGAAAATTTGGGGGTCTATAGCTACCAAGCCAAGGTCAGGTAGACCAAGAAATATTTCAGTCACAACTGCCAGAAGGATTGTTCGGCATACAAAGAAAAACCCACAGGTAACCTCAGGAGAAATACAGGCTGCTCTGGAAAAAGATGGAGTGGTTGTTTCAAGGAGCACAAAGCCTTTACTGCGCTAATGTAACAAAAAAAAACAGTTACAATATGCCCAACAACACCTTGACATGCCTCACAGCTTCTGGCACACTGTAATTTGGAATGACGAGACCAATATAGACCAATATCACAACCATAAGCACTCTGTTTGAAGAGGGGTCAACAAGGACTATAGTGAAAAGAATACCATCCCCAGTGTGAAGCATGGTGGTGGATCACTGATGTTTTGGGGGGGTGTCTTGTGAAAATTGATGGCAAGAAGAATGCAGCATGTTATCAGAAAATACTAGCAGATAATTTGCATTCTTCTGCGCATGCGATACTCTTGGACTTTCCAGCATAACAATGACCAAAAGCATACGGCCAAGTTGACCCCGTGGTGGTTACAGCAGAAAAAGGTGAAGGTTGTGGAGTGGCCATCACAGTCTCCTGACCTTAATATCATCAAACCACTCTGGGGAGATCTCAAATGTGCGGTTCATGCAAGACGACCAAAGACTTTGCATGACCTGGAGGCATTTTGCCAAGATGAATGGGCAGCTATACCACCTTCAAGAATTAGGGGCCTCATAGACAACTATTACAAAAGACTGCACTCTGTCATTGATGCTAAAGGGGACAATACACAGTATTAAGAACTAAGGGTATGCAAACTTTTGATCAGGGCCATTTGGTCGATGTCTGTTATCATTATGATTCAAAAAGGAGCCAAACAACTATGTGATAATAAATGGCTTCATATAATCACTATCCTTCAATAAAATACATTTTTTTGGCATGATCAGCCATATTTCAAAAATAAATGCCAACATTTTTGACAATTTCTGCCAGGGTATTCAAACTTTTCAGCACAACTGTATGTATTTAGGCTTTTTTAGGTCCATCCAAGCATGTACACAATTCACAATTCACAGTTTCTATCCTTTACTATTCCTCATTATGATTACTAGAATATATAAATACACAACATTATGTTGGGCTCCTTCACTCAGCATGTAAAATGTACATACATTAAACCCTTATATTGATTAAAGTATGGGGACATTTTTTAGTAGAAAAACATGAGCACTCTTTATCTGTATCTTATTACAGAATACATTATATTAGTATCTTATGATATATATATATATATATATATATATATATATATATATATATATATATACATATATATAATAGTTGTGGTGAACTACCTATTCATAAGCTTAAAGGAAGCCGTGTTTAAAATGGGCTATGGATTGAAGAGTAAGGCATTTGAAGCTCAGCTTCCCAGAATGCAGTGTAATCAAAAAAAAATGGATACAGGTTTTTAAATTGTTTTAGACATGCAAATGTGAACGCAGATGTAGTATTTATTTACTGTACTGCTGTACGGCTTCTATCGTTCTTTTGCCCACCATATATTGCCCACCATATATTAAAAGATTGTGTAGGTTGAAATCATATGGTCCACAGCTCCACGCTGATGATAGCCAGTAAGATTGGAACAGCTGTACATGGATAGGATTCCCAGCTTGTGTATAATCCAACCTTGGCTTTGCATAAAAGCTGTGTAATACAGCAGACATAAGTTTAAAGGAAGCCATGTTTAAAATGGGCTATGGATTGAAGAGCGAGGCATTTGTGGGCACATTTGGTAGGTAGGTAGGTAGGGGGCGGTTAATAGGATAGGGGAGAGGGGGTTAGTTAAGATTTAGGGTTTATTGGAGGGGGGAAAAGTGTAGGGTCTGTATAGACCCTCATAAGAGATGGGATTAAATAGGGATAGATGGGGATAAATAGGTCCAGTTAGGGTTATTAGGTCTAGATTGGTTTAAATAGGCCCAATTAGGGTTAGATTGGCACAGTTAGGGTTAGATAGGGTTTAGTAATGGGGTATAGTTAGGGTTAATAGAATAGTGTAGTGCTTAGACTTTGTCATGAGGGTCCTGGAGGACCCTCATTGCACTTGTAGGGTTAACCTAGTGGTAAATAGTGTCCTATAGGGGTCTATATAGATCCATATTAGACTGAGGGGGGTAATTATAGTCTCATGGGGCTCTGTATAGAGCCCCATGGGTTATAGGGTTAATTTAAGTGCTCATGGGGCTCTGTTTAGAGCCCCATGGGGTATAGGGTTAATTAAGGGATTATGGGGGTCTGTATTGACCCCCATGAGTGACAGGGTTAATTAAGGGATTATGGGGGTCTGTATTGACCCCCATGAGTGACAGAGTAATTAAGGGACTATGGGGGTCTGTATTGACCCCCATGAGTTATGGGGTTAATTTTAGTTGCCGGGGGATACTTATAGTACCGCCCGCGGCAGGGCTTAATTTTTTTCGCACGGGTCCTTTCAGGACCTTTATGGTCTGTTTAGAGCCCCATGGGTTATAGGGTTAATTAAGGGATTATTGGGGTCTGTATTGACCCCCATGAGTGACAGGTTTTTAAGTAAGGCTTATGGGGGTCTGTATTGACCCCCATGAGTGACAGGGTTAATTAAGGGATTATGGGGGTCTGTATTGATCCGCATGAGTTATGGGGTTAAATAAGGCTTATGGGGGTCTGTAATGACCCCATGAGTGACAGGGTTAATTAAGGGATTATGGGGGTCTGTATTGACCCCCATGAGTGACAGAGTAATTAAGGGATTATGGGGGTCTGTATTGACCCCCATGAGTTATGGGGTTAATTTTAGTGGCCGGGGGGTACTTATAGTACTTATAGTACCGCCTGCGGCAGGGCTTAATTTTTTTCGCACAGGTCCTTTCAGGACCTTTATGGTCCATTAAGGACCCGCGAGGCGGGAAATATGAAATTTGGAAATGCAGCAGGGTCACGATCGGTGCAGATCGGGGACCCCCGCTGCAAAGGGGTAATGTGGGCGGGCTACAGGGGTCCCTATGGACCCCTGTAAAAAGGGGTTAATCTGGGGACACTTTAGGGGTCCCGATGGGGACCTCAGCATAGAGGGGGGTTCATTTTAGGTGCCGCGACCATGATTGGCTAATAGCGTGCTGCGGGCCCTTTAAGAAGCCGTGTCAGGTAATTTCAAATTTTTTAATGCAGCGGGGTCATGATTAATGTCGATTGGGGACCCCCCGCTGCAAGGGGTTAATGTGGGGGGCTGCGTGGGTCCCTATGGACCCCTGCAGCAAGTGGTTAATGCAGGTCACTTCGGGGGTCCCAATATAGAGGGGGGTTCATTTTTGGTGCCGGGGGGGTGGGGTAGCTGGAGTACCCCCCCACAGCAGGGCTTATATGTAGGACTGCCGCGGAGGACCCTGGCAATTGATGAGGTGGGGAGCCTGCAGATCATCTCGCAGGCTGTCACTCCTCATATATATTTTCTCTGTGTTGACATGGGCGGCCCTGCTGCGTAGCTCACATGTTGCTCGCAACAGGGCTAATTTAATAGCATTGTAACTTTTCAAACTTTGCAGCAAGTTGGGTTTTAATAGAAACCTTGTATCTACGAGGCTGGAATTTAATAAGGCTGCAAATGTGTAACATTACTGAAAAAAACACTTGCAGTTGAAGATTGGTATCTTTGCAAGTTACGAATCTTGAATAGGATGAGGCTTTAAGAACGTAGTTTGTTCTTAAAAACAGGTCCCCTTCTCAAAAAGAAACCGGTTATAACTACTAACTGTGTGCTCATTTGCACATTAATGGTTGTAGCAAGTGATTACATTATACTGGACCAATAAAACTGATTATTAAGTTTCTTACTTAAGTATCTTGCAAAGCAGCTAATTAATATACTGTATTAGAGCTATTAGAAATTGTCATAATCATAAGAGTGTATTAAACTGATAGTAACTATGGGCTCCATTCAATTCTCAAAACTATTAATTTGACCTCTTTTTTTATGACTGTGAGTAAGCTACTCGTAATATATGAAACAAAGGCAGAAACGTAAACTATTTCAAGCTTTCCCATTGATTTTTTTATTTCCGTAATAATATGAGTGACTGTTTCTTAGTTTTACACTAAATTACTATTCAATTGAGACTTGACTGGTCACTCACAAAATACATATGACTCGTAAAACATAAAAATATAAACTTTATGAAGGAAAGTTTGATAGTACCAAACAGTACCCGCAAATGGTTTTCTGAGACCTGCAGAAACAGATAAAAAGAAAGGAAAGTGTGAAAAAATCTACAAAAGCATGTAAGTGCATTAGAATGTAATGCTTAACAGTTTCAAATGAACAAATATGCAGTTAAAAGTATTATTATTTAATTATTATGTGTGTGTCATTATCCAATTTGCAGGGTAACATGGAACCCTGTACTCAAGAGGTTAATACATATCATGAAACCCATATGGACTAAAACAGATGCTCTAATTCCTTGTCTATTTACAAGAAGGGCAAATGTTACATATTGATTCTCAAAAATGCTTACTCACAAATTGTGAGTGCTTATATTGTCTTATTTTACTTATTTATATGATATCATGACATTCTCATTTTCTATTGGTTCCTATGACTGTGTCTCATCAGTAATTTAAGTGAATTGCCTGGTTTTGTGTAATATTACGAATAAACACATAATTCTACATCAAGGCCCATATTCAATTGAGCAATTGTTAGTTACTGGAGCCCTTAATGTAGCCAGTATATAATATAATATTTATAATTAGCTGTTCAATTGGTGTCTATTAGCTACCCACAAAAGATTTGGAGGTTCCTGGCTGAAAATCCCTGCGGTTGCCAAAATCGTAGCTCCCAACCCATCTAAGCCTTTAATCTTTCATAGCCTTTAAATGTTGCAATCGCAAATCAATATTCAATTGCTACAATTCCTCAAGCCTGCAATTGTTCTCACACCCGTAAATGGCAAATGTAGAAGAAAATTCTACGGGTACCAGATAGGACCCGCAAGGGGGTTAAACACCTGTTCATAGCACTGTAAATGCAAATAAATACTCAATACTGCACTTTAAAAGACGGGGAAAGGGATAAAAGACATTATAATTAATTGCACAACAGTCTTAAACTTGCAAAACTGCAATACATTTTTTTTTTTTACGGTTCATTTCCGTGTTATATCAATCTTGGGAATCAAGTAGTTATAACATATCAGTCCACCTACGTGGAGAAAACATTTCCTTCATTCAATTTTATTATTCTGTACATTGCTGGATTGCGACTCTGATCACATATCGGACCTCTAAACATTAACTGCTTGTGCTGTAGCCTCCATGTTTTCCTGACATCATGATGACGGTCTCATTTACTATTGGCTGTTTCTAAATCGGTAGTTACGGCCTTGCTTAATTGATCATGATCATGCTCTGAAATGCTACTTACGGGTGCATGGTTTACGGTTTAGGCTTTCAGCCAGGTAGCTGCGGGCTTGATCAATTGAATCGCTCTGTAACTGTTGCAAATTTCAAGCCCAGACTTACGGTGGGTATGCAAACAACTGCGGGCTTGCAATTGAATAGGAGCCTTACAGCCGTCTTAAATTCCCTCAACTGGTAAAACCGTAGTCAGTGAAGCAACCCGCGGGTTAAGGGTGAAAAAAGCCTACGGGATGTCGAAATCTGAACTCCGCAGCCACAAATCCTTTGATCTGTCAAGCCTGTAACTATTACATTCAAAAATCGCTATTAAATTGCTACAAACCCAGTAACCCACTCATTTAGCCAAAAAGCCAACTTTTACTAGAGAGGATTAAAGTTCTATGCGTAGCACTGTAAATGCAAATATACACACACTACTGTACTTATAATGAAAGGGAAAGTGATGTTAGGTTTTAGAATTAATATCACAACATTCTCAAGCTTGCAAATCTGCAATATAAAATACAGTATTTTCTGTTTAATTTCCGTGTTATATCGATCCCAGCAATCAATGTGTTAATACATATAATGGAACTCGCATGTAATAGAATATAATATTTACAGCTTTTTCAATATTGCATCATTTCTGGAATGAGGGTCCGATCGAAACTTGTAATTGAAACCCGTAAGGCTTTGAAATCTAACCTCCGTTTTTTAGTGACGTAATGATGACGATCTAATTTGCCATTGACTCTGTCTAAACTCGTAACTACGGGTTTGACTAGTTGATCATGTTCACAGCCGCACATCCAAAGTGCACAAGAATGGTTTACAGGTTTGCGTCTCCGGCCCATGGTTAAATTTAATAGCTCAGGACCACAGCTGAATTTCAAGCCCGCAGCCTTTGCGAGAGTGCCGATGCCGCTACAGGCTTTGAATTTAATAGGGCTGTTAAGTGTTTTACTGACAAGAGCTAAGGTTTACAGATTTTGGGTGATATACGTAATATTGCCAGCAAATTAATTGAATACAAGTGTAACGTTACTGAAAAAAGCAAAGGAGGCCCAAAAAGGTTCACTTGCAGTTTACTTATCTCAAATTAAATGAGGCTTTATAATATCCTCTATGACACTGAAATTTCGATGGATGAATGTTTTTCAGAACAACATACCTGTATGTTGATATATCAAAAAAACATGTTTTCCTGAAATCACCGAACAAAAAGGACCCCCCTCAAAAAAATATACTTTGCAGATCCTGTACTACTCTCAAGATTATAGTGGGGGAAAACAAGTCTTAAGTGGATAACAGGTACGTAATTTTATACAGAATTTAAAATTTGCTAAATCTTGCACATTGTTCAGTAAGCAATTATAGAATATAGATTTTTTTTAAAGCCATTTTTATCTCCTATTATCTTGTTCATGCTATAAACATTTTATGATGTGATCAGTTTGCATATTACAATTACATTTTTAATAACAGAGGATTTTTATAACTTTAACTTTAAAATATTGGAAGCATGACCTTGTGTTCACGATCTTTTAGTAAAAAGCTTTTAAACACAGATGAAAAATGAATGCAATATGTAAGTCACTATAAAAGGGAAAGTAAGTAATAAGAGCTAACAGCGAAATATGCATGATATAGTAAGGATAAAGATTGTTTAAAGGAAGGCAATTAAAAGGAAAGTGTATGTACGTGTATATATATATATATATATATATATATATACATATATATATATATATATATATATATATATTGTAATTCATAATTTGTATTAAAGTTTACTATTTCCATAAACCATGCTACCTTAACATTAAGCTGTGTTGAGGGTATTTGTTAGTTATATTTAGCTGTGGATGTTCTATATTAATGTCTGAATATTGGTTATATAATTTTATGTAACTAGAAAATATACTGCTATCGTGTGGTTGAAACTCATGATGTGGAATATTATCAGTGTGGGCAGTTAAAGCAAGATTTGTCTTTAGTACATTCAGAGAACTTGGGTTTTTAAAGTATGGAGCCAACAACACTCCTTAACATGTCCATTAAACACCTTATTCACTTGTGATGAGCAGCGTCAAGTTTGTTTTTAAAGTGGAAAAGGCCTTTAGTAAATTGCACAACAGCCTATGGTGATGCTGGATAGCGGGATGTTACACCAATGTATTCATCTGCTATGCTTTCGTAAATTCCCCCATTGTTAGAAATAAAAAAAATGATAAATCATCTGTCTAATTTCAGAGTGACACAATCTCTCACGAATAACAGACATGACAATGAGCAGGGAGCTAATGGGAGAATTTACTAAGCATCACAGTGGCTGTGATGTGCATTCCTGTATTTACTATGCACTTTTCCTTGGGAAAATTACCATCACAACCCTGCATACCTTATCATAACACCTGTAATAGTTTAGTAAATATCCCTCACAGTCGGATTTCCCCCTACAGGATATTTCTTCCAAGTATGCTCTTTGAGTGAATAATCAAGCCTATGGAACAAACCAATTATGATTGTATCGGAGTGAGCACCTCAGACCTTGTATGTGCCCTTATCAGGGTTTAATGAATTTATTATGTGTATTTAATCCAGAAGTTTTAGACTATCTTAATTTAAATAAATTACATCATATAGTGTATTGGAATGTCAACTGACATCATGACATAATTTCGTATTTTGACAACAAAATGGAGCCAGATAATGTACGTAGAAGTGGGCCCGTATTTACTTAAATCTAATGTGCACATTTTTCATGAAAAATCAGGTCCCAAAATTGGAGTTCACATTAGAATCAATTTTTTGGGTTACCCCCTTTTTGGGGTTAAAACATCAAATCTAGTGCGCCATCGATAACATTGCTATACCGGTAATAGCAAAAAGGAAAGCACAGACCAGGACATACTGGTATACACCGCGACACCACCATCTCTCGCTTCCTAGCTCTCTAGAGTGATTTAGGCTCTGAGTTGGGCAGATGGTGGGGGGCCTCGTCATCGCCGCTGGAGGAAGTGGCTCCTCAAAGACTGCACTTCCTGCAGAGACTGAGCCCCCGGCACACTGTCACGCAGAGCCCAGCACACAGAGAGACCCATGCACACTGGCGAGCAGAGTGTGGCACCCAGAGAGCCCCATGCACACTGGCCCACAGAGTGTGGCACCCAGAGAGCCCCAGCACAATGGCACACAGAGCGTGGCACCCAGAGAGCCCCAGCACAATGGTACACAGAGCGAGGCACCCAAAGAGCCCCAGCACAATGGCGCGCAGAGTGTGGCACCCAGTGAGCCCCAGCACAATGGCACACAGAGCGTGGCACCCAGAGAGCCCCAGCACAATGGCACACAGAGTGTGGCACCCAGAGAGCCCCAGCACAATGGCACACAGAGCGAGGCACCCAAAGAGCCCCAGCACAATGGCACACAGAGTGTGGCACCCAGAGAGCCCCATGCACACTGGCCCACAGAGTGTGGCACCCAGAGAGCCCCAGCACAATGGCACACAGAGCGTGGCACCCAGAGAGCCCCAGCACAATGGCACACAGAGCGTGGCACCCAGAGAGCCCCAGCACAATGGCACACAGAGTGTGGCAGCCAGAGAGCCCCATGCACACTGGCCCACAGAGTGTGGCACCAAGAGAGCCCCAGCACAATGGCACGCAGAGCCTGGCACCCAGAGAGCCCCAGCACAATGGCACACTGTTCGGTACTTCTTGTACAAATGGCAAATGCGCATTACAGTCGCCAGCAAAACATTTTTTTTTATTCATGGGTTCCAAATTTGGAGTGCACTTTAGATGCGATGGCGCACTAGATTTGCGTAAATACGGTACTTATAAGAGAGGTGTAAAGCTAGAGAACTCTGTTTTACCTATAACTACACACCTTATTTATCTTTTCCTTTTAAACAGTTTGTTAATTCTTAACTGACTATTGATTATCACAACATTGATACACGACAAATGATTGGTGTCATTACATTAACAAGCCTGTAATATTATCTTAATACTTTTATGACATATACATGCAACTTGATCTTTCGCTTTGAATGGCACCAAGGCACCCCAGTAGTGTTCAAGCTCCATAATTCAATCATTGTTCTCTTTCTCCCACACACACTATCTCTTGTCAGACTGAAGGCGTACGTTTAAGAAAAAAACATTGATAGCCTTCAGAAAAAAGTGACACAGCACAAAACACTTCAGGGGATTATGCTTTTGTCTTAATGAAGCTTTTTAAATAAATCTTTAAAATACTTGAAAAAGATGTGCTTTGACATTTGATTTGTGTGAAAAGATTTAAGTGCTTAACAGTAGGTTTCAGATGTGTACACTCTGTGAAGAGAAATAAATGAACTGGGAAAACTTCACTGGAGAGAGACAGATGATATACTTCCTTAGCAATAGTAAATGTCTGTGTATAGAGAGACTTGGCAGGGCTGGACCTGTAATAACCTAAAACAAGCTAAGTAGACTTTGGGGCTTATTAAAGTAAAGATTTGTATTTACAGCATCAGTGAAGCATTAAGTACTTTACAGAATAAAAATTATTGCACAGAAGTTTATACATCTAAATGAAGTTTGAATTTCCTATTCAAATGAATAAAAACTCCTAGCAATGCAAACTAGCAGCCTTATTAAATAGTGATTCAGCAAATTTAAAAGGGCCCTATTTAAGCACATAGCATATTTATTTTACAGAAGTTTTTAGTTAGTGAAGACCTTGCTTTTGGATAGAAGTTCACTAACTAAAAATTCTGTAAATAAAATATGCTCTGTGCTTAAATAGAGCCCTTTTAAATTTGCTGAATCACAATTTAATAAGGCTGTAGATGAGAGCACAGGTACTTTTGCAGTAAATACAAATGTGGTGTACAAATCTACACAAGTGTACACATTACTAAATACATTGGGCCTCATTCAAATGCTATTTGGCCAATTGAATAGGGTTATATATGAGCACATAGCATATTTGTTTACAGAAGTTTTTAGTTAGTGGACTTCTATCCAAAAGCAAGGTCTTCACTAACTAAAAACGTCTGTAAAAAATATATAGCCCTATTCAATTGGCCAAATCGCATTTGAATGAGGCCCATTATACTTAGCAAACATCATACCTTTTTTTATTTTACATACCGAATATTTTCTAGTAGTGCATAATTACAATTATTTGACAGTAGGCTAGGCTTATTCTGTCTAGCTCTCACAAATTCTGAAAATGTGCAAAAAGCACTTATTTGGCCTTTGGTATAGGCCAATTTCAGGACAGCCATATGCCCTTTCCTACACAGATTAATGAAACAAAATGTGAAGAAATTCAAAGGGAGAAACAAGAGCTTGGTAGGTAATTGAGTAGTCAGTGATATACAGCCTTATTAAATTGTGATTGGCTGAATCACAATTTAATAAGGCTGTAAGTCTGTGAGTATAGCAACTGTGAGAGATGGAGGTGATAGTACAGAAATCTGCACTATAAAGTAACACAAATCATAGGTGGACAGGGTAGGTGGGAGAGCATGTTAGATGAGTTCAAAAGCAGCAGAGAAGGATATAGTGTCTGAGGGTCTAGGTCTGGAGGTAAAAGTTGACAGTTGTTGAGTGCTTAGCTGGATGGTATGGAGCCCAGTGTCACTGGCTGAGGCCCTGCAGAACTGGCTGCCTCAGTCCTGGTGGTGAATGGAACTGGGAAGTTGTCAGCTGAGCTTTGATAAATCCTATAATGTGTGCCTAAATGTGTTTGAATATTCCTGTGTATTCCTAGACTAGCATGAAACAACACATCATCCCATAAGCATCAAACCTGCATACCTATGACAAAAATATGATGAAAGGTATGACACAAAAATACAATATAATGTTTAATTTTCTGACTGCCCTAACAATATATATTCTGTTCCTGTCTTGAATAAAACTACACTTTTAAAGGAGCACTGTAGTTCAAAACTGCACACTTGTGAAGTATGTAACAAACTGAAACATTAAACAGAGGAGGAGATTGTTATTTTGTTATTTCATTTGTAGGAAGACAAATAGGAAACAAGTGAGCAGAGGGAGAGAGAGAAATCATCTAGTGTAGTATGTACAAACATAAAGAATCTATTGCACTCACATATGAAAAGCAGAAAAATGCTTATACGTTCTCTGTCTTCATTTAAACCTTTAACTATATTTTCCTCATTAAAACCTTTATCAATAACCTTTAAACATTTATTGTGACCTTCGCCTGTTCCTCAGAGATGGAACTGGATGGACTGGACAAACACCACTGGAAGAAGCCCCTGCCTTGTGACGTCTGGTGCACTAATAGAAAGTATATTTTCATTGGATGTCAATTTTAAAGATCGCTGTAAACTACTAATAAACATATTTTGTTCTGTTAATTTACATGCAAAAGTTCCTTTGCTCTCCTTTACTTTTAGGTGGAAAGGAGAAGAAGACTTAAAGGCCAAGTAGTGAGGCATGTATGCAGAGAGATAAGCGTTCCTCTCTTTTTTTTTATATGTGAGTGCAATATATAGTTTATGTTTTAAGTTCTACTTAACATACTACACTATAGGATTTCTATCTCTCCCTCTTCAATCTTTTTGTCTTGTTACAGATGAAATAAGAAATAAGAATCTCCTCCTTTTTTTGTTAATTGTGATACTTACCAGGGGTCTCATGCTAATCGTGGCCATAAAATGGACGCAAGTCTGCGATTCCTTGTGGCCGGCTTACAGCCCTGCGCAGCGATACATCTACGCTGGTATTCAAATGTGCTGTGCCGCAAGGAGGTCCCTCTTACTGCCGATCGCAAACCATACAATCAACCGTATGCACTTCTGTGCTTGAATACAATCGCTTCCGCAAGGCCGTAACTCGTGTTTCAAGCCCACAAACATTGTAGAAATGTAAATGCAAATATAAATTTGAATTTATTTCCAAAGTCCCACAGGCTTTAATAACGAGTTACAGGCTTTGAGATTAATCAAGCCCGTCTGACTTAGGACATAAATTAAACGTTAAATCAAGTATTGTATTGTGGCAATGTGCCAGCATGCGAATGCTGTGCCTTTAATCCTCATGTCACCCATTGTGTTCCCCATCATTTACAGTGCTTTACAGTGCTGTCTTGCATTTATATTTGCATTTACAGTGCTCCGAGTTTGCAGGTTTGAACCACGAGTCACGGGCTTGCTGCTGCGAATAACGAGTTATGGGCTTGGAGGTCCTTCAAGCACGTTGCACCGCAAAGGTCTTACTTTCAAAGCGTAGCACCAATTATTCAAATAAAAAAGCCATCCTTTACTTTTATAAAAGAGAAAGTGATGTTAGGTCTTAGAATTAATAGCTCAACATTGCCCTACTCTCAAATCGGCATAAATAACTACTTTATTTCATGTTAAATACCCGTCATAAAGTCCGACGGGCTTCAACCACCAGGGCCGGAGGTTGGGTTCACAAGTTCTAAGGGGTCGGAGGTTGAAGCCCGTTGGACTTTATGATGGAAATTTTATATGAAATAAACTTTTTCTATTTGCCGATTCGAGAGTAGGCTATAATAGTGCTATTAATTCTAAGACCTAAAATCACTTTCACTTCTAATAGAAGTACAGGATGTCTTTTATATTTTGCTTAATTGGTGCTATGTTTTGTAAGTAAGAGCGTTGCGGGACCTCTTTGGTGTAAGTAAGCTGCAACTCAATTTTAACAATTTACGGGCTTGACGGAAGGGTGAGCATAGCATTTGAATAACGATTTTGAACAACTCTTGCGGCTGCGTAAGATCAAAGGCTTTGATGGAAGTAAGTAGCTTGCGGTCTCCCCTTTTGGTTACTTATTTAAAAAACTTAGACGTAGAATGAGGCCCCAGGTTATGATACAGCAGCTTATTTATCATCAGTTATTTGTTTAAACTTTTAATTATTCACTGTTTGTGCAAGTAATTTTTTTGTTTTTTCCATATGAGCACAGCTTTTTGTTAAAACTAAAAACATTAGCATAATTTGGAAGACAGTTTATATATAAAATATTCTGTCTTAGCTTAAACACATTTGATTAGAGTTTGAGGCGTATGCTTATCTTATCTATCTGTGAAAGGAGGGATGGATGAGAAAGGAGGGGGGTTTGGTAAATCTTCCCTGGTTTTTCTGGACATTGTATATTTATCACTCTTTAGAAACTGTAGAGGTAAGCTTTACTTCAAAAAGCAATTGATCTGAAACCATGCAGTATTCAGTGCCGTGGACTTGTTCATTAGCTTTCAAATCTACTCTTAACATACATGCTTATGCATACGAGTAGTTTACATTTATGGAAAAGTGATCCTAAAATGAAAGTAGATCTAGTTAACTATTCTGCACAGTATTTAAGTATCGTCATTTTTTATTACCAGTGCTTCATACATTGATATTAAAGGGATGTAGTAAAACACTTTCAACTATTTCCATAACCAGTATGTATATTATAGTATAGTAGAGGATTGTTTACTGTTGACAATCCCTGGCAGAGACGCCAACATGTTACACTTAGGGCCTCATTTTAATCGTAGCCGCAAAATGGCAGCAACTGTGCGATGCCTTCCAATGAGCTTAAGGCCCTGCGTAGCATTACGTCTACGTTGGTATTCCCACCTACAACGCCGCAAGGAGATCCCTCTACAACTGATTGCAAACCAGTCAATCTGCCGTACGTATTTGCCGCGAGCCCGTAACTCGTGTTTCAAGGCAGCAAACTTGGAAAAGTCTAAATGTCAATATAAATTCGCAACAGCACTGTAAAGCACTCTAAACAATGGGGAAAACAATGGGGGGCATGAGGATCAATAGCAAAAACTTTTCAAGCTTGCACATCGCCCAAATCCTATATTTAATTTTAGTTTGAATTTCCATCCAAAGTCCCACGGGCTTGAATGATCTCCAAGCCAGTAAATCTGTGTTCAAACACCAACGGGCTTGGAGGTTGAAGGCCACAAACTTGAAGCATTGTAAATGCAATTATATATTTAATTCAGAACTGTAAATGATGGGGAACACAATGGGGGACACGAGAATTAATAGCAAAACATTCTCAAGCTTGCACAGCGTTAAAATCAAATCTTTCATTTCAGGTTTATTTTACTTCCAAAGTCCCACGGGCTTGAACGACCTCCAAACCTGTAGCTCGATATTCATGAAAATTTAACTTGAAAAAAATTATTTGTATTTCCAGATTTGAGAGTAGGGGAATGTTGTGCTATTAATTCTAAGACCAAACATCACCTTCACTTTTAATAAAGGTACAGGATGGCTTTTTTACTTGCTTAATTTGTGCTACGATTTGTAAGTAAGCCCTTTACGACACCTCACTTGGTCGATTTTACCCATTTACAGACTTGCTGGAGGCTAATCCAATAGCCGTTGCGGGTCTGACAAGCTCCAAGTCTTTGGGACTTGGATGATGGATCGAACACAAAAATTGAACATGAAATAAAAAAAATGTATTTACCAATTTGAGAGTAGGGGAATGTTGTGCTATGAATTCTAAGTCCAAAAATTTCTTTCACTTCTCACTAAAGTACAGGATGGCTTTTTTATGTGCTTAATTGTTGCCACGATTTGTAAGTAAGAGCCTTGCGGGACCTTTAGGTGTAAGTAAGCTGCGGCTCGGTTTAAGCTATTTACGGTCTTGACGGAATGGTGAGCATAGCATTAGAATAGCGATTTAAGCTTTCTTGCGGCCATAAATCTCGCGGCCATGTAAGATCAAAGGCTTTGAGGGAAGTAAAATGCGAGTGAGAATAGCGCAAGGGATCGCAGCTCGACGGCCGTAAGCCGCAGGAGGCCGCAAATAGAATAGCTAGGTAGCTTGCGGATTAGGATTAGAATGAGCCCCTTATTGTAAAGGCCATCTGTTGGGGAGTGGGGTATATTCAATATTTAATTGTGTGACAATTTCTAATATAAGTTTAAAACATTTTAAAAGATTGTGAGTATTTTACAAAACATTTCTCTAATGTAGTGTTTTCCAAAATAATTTGAGCTCCAACACTATTGACAACAGCAGTCTAAAGCTGCTCCAATGCAATGACTTTAGGATCTCAAATGTAAAACCTAACGACCTAAATCCCATTTCCATGAAATCAAATTCAATGCACAATATTCAAGACTTCCACCCTGTACGTCTAACTATTTCTACAGAGAGTAAAAAATATATTATGTGGCTTATTTGTTACCTAGCGACTTGCCCGTCAAAAAATTATGGCAATAAGATTGTAAGGGCTGTACACTTTTTTGGTGTTCCAAGATGCTTCGGCTCTCATTGCGAGGCTGTTGGTTGTTTGTGTGCTTTGAGCATTGTTTTTTTTGCTAATGCTAATGAAATAATGAATAAAATAATACATTAATATACTTTACCTATTTTGAAGTAATATATGCAGGAAGCATTGTGCAGAAGAGCTGGCAATCTGTATTCATCTTGCTGCAGCATACAATGTGTGTTTGGAGTGCTGAGCTGCTGTGTAAGTGATGTGTGCAGTGTGTAGTGTAAATAGTGTGCGTGCGCGAGCCAAATCCGTTAGGGTAGCTGTGTACTTTCGCATTGTGTAAGTTAGTGTTGTAAAATGGCACCTGTTGTGTGTTACGCGTCTGTGGCTGATTTGGCGTCCTTGTTCTTGGACCGCGTCCATCTTTTTCGGAAAATCCGTAGGTGTTTGGTGTTGTTTTGCGTCTTTAGAGTCCTGGAGCCTCGTTTTCGTTTTTTTCGGGGCCATTTTTTTTCTCGCTTAAGTGATTTTCGGGTGTCTAAACTCTTGTATTTCGAGTCAAATTGAGGTGTAACTTCACTTTTCGAGGTCCTCGGTGCCTCCCCTTGCTGTGGGTAAGCTTTGTATGTGTTTCTTGTGTGTATTTATGATGTTTTTTATGTTTTCATGTGCGCGGGTTTCGGACGGTAAGGTAGTATTTTTGCGAGGTTGTAATGTTTTTTTTCTAAGTTCTGCGTCTCATATTTTTTTTTACGTAAGTTCGTAAATTTTGCCAGGTCCGCAGTTAGTCGCTCCATGCCAGCAACTGAGGCCCTTGCTTTGCGAGGGTCGCAGGCTCGCTACGCGAGCCCGCAGCATTAGCAACAACCCGCCTGCTCACAACTATATATGTGATTCCCGAGGCATGAGAATTAACAATGCTCTGATAATGAATAAAGATAGCAAACATGGATTTATTCATGTTCCTTTAAATGTCCTTACAGGTAAAGTATATATTTTGTCAGTACTATTGTATTATTTCCTTTATTATTTTATCAAAAGAATGCCTGTTACTTGGAAATAATCTTTTGTCTTTAGGTGTAGACCTACCTTTGATGCATAAAGGGAATGAAATGCATTGAACATAATCTTGACTAGTCATGCTACCAGTGAATAAATACAGAGGCACATCTGCAGACATCATCTGAGTGATTTTATGAATATACATAAAGGTATGAAATATTTTGATCCCATCACTGGGGATACTTCAGAAGTAAATGTACATGTTCACTGGGATTCATTTCATTTGACAAAATTGTGCTTGACATTTTACCCATCATATCATCAGTTTCTTCAGGCAGCAACTTCATGCATTTTTTTGACAACTGAAGCTTCCTACGTGGTATAAATACATGCATGAAGTAAAATAATGATAGTCTCACTTGCTTCAGCATGACAAGCCTATGAAGCTACATAAGTAGACTGTTTATATCTAAATATAAAAATACACACAGATATTGAAAAACTTAGCTTATTCTTGTAACGAATATATAAATAAAATGTATACATTTGAATATACTGATGTGTAAAATGTTAGAAGGTCTCTAATGCTGTAGCTTTCCAAATATAGTATAATTTTCCTACAATAAATTAACATTAAAGATTGCCTTTTTTGAGCTGTCAGTCAGCTTTTCTCATCCAGTCACAAACAGAGTTTCATATATTTTGCCAGTATCGATGTGCCCTTGAGTTCAAATGGGTGCAGATACCCGGTTCTGAGCATGCCTAGTGTCATGATCAGAAGGGCCCACTGGACTGTTTGGGGTTCATCAATTATTATATGTGTGGTTAGAAAGTACTAACAACTTGCTTAACAGTCATATCTGGGGTATATAAATGGTTAAATAATTCAAAATAATTTTTATGGCCCTGCAATTGGCCACGTGTGAAGGCACTGGCTTTAGTCATGTAAGAGGAGAGAAAATGTGTAATGAAAAGAAAGCCATGTGGGTGAGGGGGGTAGCAAGCTATTTGCCTAGGAGGATGGGTTAGAACTGGGAGAAGGTATTTGGTGTTTTGTGTCATCTTTCTGTGTTTTTATATATCTCTGTAACAATAAAGAAGTGGCCAGTCTGACTTTGGACACACTAAACACAGGTGGTGTCAGAGTCTGCTTGTACTAATCCAAGGTACATGGTGTGTGATTCTGAGATCCTAAGAAAAGGGGTCTGATGGTGCCTGTCTCTGCAGTAATGATGCTGTCATCTGGAGTGTCTGCTGGTGTCAAGATCTGAACAAAAATGTGCGACCCGTAGAGAGAGAGAGAGATTTGGGGTGAGCGCGGTCCACCAAATTTGCCGGGAATAACACCTAGTTTTTATTTTGTAATTTTGCAAATAGCAACTACAGGAATTAGATGGCTAAAAACTAGTTTTCAATTATACAATATGTGGGACAACTTTAAGTATTTAATATCCAAATATATTTGCAGCTGCCTCATGGATGCATTGTATAGCATAGAACATTGTAGACAAATTGAGCTGCATTATGCAGTGATGAGGGAGTTGCAAATGCAGAGTATACTCTGTTTCAATGCTGAGGCGTCTGTAACACTTAGGAGGAACTTCAGCTTAAATATGGTGGGACAGCTGTTTTTGGTTGAAGTTTTTTTTTGAATAGTTCAACACTTATTAAATCCCAATAAATGTAAAAGTTGTTCATACAAATCTTTTCTACTTCATAGTTAGAAACGATGAAACATTATAGAGGCCTTTTACCCTTTGTCAAATACGTTTGAAGAATATATCTGTGTACATATAGAAAATATATATTGATATATATATATATATTTATATATATACATATATATATATGTGCTTTTGAAAATCTTGTGTCTGACTGAGAACAGAATTAAGCAAGTAAAGCTATTTCTTAATCTTAAAAAAAAAAGAATAAAGAAAAAATGTAAAGCCTGTTACCTTTGCTGGACCCTGGAGTCTTCCATGATACTTTGGTGGTGGTGTGGCCTTTACATTTCTTGAGCAGTTCTTGCATCTATTCATGCAAACTTTCTTATTTTGTACTTGTGAGGGGTAAGGGGTATAGTGTCAATTTGAGTCTAATTCAGATATTCCCTTGCCACCCAACCCTCCCTCAACTGATATATAAAGAGCCACACCCTCCTTACATACTTCACAAAGGAGTACCTTTTCGACTTGAAGTACAGTGGTCCTTTAATTCTGTTTTTGTATGACATCTCCAATAATATTAAGAATTTCTATATGTAAACTGCATTTCAGATTTTTTTAAGTGTATTTTATTCACATATATAGTACACATTTGTTATAATCTCACTGTATATTGAAAATAGAAAATGCTGTGAAAGATTCTTTTTCTCTTTTCATTAGTTTTGGGCTGGAACATGCAGACTTGCTACAGTATATCTTTCTGTGTCTTGTTGATGAGAACATACTCTTGAAGGGAACTGACCAAGGTGCTGGAACCAATTTAACAAGATGTTGTGATTTACAGCCTGTAAAGGTTAAACTTTTTTTGTTGCCAGAGGTGTCTGTAATGAATCGATATGAAGCCAAGCAGACTAATATGAAATGTACAAAATGAATAGATGACAAAGCAACCTGGGCTGCAAAATATGCTATGGTGCACTTAATATGGTGATGTGCAAAAGCATAATTTTCCTGATGTTCCCTATTTCCTGATTTTTATTTTAATTAGTTATTTAACTCTTTCTGTCAGCTAAGCCATGTAGGGTCACCCAAGCTGGTAAGATCATAGCATATAAGTCAGACAAATTGTGGTCCACTGAAGAAGCATAAGAAAGATCACCTTGTGGATAGGCAAAACCAGACACAAGATGTACCTGGCGTGCTGTGTCCATAGGGTCATGGAGAGTCAGACACAACTAAACAACAACAACAACCTTGCTGTGTTTATTAGAAGAAAAATTGGGTTCCATTTATGTCATTGACATATTTTGCAATCTTTTGTGATCGGATTGGCTCAAAGGCTTAAGAGTCAATTAAACTTTAGTTGAAGTTCTGAACTACTGCCCCCAAAATGTAAGAGCTTGAATTCTCATTTTGGTAGCTTCGCTAACGAAGATAAAGTAAAAAAAAGATTGGTGCAAGACCCAAAAGCGGGTACAGTGGACCCTTGATACTCATCGATAATTGGTTCCAGAAGGCACAATGAGTGCCAAAAACGATGAGCAACAAACTCCCATAAGGAGTGAAGTAAATTGGTTTGAGCTTTGTTTTTTGCTCATCCAGATGAGTCAAATACCAAAGCCAACGAGTTTGGACTACTGCAGTGTTTCCCAAACATCTCCTCAGGGCTCCCAGACAGGTCGGGATTTCAATTTAACACTGTGTGAACACAGTGGTGGAAATTAGAGGCTCCATTGCCTGTTGAATACTAATTTACACACCTGTTCACACACAAAGTTACATTGAAATCCTGACCTGTTTGGGATCTCCGAGGAAAGGTTTGGGAACTACTGGTCTACTGTATCTATATATTTTCTACAACAGTTGAGAAGGCTATTAAGTAATGAAACACACATTGCTCTCTAATTTATAACATGAATTAAATCTATTTTAACAATGATACTTGTTAGCTTGTATGCCACTCAAAGGGAAAGTATTTATGTGATGATCATTATACATGTATTTTGGCTTTATTATTAATGCACTGTACCTTGTTGATGACAAACTTCTTTTGTTCACTAAAAGGAATAACATACTTCAACACACTGTGCTAAGTCTAAATCTCATTTATATGATCATAGACGTAGATTCATACCCACATTTTAAATGTTTATTTAGATAATACAAATTAAACATGGAACAATGTTACAAACTCCTGAAACTAAAACGGGATTAAGAATGGTAGTGTTACAAACTATTTTTATATGTAATAACTATGATTATTACACTTTGGGCCTCATTCTATTAAGGGTCGTAAAATGTCCGCAAAGCTGCGATTCCTAGCGCTACGGCTATGCTGTTATTCAAATGGACAGCGCCGCAAGGAGGTCCCCCTTACGGCTCGCCGCAAACTATGCAGTCGGCCCCAAGCATTTCCTGCACGCCTGTTAATCGTGTTTCAATGCCGCAAAGTCGGAAAACTGTAAATGCAAATATAGATTCAAGATAGCATTGTAAAGCTCTGTAAATGCTAGGCAACATAATGGGGGGCATGAGGATTAATAGCAACACCCTCTCAAGCTTGCACATCGCCCAAATCCAATATTTCATTTCAGGTTTATTTTCCGTCCCAAGTCCCGCGGGCTTCATTGACCTCGAAGCCAGTAAATCGTTGTTAAAACCCGTACGGGTTCAGAGGTTGAAGGCCGCAAACTCAAAGCATTGAAGAAGCAAATATATATATTCAATCCAGCACTGCAAAGCACTGTAAATGATGGGGAACACAATGGGGGGGGGGGCATGAGGATTAATAGAAAAACATTCTCAAGCTTGCACATCGCCAAATTATAATCTTTGATTTTAGGTTACATTTTTGTCCACAGGCTTCAATGACCTCCAAGCCCGTAGCTCGTTATTCAAGCCCTTGCGGGCTTGGAGGGTGAATTTCCTCCAAGGCTGTGGGACTTTCATGGTAGATAGAACATGAAGATTGAACATGAAATAAAATGTATTTATTTGCAGATTTGAGAGTAGGGGAATGTTGTGCTATTAATTCTAAGACCAAACATCACTTTAACTTTTAATAAAAGTACAGGATGGCTTTTCTATTTGCTTAATTAGTGCTACAATTTGTAAATAAGCCCTTTGCGACACCTCTGTGGCCCAAGTAACCTGTGGGTCTATTTTACCCATTTACGGACTTGACGAAGGCTAATCCCGCAGCCTTTGCGGGTCTGATGTGCTCCAAGCCCGTGGGACTCTGGACACGGAAATATATATATATATTTATATTTACATGTGGGTTGGTATTACCAGACTGTATTTGTTTGCACAAGAGATTCCCTGGGGAAATTACACAATCTCTCAGCTGTCCCCGAAACAATGTGCTGTTTATGCTATGTCTTCAAGTTACAACCATAAATTAATATTAATTAAAGAGTCAGTAGAGGCACTTTTCATATTGAACCTACTTTTGAGTTCACTATTAACTAACATATTTTTTTTACAAACAGCAGCAAATCCCCTCTTAATCCAGAAAATGTAATAAAAAATAGACGGTTTAGCTCATTAATGATTGTTGCTTTACCCCTCCCCACCGCTCTTATTGTTCTGAGTACTACTGAAAAAAGTGACAAATGTCAACATTATTCAAACCTAACCAAGACAGACTAATCATTGGTATCTCAAAAAAAATATTTCCCTCCTTTCAGTAGTACTCAAAACAGTGAGAAAGGTGGGCAGGGCCTCAGCAATAGCCATTAACTAAGTAATTTGTTTTTTTAAATTATATTTTCTGGCTTAAGATTTGCTTTGCTGCTGTTTGCACATGTATTTTTAATGTTAATTAATGGTGAACTCAAAATGTGGTTTAACATGAAAAGTGCATGCAGTGGCCTTTTAAAATAATTGTGTTCAAAGTTTGTGTATTTTCTGTTTTTGAAGTTTGTGTATTCTCTGTTAATTTTTAACAACTGCTGTATAAAGTTATCTGGCTTGTTAACAATAAGCAGTTGCTCCTTGAATAAGGGAACAATCAGAGAAAGTGGTAGTCCTTTTATTCTTGGGGTAGTGGTGACTTGATACGCTGTGGATTTCTTATTGTTTTACTGAAAAAGAATGCTGTCTGGAGGAGGTGCAGATTCAACCCCTGGAGATCTGGCATTAAGTTCTAGCTGACCCTGGTCCTTGACAAGATATGATATGTGACTTCAGATAATGTGGGTTGCTCCACTTTTTTCAAGTGGTTCAAGTGGTGGATTAAGACATTTTTGTAATACCTTTAATTTTTTAATTATTTTTACTCAATCTATTTTTCTATTTAAAATATTCTGTGTAATAACTGTATTTCTCGGAATTCTGAGCTGGAAAAAGTTTTTTAAACTTGTTTTAGACATTTAGATGTGGACACAAATGTACTATTTTTTTTACTGTACTACTGTACAGTGGAGGTGTCATGAACGATTTGGGGCCATGATGGGACCCCTTGCAACCCACAAGTAACTCTGCTATTTGGAATGCTGGCACACTAGGTGTTAATGTCAAGAACTATTACAACGGACCTGAAACTTGTTGTTGGGGACTGAACTAAAATAATTCATTTGGTGGTTACTAGATCATGTTATATGCACTGTGATAATGCATCTGTGATAGAAGTAGGCCCTATGATGCTCGAATTATCTAAAAAATACTGTAGTCACTTATGTGACAAAGGATTAATCTTCTATAGAATCTTTATGGCCCTGCAATCGGCCACGTGTGAAGGCTCTGGCTTTATTCATGAAAGGGGGAACTAGTTTTATGGCTCCGTAAGAGGAGAAAAAAAGGTGTAATTAGAAGAAAACCAGATGCCTCTATACATCTGGAAATCATGTGGGTGAGGGGGGATAGCAAGCTATTTGCCTAGGAGGATGGGCTAGAACTGGGGAAGGTCTTTGGTATTTTGTGTAATCTTTCTGTGTTTATATATATCTCCGTAACAATAAAGAAGTGGCCAGTCTGACTTTGGACACACTAAACACAGGTGGTGTCAGAGTCTGCTTGTACTAATCCAAGGTACATGGTGTGTGATTCTTAGATCCTAAGAATAGGGGTCTGAGGTGCATGTCTCTGCAGTAATGATGCTGTCATCTGAAGTGTCTGCTTGTGTCGAGATCTGAACAAAAAGTTGCGACCGTAGAGAGAGAGAGATTTGGGGTGAGCGTGGCCCCCCAAATTGGCTGGTCATGACAGGAGGGTTTCTATCACTCTTTTGCCCACCATATATTAAATGATTGTTGTGGTGAAATACCTACTCTTAAGGTCCAAAACACAAGCTGGGATCCCACCACACGCTGATGATAGGCAGTAACCTTGAAAAAGCTGTACGTGGGTAGGATTCCCAGCTTGTGTATAATCCAATCTTGGCTTTGCATGAAATCTGTGTAATGCAATGAGAATAAGCTTGAAGGAAGCCATGTTTAAAATGGTTTATGGATTGAAGAGCAAGGAATTTGTGGGCACATTTGCATGTCCCAGCTCAGGTTCCCGGAATGCAGTGTAATAACTTTATTTCTCGGGATTCTGAGCTGGAAGCAGGTTTTTTAACTTGTTTTAGAGATTCAAATGTGAACACCAATGTATTATTATTTACTATATATATATATATATATATATATATATATATATATATATATACACATATTTTAAAAATACTTAAACAATACAATTTCAGTGGTGCTTAGAGGATATTGTCCTTAATCTGTTTTTTCTTTGAAATGTGAGCAATGTATTTTTCATGGGCAAAAAAGGTAAAATTATGATAATGTCTTTTGAATAAACATTGAATTTGTTTAAAAAAATACTCAAAAATTTTTGCTCTTGGATTTAATTGTCTAATCATGAACAATTTGAAGTACAGTTTCTGCAAGTATAATGATGAATCATTAATCAAAAAGACAGTCCAAAAACAGCTACACACTCACATGTTTGATTCCACTGAATAAAAGAAAGGCTTATATTTAATATGTTTAATGTTCAAGTATAGTAAACTTTTAAAAGTGACAGCCCCTTTTTTTTTCATTTAATATAATTGTGCCAGGCCTATTAAATGGGATTCTATTATAGATTTTTATAGACACATGTAACAAAATGTTTCTATTCTCAGAAAATATATCTGATTGTTTTTACTCCTGCACCTTATGTATTTATTTATTTTCTTACTCTATGAACCACATTCAAGTTAATGGAGATGGTTGTCACTTTGGCATACCATACTAGTGAAAAAATGGCAAATGAGCTTTAGTACAGCTGTATACTTTATGGTAATACTTAATACTAACTCAGATGTATTTAAAAGTTTGCAAACAATGCAACAAATCTGAATGATATATATGGATGATGATGATTGGTTATAATGGAGGAGGAATTAGCATGAGAAATAGAGAGAACTAATGCCCCTCTCCCCTTCTGGATCCCTACCTTGTCGTGGTGAAGGGGCTTGTGTACTTCAATGAAGCTCTGAGCTATACCATGTAGGGTCACCCAAGATGGGCAGGTCATAGCAGAGTGGTCCACTGAAGTTGGAACTGGCAACTCACTCCTGTATCTTTGCAGAGAAAACCTTATGGATAAGCACAACCATATCAATAGATGTGCCTGGTCTACTGTGGACTATAGGGTCATGGAGAGTCAGACACAGCTGACAAATACCCCCCTATATAATCTTACATAGACCACACATAGAATACTGTGTTCAGTTCTGGAGACTCCTTTAGGACCTAAGTGTCCTTCGAGCATGTGGGTGAGGCTCAGCGTCCTTCGCCCCCCCCCCCCGCCCCCCCCCCCCCCCCCCTCAGCAGAGGCCTCTCACATGTAAATGTGAGAGGGAAAACCAATCCGCGATTGTGAGATCCGCAGATGTGGCACTGTATATCTAAAAATTTACAGTTCAGGTGAAAAAAAGTAAACCATGATTTGAAGTTGGAAGGTAGATATAATCAGTAGACTAGTTGGGTCGTTGGTTTCTTATTTGCTCTCAATTCTATCTTTCAGTGTTTATTCAGTCTCATGACACAATGAACATAATTCACGAAGCTTCACGGGGACTGCATGTTCACTGAAGCAGCACCAGTCTCAGTGAATGTTAGTCAATGTATTTAGAATTATAATCATATACATTAAGATGCAATTAAAAATAACATTTAAATGTTTTCTAAGAGATTTGTTGACCAATCAAACCCTTATTATCCAAAGTATTGATCCAGTATTTTTTCTACATTTCTGGAAGAGAGGGCATGACCTTGATTGACAACATCAGCTTCCTAGCAATTAATCTGCACATCCAGTAACTCTAATCTCAGACTGCATCTCAGGAAGTCAATTGAGGAAGGTCTGCATGCATTTACTCTGTGAGCACTGTGCGACACAATGTATGAGAATTCACTACACAGTGATCACAGCTACATTTTAAGCTTAAATTACAGTCAATCATCATGTATGTACATGATAACATAGAAATGTAGACCTCCAAGGGAAGTCTTAGTATGCAATTTGGAAATCAAGCTCGGTGGATATGTGGATTCATTGTTCATTGTTAATTAAATTGAAATTGAAGTTTTGATAATACTCACAAATCCATGAATATAAATGAAAACCACAATATCTATGTACATATATCCATTCTTAGAAATAATCGCTAAATCTTTTGAATAAAGTTACGATCCTCCTGAAGGCTGTAACCAGTGGTGGAGCTAGTGAATGGAGGGCCCCAGCGATATTTTCCTTTGTGCCGCCCCCTCCCCCATATCAACTCACTCACACCTGTGTATATATAGATATATATATATATACCTTAACCAGCCATAACTAATGAGCTCTTCACTGCCCTTCATAGGACACTAAAGTGCATGCCCAGATACCCACCTTATCTCAAACATCACCCAACATACCTATTAATATAATCTTCCACATCTAAGGTTCTTCATGTCTGCATAACCCCAAATCCGGCAGTTTTCACAAATAGCATGCATGCGTGATCGCGACCACATGCGTGTTTTGGGCAAGTCCATTGTGTGTGTGTGTGTGGGGCGGTGCAGCTGAGAAGATTGGTAGGGGGGCACTGGTGGGTAGGTGGGGCCCAGGAAGGTATGTATAGATACAGTTTATTAATAAAAGTAAATTATGGATTCATGCTAATGGGCTAACTTTCAGAACTTCCAACATAATCAACCTCTATTTTTTTTTTTATTAAAAAACGTTCATATTTTTGAGTGAAAAGTTACACTGAAAATAGGTAGTTTCCCCCCTCATATTTAGCCTCTAGCTGTCACATATTTTACAAACTAGGGTGTACTACCACTATCACCCTCTACACAGTGTGGAAGGGTGGAGCTCCAACCTAACAATGGGGGGAAACTAAATATTTTTAATTTAAACTAATACATTTTTTTATTCTGACCTTTAGTATTTGAAGCTTATGAAAGCTGCATTACATTAGAAAAAAAAAAAAAACATTACTGTAAACTACTAAAGAAAAGTATGGCTAACCTAAAAGAGTATTTTTTTCACCAATATGTACAACTTCAAATGTATCATTCTTGTTTAAGAGCAAAAAGATCAGTTTCTAAATATTGGCATTATTCTGCACATGCAGCACTTTTCTTTTTATGTGACTGTAAATTATAGTTATGTAGAAGCAGCAGTATACATTCTCTCTCTTGGCACAGCAAATATTTAGCAGGTTTCAGCCAACATTTGCAAATACTGTAATTTAACATTGTAAATGGATATTTGTTGCCTTTTGCTGTAGATACATGTACTCTGTAAATCATATAGCCGTGATTGTCCCACTTCCATTAAATCTTACCACATTATTCAAGTATGAAAATGTTGCCAATGAGACACTTACATGTCTAAGGTCCATATTAAATTCCAAGCTTGTAGCAGCACCAGTACATCCGCAAAGCCTGCGGGCTTAAAATTTGTCTGAGTTACAGAGCTATTCAATTAGCTAAGCCCGCAACAGACGTGGCCGCCATCTAAACTGTTCTTGCGCAAGTTGCATGTGCGGCCGTGAACATGATCAATTAGTCAAAACGGTAGTTATGGGTTTAGACAGAGCCAACAGTAAAAGAGAAGTCATCAGTACGTCACTGAAAAATGGATGTTAGATTTCAATCCCTTACGGGTTTGCAATACGAATTACGATCGGACCCGCATTCCAGAAATAATGCAATATTAATAAATCAGTAAATATTATATTCTAGTCCATGCGAGTTCCATTATATGTATTAACATACAGATTTTCCGAGATCAATATAACACAGAAATTAAAAATTAAAAAAAGTATTTTATATTGCAGATTTGCGAGCTTGAGAATGTTGTGCTATTAATTTTAACACCTAACATCATTTTACCTTTAATATTAAGTACAGTAGTGTGTTGATATTTGCATTTACAGTGCTACAGATAGGACTTTAACCCTCTTGAGGGTCCTCTCTAGTCCCCGTAGGATTTTTGGTTCCCTTTGGGGGTAAGGGTTTCAACGCCAGTGGATTTGTAGCAAATTAATAGCAATGTGCGAACGTAACATTTACGGGCTTGACAGATCAAAGGCTTTGCGGCAGTGGAGTTCTGATTTCGATAGCCCGTAGTTTTTTTTCACATGTAACCCGCAGATCGTTTGTGGGTAGCTGTACAAGGCCAATTTAATAGCCGTAAGTGTAGCGGGCTCTGTTACGGGTTATGGGTTTACACGTTGGGGGAATTTAATAAGGCTGTAAGAGGCATACTTTTTCTACTTCTCGTAACAGTCAAATTACGTTAAAAACGTATTCCCATGTTAGTGGGCATGAGGCTCATTTGCATGTCACTACCCAAAATCCTTAGCCACAGTGCAAATAATGTTTACTGAGACTTTCTGTGGGAAAAACAGGTCTCCTGTCCTATTTTTGACATTCCCTCCTGGATCTACAGTGGAGAGTTTTACACCTTTCTACCCACCATAATATATTAAGTGTCTATTCTAAATGGTTTCTTAGGCATTCAGAATTAATACATTCTCGTAGAATGTAGGAGGTAGAATCATTTTCTATTTAGTCATAATTTGTCTATTGGAGATTAATGTGTTGCATTGATCGTTGCTAGGAGTAGGAAAGGGTTAAACTGGCTTACAACCTTGCATCAGATAAAGTGACCAGATTTTATTAAATGGAATCAAGAAACATTTTTTACTGCACTTCCCGACTATTAGACACATGTACCATGGATTGAGCACAGAATGGGCTAAAATCAGTAAAAACATTGCTTAGACCATGGGTGTAGAAGCCAAAGAAAATGTGGGAGAGATACCGCATATAGTATAGAAATACCACACAATTGCTCCTCTACACATAAACATACACTTTTAAAAATCTGGGGAGATTGTCCCCCTCGACCCCCAGTTCTTACACGCATGGCTTAGACTGACAATTTAACCCAAGAACAGATCACAGGACTGACCTGTTAAAATGGTGATGTCTGGTCACTCACCTAAACTATTCATCAAGTCGTGAAAGGGAAGTGGCATCATGCACATGAGAAAGTAGTAGGGCCACTGTAGTTCAAGAAAAAAAAAACACTTGTAAAGTAAAATATGTAACAAATTAACAACATTAGCAGCTGTTTCATGGATATAAAAACATTTCATTTATGAAAAATCTAATTTTTAAAGATTCTCTTTATGGTTAGAGGAATCCATTTTGTCTTTCTTACAGCACTTTTTGAAAACTGGTTAATGAGAGTACCTTTTTTGTCTATCAGTGGAGTGAGGGGTGGAGGAGGAGGGAATTGTAAGAGGTCAAGAGACTGTAGGCCCTATTAAATTCCAATTCCAAATTTGCTGGAGTTACAGAGCGATTAAATTAGAAAAGGCTGGCCGGAAATGGCTGGAATCCAAATCCATAAACCATGCTGCAGCACGTAGCCAATTATTCAAACCCATAGTTACAAATTTAGGCGGAGCCAATAGCCAAAGAGAGCGTCATCATTACATCACTAAAACATGGAGGTTATATTTCAATCACTTATGGTCTGAGTTGCAATTGGACCCGCACTCCAGAAATAATGCAATATGAAAAAAATCAATAAATATAATATTCTAGTCCATGGAAGTTCTATTATATGTATTAACACATTGATTGATATAACACAGAAATTAATCATAAAAATATATTTTTTTATTGCAGATTTGCGAGCTTGAGAATGTTGTGCTATTCATTGTAATACCTTTCATCACTTTTCCTGTCATTTAAAATACAGTAGTGGGTTTATGTTTGCTTTTACAGTGCCCGTAGGATTTTTGGCTACATTTGCCATTTACGGGTGTGAAAACCATTACGGGCTTGAGGACTTGTAGCAATTTAATAGCGATTTGCTATTGTAACATTTACAGGATTGAAAGATCAAAGGCTTAGCTGGGTCCGAGTTCAGATTTTGACAGCTCGTAGGGATTTTCCGCCTGTAGTCTCCGCCTTGAAGAGTTTATATATATATATATATATATATATATATATATATATATATATTATACTTATGAGGGAAAATAACACATAAGGGTAAGTTCATGTGGATAGGAAGATGATAAATATATCCATATGCATTCTCTAAAAATTTGAAAGCACCATTGTAGAGGTGATTTCTAAGCTAAACCTTAGTGATTTATCTGATGCTCTGTAGTAGTGTGTTCCAGAGATGTGGGACAACTAGTGAGAAAGATTTTGTCCAAAATGGAGTTCTAGAACTGAACAGAACAGTAAGGAGACATTCCTACACAAAAATAAGACAAGCTTTGTGTAGCAGGGAGATGAGAAGTGAGATATAAGTAGGAGCCAAGGAGTGATCATCCTTGAGGCAGAAGTAAGGTTTTATTATCTACTAGCAAATTGCCCATCAAAAAATGACGTCAATGAAATTGTAAGTGAGCTAATGGTGTTTAGTGTATTTAATGTGGCTGATGTAGCGTCGTTCGTTTTCTATGTCGTGCGACTTTTTCGTAATATCCATAGCTGTTTGGTGGGCTTTTTCGGAATATCTGTAGCTATTTGGTGGTGTTTTGCGTGTTTATGGTAGTGTTTTGCATGTTTAGGGACCTTTAGCCTCGTTTTCGTTTTGTTTGGCGGCCATTTTTTCTCTCGCTTAGGTGATTTTCGGGTCTCTAAACTCCGAAATTTGTGCTTAGATGGAGGTGTAACTTCACTTGCAGAGGTCCTTGGTGACTTCCCTTGCTGTGAGTAACCTTTTTATGTGTTTGTTGTTTGTATTTATTGTGTTTTAATGTTGTTGGGGTTGCGCGGGTTGTGTCCTTGTTTTTTAATCTCGTAGGTGTTTTTCGCCAAATACGTAGGTGTTTGGTGGTGTTTTGCGTCTTTAGACTGCTGTAGCCTCGTTTTCGTTTTTTTCCGCGGCCATTTTTTCTCTTGCTTAGAGAATTTTTTAGTGTCTAAACTCTTTTAATTTGACTTAAATTGAGGTATAACTTTAGTTTTCGAGGTCCTGGATGCTCCCTCTTCCTGTAATTAAGCTTTTTATGTATTTGTTGTGTGTATTTGTTGTATTTTTCCTGTTTTGATGTGCGCGTGTTGCGGCCGATTTTTGCGAGGTCGTAATGGGTCGTAACGTGTCTCGTATTTTCTTAACGTTATGACGTAAATTTTGCAAGGGTCACAGTTGCTGGCAAGGAGCGAGCCCGCAAGCGTGAGCAACGGCTCGTATGCTCACAACTATATATGTGAGTCTTAACTTCATTATAAGCCAGTTGAGGTTAAAGGGCAAGGTTAAAGGCTCTGACAGTGTGTGTGCCCAAGGCATCTTGGGTATCCATGTTAATAAAAGGTCATATTTCCCCAATTTTCACCAGTGGCCATGTTTAATTATAACTTAATGGGATTGCCAGAAATAGTTATTATATAGTATCACGACCCAGAGATTAGGGTCTTACAGGAATTCCTCTAGGTTGTGGATATTTGGGGTTATCTCTCAGTGCCCAGCCTGCAAAGTCAGCCCAGGAACAACCAGTCCTCATGCTACAGGAACACAGGTAAGCAATACTACACCAGTGGTTAGGATCAGGCAGAGTCTGCAATAATAATTACAATGGTTAAAATTATTATATTAACTCAGAGTGAAGCACACACCTCAAATTATTATGTTCAACTGACAACCTTTAATGAACCACAATTTCAGTATTTATAGCATAAAGGGACCAATTATAAGAGGTTTATTAATCTTCCCACCTGGTCCCTTACTGTCATGTCAGGATTATTAATTACCCTTGAGACTTAATAAGATGTTTTCCTTTTTGTTTTCAACTCAATAGGGGTCTTATTCACTCCCCCTGGTGTCACTCCCCTTCCTTCAGCAACCAGAATTTGTCCAAATCAAAGTGTATTACCTGTCCCAGTACTACTATGATGTCAGGGTTATTAATTACCTCTAAGGGCTTAAGAGTCTGAATATCTAGGATTTAACCATTTGCTGTAATTAGAAAGCCATTGTTTTCCCTTTTTAGTATTTTGCCTCTTCTGATTTACACATTCAGGTACTGACCCATGCCTGCAGGTGGCAAATGGCTTGGGGCACCATCACTTCTAAGAAGAGGTTGGCTAAATACATTTTATGGCAGGAACATGACAATATGGAGGCATCTTGGCCTTCTGTACTGGATCGCCTATACCTAAGAAATGCAGCATGTAGACACCAAACATGCCTGTGTACCTCCTTTGCATCAATACATCTATACAATAATATATCCTGCTGTTAAGGCCACACACACACACAATGCTCTGTGCATAAGACACACACTCTGCCCTTTATAATACACACACACTGCCCTGTTCAAATAACATCAGATAGTAACCCCAACATTGATTATTGTGGCCCATATTACATTACTCATAGAAACACCATGACATATTCCTTAGCAAGTCCCATGTCCATTGAAATATTTAGCAATCACACAGGCTGGGATTACAAATAACAGAGCCCATGATTCAGGTACCAGGCTCCCCTCAGGGCCCACTATAGTCCATAGTCCAAAAGGTTCAGTATACCTCTCTTTGCAAAAATATAAAAGTATTAAAGACAAGGCCTATTAAAAACATTTGATGATCATTATTTTTATGAGGTTTATTTTTAAAATTGTCATCCCAGAATGCCCATTAACTGTTATTCAAAAGATTATTCTTGCTAGAAGCCAGGACCCACTGCTGACTGTAAAAAAAAATCTGAGCATAGTATAAACTACCTTGGTACATATTCTCTAAATAATCTAATTGTTTGCATTTCATAATTAATTTGGAAGGATCAAAAAACAATAATTTATAAAGCTGTTATCAAACAAATGCAATTCACTTTATGCTTGTTTTGATTTACTTGTTAAAATACATTGTTGATTTCCTTTAATATCATTTATTTTACAGTAAATAGTAAAAATAAAACTCTATATAAGAGAATAACAAACTAACCAAGAGAATAACCAAATAACCAAAAAAAAAACATAATTAAATATCAACATTTCTATTTTGCCATAGCAAAAAACAATACCACATATACATATATATATATATATATATATATATATATATATATTAGCTAAAATTAAAAAAAAACATGCAAAATTTAAACAAAGACCAACAAAAACAGAAGCTTGTAGAAGAATAGATGAAGATAAATACACACTTTCTAACACGTAACACAGTATAAAACATGCACAGCAATGTATAATTAAAACTGTCAGTATTCACTTGAAGAATTATGAGACATCTCAGATCACTCAGCCTCATGAAGTGCTGCCTCAGATTCCCCTCTGTGAATAATGACAGCCTTATTATGCATGGTTGCCCATATAATATCCTCTACATTGCTGTAACCCATTTTTGTTCCAATAAAAAGCACATGTAATCAACTTGACATAACTGTACTGATGATTATGGCATTGGTTTACATGGGAACTTTTTTAATATATGCTACAGCTAATAAGCTGATGTAAAAATACTTCTGCAAATAGAGGTAATAAATAGCCCTAGACTGTGTCTATGAATTGACTTTCATGGCTGCAGTAAGAAAAGAACAGTGAATTCTCATTGTGGAACTCAAAACATAATCATTGAAGGGATCTATATATGGTTATGTGGTTACCACTAATGTATCTTTGCATTAAAGAATGGTTTGAGCACAGTAATTTATCAAACTCACTCTGCATCACTGAAAATTCAGATGATTCATCCACCTTAGCATAATTCTCTTTCTATTGAATTTTATTACAAATAGGAAATGATCCAAGTGCTGGAAGAGGTCCATTCCCAATAAAATTGCATTTGATCTTCCACCTCCTACAATTTTTGTGGAAAACAGTATTTACCTTTGAGTAGTTATATCATAATAATAAGAGCTATTTCGGAAAAAAATCACAAACTTACAAAAAAAATAACACTGACTCATCATCACCTTGCTATAATTATTATTAGAAACCAAGCAAGAATAACAAGCAGGCCTCTCAAGGCCCTATGTTACCTACCACTATGTTGCCCGATAGACTCTATCCCCTATAAGAGTCTCTATGGACCACATATATCCCTTTCACTAGACCTCAAGGCATCACTATTTATCCCCATGCCCCAGAAAGAATGTATCATATAGGTTCCCAGTGTACATCCATGAAGTCTGTAGATATCCCAATCGATGTTCCTATGGACACCCATGGCACCCTAAATTACTACCATTTACCCTATCCCCACTAATTGATCAACCGTGTCCCTTAATTAACCTTGCTTACTGGGGGCCTCCTTAGACCCTGACACTAAACCCTAAACTACTTAATCTAAAATGAATTAAAAAAATGATAACACACTGCAAAAAATATTACTGGAAAGAAAGCATTGCAAACCCCCCACCCAAAAAAAATGCTACTAATTAAAAAAAAATTAAATAAATACTTAAACAATTTATTTTAGATTACTAAGTAACAGCCAAGCCATTAACAAGTGATTTTTTTTCTTTTTTTTATATACATTTCAAAAGTTTCCTAACATTGTAAAAATATACAATATAAATTCTACTGTTAGCTAGCATGTACAAATTGACTATGTACGGTTATATTATATATAAGAGCAGCAGATGACTCATAAAGTTGCCCTTAGCCTTTGTTTCATGCAAACAGAATATCACATAGCATTTTCCTTTCAATATGCATAGTGCATAAAGTAGGTCACCATGGCTAAAATGGAAATCTCAGTTTACAGACCTACATTCTTTTATATGTCAATCCTAAATATATATGAATGCTATTATATTTGTTACACAGATTTTTTTGTCATTATTCTTTTGTATACAAATGTATAATGTATAATGTTTTAATTCCTGTTCCTCTTGTATCTATATACAGTACTTAAATCTTTCTTTTAATCCACACTTCTAATACTGCTGTCATAAACCTGGAAAATATGTTCTTATAACCATTTAACAGTTGAAAGCACTTTATATAAAAAAAACAATATATCTCAATAAAAAATAAAAATAATATTTATATGTCACTGTCAGCTTGCTAACGTCATGAATATTGCAGTGTGAGGCCCCTCCCCCTGTAGGAATGGTTTTAAGTCACAACTGTGAAACATGGCATTCTATATTAGAGAGAACAGGAAGAAAATGAGAAGCTCCAGAAAGCGAGAATGTTATTATAGGCATTATATGACAATTAAATTGAGAAGAATAACATTAATGATACACCTAGTCCTTTCAGTGGCAAATTAAATTTCAAAAAGTTGCTTTGTAGTGGCAGGTTAGATTTCAAAAATAATTTAACTCATCATCAACACTAAAAGTATGAAATAAAGATTGAAAAACGCTGGTATGCACTTCCCCTTACCAAGTGGTTGGCCACCAACGATTCGTGAATTTTCCCCAGAAACTGCAGCTCTTGCATGTCTTTCACTGATGTACTGTACAAATGCATATCCTTTGTGTACTGAGCAGCCAACTATTTTTCCATATTTAGCAAATATTGCTTCAATGTCAGTTTTCTTGACAATGCCAGTGTTTAGGTTGCCAATGAAGACTCTGGAGTTGATTGACTTTGGATCATTCTTGTTTGTCACATTGCTGGTCTGTGTTTTGCCAGTCATAATGGTCTTTCACTTGTCACCTTAAAGAAAAACATACAGAAAAATATTTTTAGAAGATAAAATACAATGTGCTAAAAAATGTAATTTAATTGAATGTAAATTGTACAGTAATATGATTAATTCATAGGAAATTGAGCACACAGCTAGAGTTTATGAAGACAAATACAAAGGCAGATCCAACATAATGAAGCTCAAAATTATTCTTTGTGCTTTTTCATGACTTGTTTAAAAGGAAATACCAAGAAGGTGTCAGGGCACATACTCTTCTGACAGATCGGCTTTCATTTTTTTGTAACCTCTGATCTAGTCTTTTGTGAAGTTCTGTGAAGTCACCTCCATGTGCTCCTTTAACTGCTCTTTGGGAAATATCCCATTACTTGCAAAGTGATATATTTGCTTTTTATCTCTAAAATCTGTTGAATTTGTTAGATATGGAATTAAGCCTTTCACATGTAAGATAATAAACTGACCCTGAATTGACCAAGTTTCAGAATAATTATATTAGATACTTTTTGAAATTTAACAATGAGAAAACTTTAGTTCCATAATTTCCTTTTAAGAAGAGAACATTTTCAAATAGCGTTAACTATAACCTATATAATATATTAAATAATGATATAGCTATATCACTTTGTTTCTTTATTTATCACTGCCTGATTTTTTGCCCCAATCAAATCTTAAAAATTATTTTAACTTTTTGATTAATAATGAATTCTCCTTCAATCAATGCTAGCATATGAAAGTATATATGTAACACAGAATATAATGTGACATTTATAGGCAGAGTATGACACTAAAGGACTGATAAGATGTACAGGTAACGGACAAAATAACGTAAACACCACATTAAAGGGAGTTTAAATTTAAAGTAACTAAATCACAATTACAGCAGTAAATGTTGATTACCAATTACCAGTGTTTGTCAGTTATAAAACACTTCTGAGAAACAGTACTTTGAAATGTGAGTTTTCTAAGTAACATGATGCAACTAACAGTGTTCCATAGATACCAAAGAGTTGGTGCCTAAATTACAAATTACAATTCCAAATTATTTAATGTGTTAAGGGGAATAGTCTAAAAAATAATTACAGTATATACCATACATGGACAGACTGCATTGGCAAAGAGGAACAGTGGTTGCTCGCCGATGTGGATAGATGGACACTTTAGTTGCAGAATACCACAAAAGTGCAAACTCAAAATCTGGTCTGATTAGTTATATTTCACTTTGTTTACTACATATGGTTGAGTTTATATTTGGAAAAAACAAAGCATGCTTTCAACCCACAATATCTATTATCAACTGATAAATACAGTACAGTATATTGTGTCCAACCATCTTGTGAGAGTTATTAGCTCTGTATGGTTGTATAATGACCAAGGAATAAGAGGCCATTATACAGGACCTCTTGCAGCCTATTGGGTAAACAATGTTCCTTAATGATTTTCTCATATTCCATCATAAGAATCTCCCTCATACACACTGCTAAACAAATTCAAGAGTGGATGAAGATCTAAGCATCATTGAACCTTTATAAAAAAGCTCAGAAGCACAGTTTGAGAAGGAGATTAGCACTTCCTTCATCCCTCAAAGAACAGGAAGCTTTTCTTAAGAAGAATGGTACAATATGCCACTGCACGCAGTTCAGGAATGACAGCATTACAAGAAGGATTAAAGCAGTTCTGGGTGGCCCTAGTACTTAGGTCCTTGATATAAATATAATATATTGTGTTTCTGTTATTTTGGCAGCTCCCTGTAAGTATAAAGTTGAGTGCTGCTTGTTCATATTTTACTAATTAATTGATTCATTGTATTTAGCTATACATGTCTTATACACTTGTGAATGTAAATAGGCAGATTTATTACTTATGTTTAATACTACTTGGACTAAATATCTCTTTGGGGTCATACAATACGACCATACAGGTTAAAAAGGTCTATGTGTTTGTACAAATATGACTGTGCTAATTCCTATATTATTGCATTAAATGTTTTGATAAAAAAACAATGTAAATGCCATGGTGAGTGATAATAATACAATTAATTAATATGTGTTTGCAAAATGAGAATACATATTCAGTCATAAAATATAATGATGTCCAACTTCCATCAGGCAGTGGTTGCACTTCTCTTCAGTGGCAGAGCTAGAGAATGGAGGGCCCTAGTGCAAACAAGTTTTTTGCCCCCCCCCCCCCAAGGGGGTTGTAAAGATTTGTTTGTCCTGGGCAATCAAGACCCCTTACCATAATATCTTCCCTTCCTAATACCTTCTCCAATAACAGCTCCCCTCCCCAAGAACCTTTCCCATTGCTGCTCCCCCACCAAGACCACTTTCCATTGCTGCTCCCATCAGCTTACCTCCTGCCTGCAAAAAGCTCCACTGCCTCTTCTGCCTTCAGCAACATCCTCTATAGGGGGTGAGTGTGGCTGATGCGCTCCCTCACATACAATCTCTACATATAGAATCTCTCAGTCCCTCTTAACATCCACCCCCACTTTCAGCAGCCATCACCTCCAAGCATACATACCCACACAGCACCTGACCCCTTCCAGCACCCCTCACATGCAACCCATCACTATCTCCTTTGCTCCAGCTCACATAAGTGATCCCCCTGTACATTACTGCTCTTGCTCTCTTACATTCTTCCCTAATACAGTGAGGGAAAAAAGTATTTGATCCCCTGCTGATTTTGAACGTTTGTCCACTGACAAAGAAATGTTCAGTCTATAATTTTAATGGTAGGTGTATTTTAACAGTAAGAGACAGAAAAACAAAAACAAAAAAAAGAAAAACATGTAAAAAATGTTATAAATTGATTTGCAGGTCAATGAATTAAATAAGTATTTGACCACTCCAACTTAGTACTTGGTGGCAAAACCCTTGTTGGCAATCACAGAGGTCAGACGTTTCTTGTAGTTGGCCACCAGTTTTGCACACATCTCAGGAGGGATTTTGTCCCAGGGAAGGAGGTTCTCACCCAAGATATGACGTACATGACCCTGTCCATTTGATGCAGAGCAGTGGTCCTGTCCAATTAGCAGAAAAACACCCCCAAAAGAATAATGTTTCCACTTCCATGTTTGACAGTGGGGATGGTGTTCTTGGGGTCATAGGCAGCATTCCTCCTCCTTCAAACACAGCGAGTTGGGTTGATGCCAAAGAGCTTGATTTTGGTCTCATCTGACCACAACACTTTCACCCAGGTCTCCTCTGAATCATTCAGATGTTCATTGGCACACTTCAGACGGGCCTGTACATGTGCTTTCTTGAGAAGGGGGACTTGCATAGTGTGTTACAAATTGTTTTCTCGGTGACTATGGTTTCAGCTGCCTTGAGATCATTAACAAGATCCTCCTGTGAAGTTCTGGGCTGATTCCCCACCGTTCTCATAATCATTGAAACTCAACAAGGTGAGACCTTGCATGGAGCATCAGACCGAGGGAGACTGGCAGTTATTTTGTGTTTCTTCCATTTGCGTATAATCACACCAACTGTAGTCACCAAGCTGCTTGGCGATGGTCATGTAGCCCATTCTAGCCTTGTGTAGGTGTACAATCTTGTACCTGACATCCTTGGACAGCTCTTTGGTCTTGGCCATGGTGGAGAGTTTTGAATCTGATTGATTGTTTGCTTTTGTGGACAGGTGTCTTTTATACAGGTAACAAGCTCAGATTAGAAGCACTCCCTTTAAGAGAGTGCTCCTAATCTCAGCTCGTTACCTGTATAAAAACCACCTGGGAGCCAGAAATCTTGCTGATTGATAGGGGATCAAATACTTATTTCATTCATTGACCTGCAAATCAATTTATAACTTTTTTTACATGCGTCTTTCTTGTTTTGTTTTTTTGCCAAAATTATAGACTACCATTAAAATGATAGACTACCATTAAAATTATAGACTGATCATTTCTTTGTCAGTAGACAAAGGTTCAAAATCAGAAGGGGATCAAATACTTTTTTCCTCACTATACATATCCCCAGCGTGCAGAACTGCTCCACACTGCTACCTCTTGAGCTCTGTTTAAACAGACATGCACCAATTTCCTGCCAGGAGGTGTGCAACCAAGAAAGCTTAAGTGGGCCTAGGGGGCTCTGGTGGGCTGGGCCAAGGTGTAAAAACCTGCGTTACTGCAATGTTCATATTACCAAAGCTCTCCACATGTACAGTGCTTTATCCTGGAACAATGCACTTGTTGCCACTGTACTCACTTCCTGCAGTACTCACACTGCCATTAATGTCTTCTGTGGCAGTGCTCATTTTCTTCTGCTACAATACATCTGTGTTTACTTCTGCTCTTCAATGCAACATTGCTCTTGCTACCCCATCTTTTTCTTTACCAGTATTCATACTGCCTGTTCTCCCCAGGGGCCTAACTCAATCTGTACCTGCTATCCCCAAGGGTTATATTAATTCTGTACTTACACAGCTGACCCTGCTCTCTGCTACAGCAGAGCTTATGCTGCCTCTGCTGTCTCCCACAGCAGAGCTCAAACTGCCTCTGTTCTCTCCTATTGCAGTTGCTCTCTCCTAAACAGCTGCCCTGTACCCTGTGCATGCTGCCTATGTTCTCTCTCACAGCAGAGCCCTTGCTCACTCCTACTGCAGGACTAAGGCTGTTCCTGTTCTCTCCTACAGTAGTGCTCATGTTGCCTCTGCTTTTACCTACAGCAGAGCCCTTGCTCTCTCCTACTGCAGGTTGAGGTTCTCCATGGTCTCTCCTGTAGAGGTGATCAAGCTGCCACTGCTCTCTCCTTCTGTAGAAGTACTTATTGTACCTCTGCCGAAGTGTTTATCCTGCCATCACTCTCTCATACTGCAGAGCTCATGCTGCCCCTGATGTCTACTATAACAGAGCTCAGGCTATCCCTGGATTAGTAATTATTAATGCTGCCTCTGCTCTCTCTTACAGCAGAGTTTATGCTGCCCCTGGATTCTCTTATAGCAGATCTCAGGCTGGCCCTATTATGTCCTACAGCACTGCTCAAGCTGCACCCACATTGTCCTCATGCACAGCTAATGCTGCCCATGCTCTCTCTTACAGCAGAACTCAGGCTTGCCCATGCTCTCTCTTACAGCAGAACTCATGCTTGCCCATGCTCTCTCTTACAGCAGAACTCATGCTTGCCCTGCTCTCTCTTACGGCAGAACTCATGCTTGCCCATGCTCTCTCTTACAGCAGAACTCATGCTTGCCCATGCTCTCTCTTACAGCAGAACTCAGGCTTGCCCTGCTCTCTCTTACAGCAGAACCCAAGCTTGCCCTGCTCTCTCTTAGAGCAGAACTCAGGCTTACCCTGCTCTCTCTTACAGCAGAGCTCAGGCTTGCCCTGTTCTCTCTTACAGCAGAACTCAGGCTTGCCCATGCTCTCTCTCACAGCAGAACTCAGGCTTGCCCTGCTCTCTCTTACGGCAGAACTTAGGCTTGCCCTGCTCTCTCTTACAGCAGAACTCAAGCTTGCCCTGCTCTCTCTTACAGCAGAACTCAGGCTTGCCCATGCTCTCTCTTACAGCAGAACTCAAGCTTGCCCTGCTCTCTCTTAGAGCAGAACTCAGGCTTGTCCTGCTCTCTCTTACAGCAGAGCTCAGGCTTGCCCTGTTCTCTCTTACAGCAGAACTCAGGCTTGCCCTGCTCTCTCTTACAGCAGAACTCAGGCTTGCCCTGCTCTCTCTTACAGCAGATCTCAGGCTTGCCCTGCTCTCTCTTACAGCAGAACTCAGGCTTGCCCTGCTCTCTCTTACAGCAGATCTCAGGCTTGTCCATGCGCTCTCTTACAGCAGATCTCAGGCTTTCCCTGCTCTCTCCTACAGCAGATCTAAGGCTTGCCCTGCCCCTCTTAGGTGTGCCCTGCTCTCTCCTACAGCATATCTCATGCTGCCCCTCTCAGGTGTACCCTGCTCTCTCTTACAGCAGATCTCAAGCTTGCCCTGCTCTCTCTTACAGCAGAACTCAGGCTTGTCCATGCTCTCTCTTATAGCAGATCTCAGGCTTGCCCATGCTCTCTCTTACAGCAGATCTCAGGCTTGCCCAGCTCTCTCTTATAGCAGATCTCAGGCTTACCCTGCTCTCTCTTACAGCAGATCTCAGGCTTGCCCAGCTCTCTCTCCTACAGCAGTGCTCATGCTGCCCCTGCCCCTCTCAGGCTTGCCCTGTTCTCTCTTACAGCAGATCTCAGGCTTGTCCTGCTCTCTCCTACAGCAGTGCTCATGCTGCCCCTGCCCCTCTCAGGTGTGCTCTGCTCTCCCCTACAGCATATCTCATGATGCCCCTGCCCTTTCTTGCTGCAGAGATCATGCTCTCCTCAGTGGTAGGATAGATGCTGTCCCTGTTATCACTTGTGGCAGTGCCCATCTTGCCCCTGCTGTCTTCTATGGAAGCGGTCATACTGTCTCTATAATCCTCTATGGCAGCAGAACTTTTACATATACATGTTGCCTCGTCTACCTGTATAGGTATACAGTTTTCCTTCTCAAATGTTTTGTACCACAGCTGACGTGCTATCACTCTCTCTTATATCAGTGCCTGTTGCTGGTCCTGCTGGTATCTCCTGTGTCACAGCTGCCATATCTATCTCTTGTATCAGTTCTTTTGTTGCCTCTGTTATATTCTGTGGTATTGCTTGTGCTATTGACATGAACACACCACGTTCCTATCACCAACCTTGGCAAGAAACCACAAGGGGATAAAAAATTTCATGTTATGGACATTTGGACTATAGCATATTGATTTTTTAAGTGCATATGCAGTACTTTTCTGTCTGCCAGATACAACACCAAACATTTTTATAATCAGCTGAATTGACAATCAAGGCCAAGTAAGGAACAAACCATAACAATAAAAGTCTTTCATCCTTTTGTCCAGTAAATGGCAGCTAGACAGCATTATCTTTTCTATCTTGTTAGATACCATTGACTGTGGTTGTTGAGAGAGCAGAAAAGGTTATATTCAGTTCTTTACTGCAATCAATGCATTGCTATCAGAAACTAACAATTTTTTTCTATTAGAATTCAACAGAACAAAGAAAGAGCAGAAAGAGCAAAAAATGCTAGTTCAACCAGAATAACACAGCTTCTTAACAGAATTAAAGATAGCTATTTCTTATGTATGCCTCTGTGTCCCAGTTTTGTGCATCATGTGATATGTCAGTTCCTGTAAACTGCAGACTTCGTGGCCTACATTTTGTATATTCCTAGTAAAGATGCACAAACACACAGACACAGTCAGAAACCTCTTTTAAACATTTCAAGGCACATCCATACTTTCTTATTTTTTTCCACACTGTTTGATGTATTTTGCATTGCAGATATAGCTAAGACGACTGCTTTCTATGCTTTGATGAAGTAATATAATTAAAAAATAGGAAAAGTACATTAAAGGATACCTGCTGATATACCCTGCATTCCGTAATTCCACTAAATTTAAATGCTAGCTCAAATCTAAAGTTTATAAAACGTGCAAAGGAAATATTAGATTAACATATAATAATTGCAACACAAAACAGAACCCTTTGATATTGGTTTCTTATATACCGGTAATCTGTGACTATTGTTTTATTTTATTTAATTTTGGATAAACACATTTTAACCCATGCTTAACATACAAATTCTTGTTAATTAAGATCAGAACTCACCATATAATGTAGGTTGTCATTTTTTATCATTATTGCAAGATATGTATACTCATTCACCATCTTTTCACAGACTTACAACCTAAAGGATGAAGGATCAAGTTTAGCATATCTGTAAACTGGCAAAACTATTAAATAAGCACTGCACTCATGCTAACCCTGTTATTAAAATATTCTTAATCAAAAACAAACTGATGTACAAGCATTTTTATTTATGGCTTATATAGACCTTGAGGCCTTCCCATGAGCAGCTGCACAGACAATGAAGATACTCTTGATCACACAATAATCTTATTCTTGTGGCCAGTCAGTGAGATAGATAGTAAGATAAATAGAGTAAGGTTGAGCGAACCACTAGGAGAGACAATCAGCTGCTACAACGGGGTGAAGCACAAGCTTCTACTAGTGTGTCAAGCTTAACATCACCAAAACAACTATTGGTACTATTGGCATTGGTAATTTCTCTCCCACAAGTTCAGCTGGGGAAAAGCTATTGCTATTGGTTCTGACAATTTCTGGACAATATATATTCTGAGTATGTAAATTTGTTTTACTTTTTTGTATATACAGTTGTGCTCAAAAGTTTGCATACCCTTGGTGAATTAGTAATATGCAGTATCTCACAAAAGTGAGTATACCCCTCACATTTTTGAAAATATTTTATTATATATATTTTCATGTGACAACACTGAAGAAATTACCCTCTGCTACAATGTAGAGTAGTAAGTGTGCAGCCTGTATAACAGTGCACATTTGCTGTCCCCTCAAAATAACTCAACACATAGCCATTAATGTCTAAACCGTTGGCAACAAAAGTGAGTACAACCCTAAGTGGAAATGTCCAAATTTGGCCTCAATATTTTTGTTTGGCCACCATTATTTTCCAGCACTGCCTTAACTCTCATGGGCATGGAGTTCACCAGAGCTTCACAGGTTGCCACTGGAGTCCTCTTCCACTACTCCATGATGACATCATGGAGCTGGTGGATGTTAGAGACCTTGCACTCCTCCACCTTCCATTTGAGGATGCTCAATAGGGTTTAGGTCTGGAGACATGCTTGGCCTTTACCTTCAGCTTCTTTAGCAAGGCAGTGGTCATCTTGGAGGTGTGTTTGGGGTCATTATCATGTTGGAATACTGCCCTGTTTCCCAGTCTCTGAAGGGAGAGGATCATGCTCTGCTTCAGCATGTCACAGTACATGTTGGCATTCATGGTTCCCTCAATGAATGGTGGCTCCCCAGTGCCGGCAGCACTCAAGAGTATACATCTATACTGAGGAAAGGTAGTTGAAATAATCCCTAAATGACAGAAAATGGATAAGGCACAAAGAGCACAAAAACACTGGTATGAGATGAAACCCTCAGTTTTAACGTAAACAATGATGCAGAGAGAGTTGAAGCAGCAACTGAAATCATCAGGTAAATGCTAGGTAAATATAGGGAGAATCAACACAACATATTATAGAAAATATATATACACATATAGACTTATGTGTATATATGTTTGGTCTGGGCCTGCATGAGTGCTGCCGTCTTTTGCAATAGTTGTCTATGACGCCCCTATTTCTTGTAGGTGTGGTATAGCTGCCTATTCGTCTTGGCAAAATGCCTCCAGGTCATGCAAAGTCTTTTTTCGTCTTGCATAACCGCACATTTTGAAATCTCCCCAGAGTGGCTCTATGATATTAAGGTCCCATAGACTGTGATGGCCACTCCACAACTTTCACCTTTTTCTGCTGTAACCATAGGGGTTCAGTTTGGCCTTGTGATTAGCGTCATCGTCCTGCTGGAAAGTCCAATAGCGTCTCATGAGCAGCCTTCGTGCAGAAGAATGCAAATTGTCTGCCAGTATTTTCTGGTAACATGCTGCATTTATCTTGCCATCAATTTTCACAAGATTCCCCATGCCTTTAGAGCTCACACATCCCCAAAACATCAATGAGCCACCAGCATGCTTCAAAGTGGGGATGGTATCCTTTTCACTATAGGCCTTCTTGACCTCTCTTCAAACATAGATCTTATGGTTGGTCTAGTCACTCCAAATTACAGTGTGCCAGAATGTGTTGCCAGGCATATTTTAACCAGGCTTTTCTTGTGGCATTGGCGCAGTAACGGCTTTGTTCTGGCAACTTGACCATGCAGCTCATTTTTGTTCCAGTATCGTTGTATTGTGCTCCTTGAAACAACCACAAAGTATTTTTCCAGAGCAGCCTGTATTTCTCCTGAGGTTAACTGTGGTTTTTTCTTTGTATTCCAAAAATTCTTCTGGCAGTTGTGATTGAAATCTTTCTTGGTCTACCTGACCTTGGCTTGGTATCAAGAGATTCCTGAATTTTCAACTTCTTGATAAGTGATTGGACAGTAATGACTGGCATTTTCAAGGCTTTGGATATCTTTTTGTATCTTTTTGTATCTTTATGAAGTTCCATTACCTTGTTAAGCAGGTTTTTTGACACTTATTTTCTGCTCCCCATGACTTTGTATCTAGCCTGCTCAGTGCATCCACGTGAGAGCTAACAAACTTATTGACTACAGTAATCCCTGAACATTCGCAGGGGTTCCGTTCCTGGGTACCCCGCGAATGCAAAAATCAGGCGAATAACTGAAACTTGCTGAAACTGCCTGCAGGAACGGTTCAAGAGGTCGGGTGTAACTCGCCCAGTGCGGGAGTCACTCACCAGAGGGGGAAATGCAGTTTTCAGGCCCTCCTCTAGGGTCTGGTGAGTGTGTGGGGCTCAGCATCCCTCCACCTGTCCCTCCCCCGTCCCTCAGCAGAGGCTTCTCACATATAAGTGTGAGAGGAAACCAATCCGCCAATGTGAGATCCGGGAAAGTCAAAGCTGCGAATCTTGAGGGATTACTGTATTTATACACAGACACTAATTGCAATTTAAAAAACACAGGTGTGGGAAATTAGCTTTTAATTGTCATTTTAACCTGTGTATGTCACCTTGTGTGTCTATAACAAGGCCAAACATTCAAGCGTATGTAAACTTTTGGTCGGGCCATTTGAGTGATTTCTGTTATTATGATTTAAAATGGAACCAAACAACTATATGATGATAAATGACTTCATATGATCACTATCCTTCAATAAAAGACATTTTTTTTGCATTATCATATTTTCAAAATAAATGCAAAAATTTCACAATTTCTGCCAGGGTGTGCAAACTTTTGAGCACAACTGTATGTACCAATGATTTAAATAAAATATTCTGTAATTTGTTTGTTATAACATTTCTGAATTCATTAACCCGTGAACCTAGAACTTAGTGGTATTTCTTACTTATTTTGCATTATATCTGAAAGGATGTCAAGCAATGCACATATTCATTCTACTTGTACTCTTGTAAATTAGCAGCTACCAAATCTTCATAAATTTAAATATATTTGCAAGCATTTGTCCGAAATATTTCTAGTACTTAACTTTGCTCCAGTATCCCTAATTTACTGCAGCTGTCACAGCAAGCCTTTAATGGAGATTTGCAAATCCTACTTGCCCGAAGCTTCATACCCTTCATTTAAACCAGTTGTCATTTAAGAGGTGGTTGAATAAGCAACATCACACCAATTTAAATGAGGCATTTCAATATGGCTTCTGGGAAACTTCAGCTGCTGGAAGCAGAGTATTGTCAAAAGAGATATACAAACTATCAGTGATAAATGCTTTTATGGTAATATAGATTGTAAGGTAACCTGAGAAAATTCTGAATGTGTGGCTCATTTAGGAACAACAATGTTAAAATGACAGTCTTATATTAGAGCATATAATCTCTATAGATGTAATTTTGTTAAAAATTATTTACTGGTATCAATTTTGAGGGGGATTTGCTAAGCATCTTCTCACCTGAGATGAGGCGAGAAGGGTTGTGGTCTCAGATTATTGTTTTTTTTTGTGCATTTATGCTTGTATAGCAAAAATATACAAACGGGTCATATGTATATGGACAATAATTAAGCCTGAGATTTTATTTACGGTATTTTAATATTAGACAGCAGTGTGGGAAGTTGCATAATTAAAAAGAGGTATAAATATTAATCAGGCATAAATGTGGTGTTAAATATCCCAATTTACTTTATGTTCGATAGGAACTATTAATCAAAGAGATAAATAAACAAAGGAAGTGCAGATAGTGTATGTTTTAAATCTACTTATGCCTGACTCTTCCCACTTATCCTCAATATATCTTGCTGAACATATTAGAATCTTCAAAGATTAGTTATAACCAACACTGAAGATATAATGCTTGATTTACTAAGCTATGTGTTGGCTGCAAAGAACTCTTCCATATTTAGTAAGTTAAATGTCATATTGCCTTCTCTATTGATTATGATCCTGGGGGTTAATGGTGTGTTGTGTTTTGTATATAAAACACTTCCGCTCATTTATTAAAATTACGTGGATCTGCCATTCACCCCTTGATTTCTATTATAATTAAAATTGAAATGAAAACTTTTTTTCATTCACAGCTTCTCAAATCATTGAAATTACAAGGATGGGCAATCCAATGCTTTTATAGCATTTTAAACCAAGCCATCCACCACCTGCCACATACTTGACACAGCAGACCTACAAGTACCTGACATGAGGTAGGCAGCCATGAGGTTAAAACACTATAGAACATGGTTTTAAATTGTGTATGAAACTTCTGGAAAACTTTGTTTTAACTACTGACCATGGACAATTGTGGTCATTCTTAGGACATCTCTCTGACGGAAACATTTGCCCAGGGCTATCTCTGATGGGGGGAGCCAAGCACAGTCGTATCCTGCCTTATCTGCAAGAGATTTCAGTGTAGGGAAAGCAAGCTTTACGGATGAGAAAAGGCTCTAGGGACCAATAGAAAATAGGAATGTTTTGATTATTATAATGAGTGAAAACAAGTGCCGTAACTGCGGCAAGCAACCATTATATTTATACAGTATATCTGCATATATATATATATATATATTTTTTTTATATTTTTTTTACATTTAATAGATGTGGCAATTGTATTTATAGAATCAATATATAAAAATGTGTTTATTTTGTGTTTATATACTTTATATATATACAGTGCATTAGAGCATTTGTTCCTCTGCAACCTGGTTTCCTGATCTGTATTAACCACTTGATGGTTGTGTGTTACCCTTGATGTTACATAATGAAATGGACATAATAATACAATATCATATTTTTGATCAGACATATGATTATATTGGACTATTAACTGTCAAATAATGTTGAAATGTGTCTTTTGCGAGTAGTCTTTGATACCAGTAATATTTTCTTCATTTATTTGTACGGCACTGCCCAATTTTGCAAGTGATTTTTATTAAAATAGGGTTTTGGTATAACAGTCTAACAGAGTAACTCGTAAAAATCAATGCAGAAATTTGACGTACCGTAATTGTCGGCTCTGGCATGCCTCAGTCAATCGTAACAGTTCTCACACAATATTTCCGGGATGGGTGATTAGTATACGTAGCAGGATTTACTTTGGCCTTAAGCATCTTTTTTATTTATACACACATGCTCATTATCGCACACAGCATTTACAGGTTTCACCAGTCGTAGAAAAAGATGTTTTCCCTGGACTTAATATTTTCACATATTTTACATGCAAAATTATATTTTATTAAAAATGTTTTTGCTTGATCACTACCTGCAAGGATATCTATAAACAAGCTTCTTACATACACATCAAAATACTTAAGTACTGCACTGGTGTCTAGTAACTAATATATAACACCTGTTAAAGGATCACTGACGTTAGAAAAAAAATTGTTTATATTTATATTATTTAAAAAAGGGATAGAACTGCTTTCTCTTGATGGAAGCTTTCTATTTTCTACTATGGACTCAAATACAGAATTACAAATGTAGAGAAAAGACCTTTGGTACATTGCACACAAATTAAATAAATCAATATATTATATAGTTTTCAAATGAGGATGATTAGGGAGCAATAATAAATAAAACAATATGGCCCTCATTCAATTACGATTTGGCCAATTGAATAGGGCCCTAAATAAGCACATAGCATAATTTTTTTAAAGAAGTTTTTAGTTAGTGAAAACTTTGATTTTGGATAGATGCTTACTAACTAAAAACTTCTTAAAAAAAATATGCTATGTGCTTATTTATGGCCCTATTCAATTGGAGAAATCACAATTGAATGAGGGCCTAAATCAGTATTAAATACTTGATTAAAAACTATGTTAACTGCAAAACTAAAATAATAAAAGTATGTCTTATTCTGCATATTTACTGTAGAACGTTAATATCTTGAAAATGGTTTGACAAAAATATATCTAAAAAAAGAAAATATATACATTTATTAAACTAAAATAAAGGGTTGGGACATGAATCCTTAATTTGAACCCCCACTGTTAGTGTTTTAATTTGGTATTACTATTCATATTACTCTTTATTTACAAAGCATCAGCATTTTCCACACTGCTATTTATAAAGTATAAAAACTACAGTAGAAACAATTAGCAGTTTGCAAAGGTCTTGACAAATTCTAAGGTAAGTAGAGATACAAGTACAGCTACAATACACTTCAAACATGAAACAATATAGAAATAGCCAAACAGAAAAAAGAAAATTAGCAAACAAATTTAAATGTCAACCAATCAGAATATTGTTTCATTCTAGTGTACCCTATGAGGTATTGAGGGGGGAAATCTAGGGGACATCCAGGCTCCTAGGGGATAGATGGATGGGTCATAAACCCCCTAAATTAGTTTTTATTATTATCTAGTCATTTTAGCAGTATTGTAGTGTTTGCATGTTAGTTAAAGGGTATAATTATGTAGTGTTGTTATGCAGACTACTTAGATTCAGACTTGGAAACTCCAATGGGCTTACTTTAGGTAGGGTGAATTCACCTTTTTTAACTAGAGAGCTACGGCAAAACCCCACTGGGTGTGAGTCAGTAAATTTTAAAGGATTTTTTTTTGTGGGAGCCATATAATAGTGATTGCTATTGCTTTCCAAAACTCCCATAGCTATGTATCCGCCTTATGGGAGTTCTTATAGGAGCCATGGAATAAATCCCTTAGTGAGCATTTGAAGGTTCTGAGACAGAAAAATAGCCTGACTGAGCAAGACTAGAGGTTCCACAGAGTAGGTGCAGCTCAAGAAAAGTCCTGAAGGCCGGAGTAATAGGAAGGGATAAGAGAGGAAGAAACATGCCATTAGCAGACTGAGGAGAGCAGCTGAATGTGTATTTTGAGACAAGGGATGAAATATAAGTGTTTCCATTTGTTAAAGGCTTTACATATTAGGATATTAAAATGTATTCTGGAGGCTAAGGGTAGCTAGTGGAGTGATTGATATAGAGGAGCTGCATACACTGAGGCCCTCATTCTATTATCGGCCGTAGGATATGCGGGGCCGCAAGGACCGGCTGCAAGATATTTGCCTATTCTATTCCCTTCCGGCCGGGGATTCCGGCAGGCTTGCGGCAGGCGCCTTGCTATCCCTTGCGGCCGCACGCGCCGGAGGAAAGCCTTTGATCTTAAACGTCCGCAAGAGATTCGGCCGCGAGAAAATCCTGGTTGCTATTCAATTGCCCTGGGAACCCTCTCTGCAAGGCTAAAACCGAGCCGCAGCTTACTTGCAGCAAAAAGGTCCCGCAGGCACACAATTAAGCACATTTTAAAGTCATAATAAAGCCATCCTGCACTCTGAGGAGAATATAAAGTGATTGTAGGTGTTAGCATTAATAGCACAACATTCCCCTACACTCAAATCCGTAAATAAATTATTTTTTAATTTATGTCACATATCCATGTAAAAAGTCCAGAGGGCTTGGAGCACCTCAGACCCGCCCACGCTGCGGCCGGAAAATAAACAGTTAATGTAATCTCTGATTTGGGCTGATGTGCAAGCTTGAGAGGGGGTTGCTATTAATCCTCATGTCCCCCATTATGATCCCTAGCATTTACAGAGCTTTACAGTGCCGTCTTGAATTTATTTTTGCATTTAAAGATTTCTGAACTTACGGCCGGTTGCAAGATATACGGCCGGCCGTAAGGGGATAGCCTTGCGGTGCCGTATAATTGAATTGCAAGGTAACGGGAGCCCCGCAAGGAATCGCAGCTTTGCGGACGATTTACGGCCGATAATAGAATGAGGGCCTGAGTCTTTATTGTGGTACTGGAGTCTATGAATTGGAGTGGATACAAACGAGTGATGTCGAGGCTAGTAAGGAGCGAGTGGAGTATCAGTAAACAAGGTGAGATACAGTGAGGGAATAGATTAGAATTTTAGCTGTGTCATGTGTAAGATATTGACGTATTTTGAGATTATTTTTAGAAGAAATTGACATGATCTGGTAATTGATTTTATGTGAGGAATGACAGTGATGGCAGGGTTCAAAAGAACCCTAAGATAGAGGACCTGAGAGGTAGAGTCATGAAGACACTGTGAAAAGTGAGGGATATTTGAGGAGTGAGAGCTGTAGAAGAGTGTGGGAAGATTAGGAGCTTGTGTTATATCAATCTTGCCTCCTTACACAATAAAAGCTTATCAATATTGAATCACCAAGTGTATTTGTAATGATGCCTTCTTTTCAAATACATTTCACAGCACTGACATCTCCCTTATGTTTCACTAATATATCTGCCAAGGATAGTATGTATACTGTATGTTTCAAATCTTTGAGTCTGACAGAGCATATTTAAACAGAGAAAAAAACAATAAGGTAGCTTTTAATAAAGAAAATATTTTTATGTCTCTGCTCAAACCTGGATGCATCCTTTACAGTCTTGTGGATGTTGTATGTGTAAGAGGAACATTTACATTTCTAGAGATTAGTGTTTGCATTTCCTGATAAAAGCACACTGCTTTGGGGCCTGTGAGGCAGCAGGTGTAAATTACCTCCTCCCATACCCCTCCTTCCACAGATAAACTCTCCATCCCCTCCCAAAAAACATGGTCGTGGCCTACACAGTTGTTAGTTTTTTTTTTTTTATAATTTTTATCTCAATATACGGAAAGTACATAAAATCTAATTATACATTGCAAGTTTGTTACAGTATAATGGTATAGTAAACTTCTCCATGTATCTTAAACCTTTTCTTTCTTTTCCTTATTTTTCTTATTTATTTTAAATAACCATAAAGGCTTAAAATTACACAAAAACAAAACAATATAATATAATAATATATGAAAAAAGCGGTGGTAGGAAAGAGGGGGGGGGGGGGGATATGACACTTTGTGGACACTCTCCATAATGCAGGTCAGGTGTTGAGTTTTATTCTTCTTTTATTTTAGTTCCAGACTCATTTTTGTCCATATGTCCCAGTAGGATGCTTATTTTTTATAATTTTCATCTAGTTCTGCTAAAATCATACTCATTGTTTATATGTATTGAATTTTCTCTTAACTTCTTCAAATGTGGGAATGTTTGTTTTCCAATTTTTTTGCTAGTACACTTCTGGAGGCTAAGAAAATATGATTTGTTAGAGATTGTGATACCCTATGGAGTTTTGGAATTGGAAGTCCTAGTATTAATTCCTCTGTTTTTTTGTGAATATGAAATCTCCACAGTTTTTCTAAGGTAGAGCATTCCCATAATGCATATCTCAGTGTACATGTTTAGGTGTAGCCTCTAAAACATTTACCATCCAGTCAGTGACATACCATATCAAAAGAGTTTTAAAGGCATTCTCTCTTAGAACTATATTGAGAAAACAGCTTGCTGTTAATCTTGTAAGTTTCTTAAATTCTTCACAGGTGTCTTTTTCTTGAACTACAGTAATCCTATAACAGTCCTTCCATGACAGCAAATCATCCATCTTTATCCTTACTAAATATACATACTTATCACCATATACCAAGTGGGAATAAATGTAAAAGGAGTAAATCACATCCAATGTGGCTTAACAATGATTTAAATGTCAAGATATAGAGTAAAAAACAGGCATTTAAATTATACAAATAAGAGGGGACAGAGACTGCCTTACGGGAGTACAAGGAAATCAACAAGGCTTGCAAAAGAGCTATTAGACAGGCTAAAATAGAAAATGAAAAATGTATTGCAAAAGTGAGTAAGACTAACCTTAAAATATTTTTGGGGTATATTAATAGGAAGAAGGCGAGGAAGGAAGCTATAGGAACATTACAATGTGACACAGGCCATCTGAAAATTAGTGACCAGGAAAAGGCAGATGAGCTTAATAGGTTATTTTCTTCGGTATACACAAGGGAGATATCAGTTGTTGGGACACAGCAACATAATGCGGCTACACTACCTTTGCAGAATAATTGATTAACGTAGGAAGTAATCCAAAAGAGGTTGGAAAAAAAAATGTTAATAAAGCCCCGGGTCCTGATGGAATACATCCAAGGGTACTAAGGGAACTGGGTTCTGTAATAGCCAAACCATTATATTTAATTTTTCAAAATTCACTCAACACAGGGTCTCTACCAGATGACTGGAGAAAAGCAGACCTGATACCTATATTTAATAAGGGAGCACGAGCAAATCAGGGGAATTATAGACCAGCGAGCCTCACTTCTGTAGTGGGGAAGCTTTTAGAAGGGTTAATAAGGGATAATATACAAGAATATGCCTATTTGAACAGGATTATAAGTAGCAGTCAACATGGATTTATGAGGGATAGGTCAAGTCAAATAAATCTAATTAGTTTCTATGAGGAGGTTAATAGTAACCTGGACCAAGGCAACTCAGTAGATGTAGTCTTTTTGGATTTTGCAAAGGCATTTCATACAGTGCCACATGTGAGACTATTATGCAAACTAAGGGATATAGGAATTGCAGAAAATATCTGCTCATGGATTGAGAGCTGGCTAAAAGACAGCAAGCAAAGGGTTGTGGTAAATGGAACATACGCCGATTGTACTAATGTGGCAAATTGGGTTCCTCAGGGTTCTGTATTAGGTCTTCTCCTTTTTAACATATTTATTAATGGCTTAGAGGTGGGACTGGAAAATAGTTTCTCCATTTTCGCTGATGACACAAAGTTGGGCAAGGTAATTAAATCAGATAATGATGTGCTTTCCCTCCAAAGGGATTTACATAAAATTGAGGAATGGGCATCTAAATGGCAGATGAGATTTCATACAAATAAATGTAAAGTTATGCATCTGGGAAGGAAAAATGGCCATGCAGTGTAATCTTAATGGAGCACATCTAGGTGTATCAGATATTGAAAGGGATTTGGGAGTGCTTGTGGACAACCATCTAGGTAACAGTGCTCAAAGCCAAGCAGCAGCTGCAAAGGCAAGTAAAATATTAGCATGTTTTAAGAAGGATATATAATTCTGCCACTATACAAATCCCTAGTACACCCTCATTTGGAATATAGAGTACAATTTTGGGCACCACTACATAAAAAGGACATTTTAGGGCTGGAAAAAAAGTACAGAGAAGGGCAACAAAACTAATAAGGGAAATGGAGGGGCTAAATTATGAAGACTAACCAAATTAAACTTATTTTCTCTAGAAAAAAGGCACCTAAGAGGGGATATGATTACCTTATATAAATATATCCAGGGTTAATACCAGGCTTTGTCAAGTGAGCTCTTTGTGCCAAGAGGTTTTCAACTGACAAGAGGACATCCTTTGAGATTAGAAGTAAAAATATTTCACCTTAAAGAAAGAAAAGGGTTCTTCACAGTAAGGGTGTTTAGTCTGTGGAATTCTCTACCAAGAGAAGTGGTGACAGTGGATTTGATAGATAACTTTAAAAAGGGATTGGATATTTTTTGTATATAAAAAGGGCATTCAGGGCTATCCTGGATAATTAGAGAGGGAGTATTGATCCAGGGAGGAATCCAATCGCCAGTATCTGGGATCAGGAAGGAATTTTATATATGTTTTCCCCTTTTGAGACAATTGGCAAGGATTACTTTGTTTTTTTTTCTGTTTGCCTTGCTCTGGATCAATTAACAATTAACAATTAATCTGCATATTGCAGATCGGAGGAGATCTAAAAAGGTTGAACTTGATGGACTAAAATTATTTTTTCAACCTCAATTACTATGTAACTGCTTAGTAGTTAATCTACGAATAGACTTATAATTTCTCAGCTTCACGTTGCTTCCAACAAAATGTAACATGTCTGCTTTCCCTACCAAGTATTTAAGTAGAATTCCAGGTGATTGTTATATTTCTGTATCTATTTAATATATATAAAAAAATATAATACAATATCACAATAATGAGCTAGATCTGTATCCAACAGCTCATTATAATGCAATGAGCTTTCTGTTGCAGCTAGCTTTTAAAGACTGTTGCTGTAATGTTAAATTATCTAGCATTTGTGATGTTTAGGGCTCTCAATATATACACTCTTACAGATGTGAGGCTCAGCTAAAGAACGTGAAACAAAAGACTTGTCAGTGATTAAACTGATGTTGATCTTAAATACTTCTCATAATGGTTTAGCAATATCCTACAAAATGTTTCAAGCTATAAAAATAAAAGTAATTATGTTTAGAAGATATAAAGTGGAGTGTAACCAACACAGAAAAGCGAAAACAAACACATAAGCAATTACATTGTAAGTGGTGTCTATTGATGTGCTAGATCTTTTATATGTAAAGAAAAAAAAAGATAGCAAAATAGTTATTAAACACAGTCCTTGTTTGGAATCCAGCATTATCAATGTGAAAAAGCAATAGGCTATTTACAACTAACATTCAAAAACTGATAAAATAATTACTCACTTTATTTTTAAGCATTGATTGTTTTATACAAGAAAATACAAGAATATATGAAATATAAGAAATACAAAACTTCATTTTACATTAAGAAGTTTAGTGTACAGATGTACAGAACTTATTATGCAGAAATTATTTAAAGACTCACTTTAATTCCATATTTTATAATGGGCAAAAAAAAACTAAAAAGAAAATAATATGTTATTATATTTATTAATGGATGTATACAATTATTCTTTAATGTGGGCTGTTATATGCATTTAGTTCATATGACACCAGTCGGTTTAAAGAGCATAGTGAAGTCAGCAACAGCACAGGGCAAACTGGCTTCAGATGGTACTGTGTGCACTCACCCTTAAACCTAACGCATAACTCCTAAACTGTCCACAAACAAGTATCTAGTTGGAACAGTTGGTGTACAACCTAACAGACAGATGAATCCTTCCAATCGCTAATGACAGCAGACAGCAGCTAAACATTTTCAGCGATAAGATAAATGGGCAAGTTTTTTAATAACACACCGCTTCTAGAGTTTGTGTAAGAGACTGTGTCCCAAGGCTGACTAATTTGAGCCTATTCTATTACCCAATTCGTAAATTTATCCATATTTAAAATCACTCTTAATATTGCCACATATTCTAATAGCTACTAGCAATCCAATTATGAGTTACCCTTCCCACAATCACTACGGGCCAGCCAAAAGATGCAAATTTGGCCTTAGAAATCCATTGGTTTTAGCACAGTTCAAATATTATGAGCTCTATATAAAGTTACCCAAAATTTATATTCTAATACACCCATAGCTCTAGCTCACAAATAAAGTATAACCTAAAAAACTGAAAATGTATCACGTTTCTGTCGAAGATATTATGAGAACTAAAAAGGATTCGCACAGGCTTTTACAAACACTTATTATAGCTCTATCAGCAATTAAGCACACACTACTGTACTTTAAAGGCATGGCAAGTCATGGAAATACATTAGAGTTTATTGCAGAACAGTCTCAAACCCACAAATATACAATTAACAAATATTATTTTTAAATGTTATTATTACATGGACTAAAACTGATGATCTATGAGCATTTTATAGATTGCTTGATTGCAAGACCAATCGGCAAATATTACTTATTGTCACTAATTAATTGTAGCCTCCGACTGCAGATTTCGCCTAACTTCCATGTTTTATTGATGCCATGATGACGGTCTCTTATACTATTGGCTGTGTCTAAGAAGTAAATTAAGGACTTGGTTAAATATTATCAAATCATATGATTACGCCCCCTGAAATCCTACTTAAAAAGACAGGGTTTATGAGTTTAGGCTTTAGGAGGTGAATTGTGGGCTTCAATACAATACATATAAACATTTAGAAAAAAAAACAGCTGCAGCAAATATTACAGGTTAGAGGCGGGCTTCTAATATAATAGGGTTCTTTGTTAACCCTCCCTGTTGGTATCTTTCTACAAATTATTCTCCCTTTTTTAAATCACAGGTTTTATTTTCAGTGTTGACATTTTGATTTGATAATAGATATTTACCTAAACTAAAGGCTCCTTGTATTTCCTTCTGTGATCTCTGTATATCCATTTTGTATTTATGTTTATGTGTATGTATTCTTGTGGGCAACCTTATATGCATAGCAAGGCAACCTGTATATTCATGATGCAAATAAGTAGGCAACTTGCTGTTAAAGTAAATATATATTAGCTGACTGTCCCCATAGCTCACTCCAGATGTCAAAATGAGGGCCCGCTGGGACCACATTTGACTTTATTCTTGAAACAGCCCTGGCAGAGCATTATTTATTTGTATTAATAAAATGCTCTGTTATTTGACTTTAATTTTTTAGCTATTATTGGGTGAAGTAGGGAGCTTGGCATAATTTGGAATGTGTGGGAAGAGTTACTCAAAAAAGTGAAAGGTATTCATTTTGTTGTACTTGCCTGTGACCTTCAGTACAAAGAAATTCATAAAAAATAAACATCTGAATATGCCATGTTACGAAAAAATGAACATTGAGGGATATTTACTAACAGCCTTATTAAATTGCGATTAGGTAAATTTAAAAGGGCTCTATTTAAGCACAGAGCATAGTTTTTTTACAGAAGTTTTTAGTTAGTGAACTTCTATCCAAAAGCAAGGTCTTCACTAACTAAAAACTTCTGTAATAAAAATATGCTGTGTGCTTAAATAGAGCCCTATTAAATTTACCGAATCGCAATTTAAGGCTGTTAGTTATCATAGGGATAGGGATAAGGATGCAGATTTACTACACTTCCCAATGGCTGTGTTGTGCATCAATTTATTCAATATGTTCTATTATATTAGGTGGGAATTGATATCACAGCCCTTCACATCTCATCACATCCTCTATATAGCTTAGAAAATCTCGCTCCTTGTCATAGCCTCTGTGATAGCTTAGTAAATATGCTTCTTTATTTGGTTCTCCAAAACCAAATTAACTAATAATTATTAAAGGCAAATGTAAGTTTCCTGGATTATCAATGCATCTGATAGAGGAGAATCAGTAGTGTATGATTTTTTTTTGCATGAAAAAATTAACATTTACGAAATCAACCTGATGTTTGCTAAATCTCTTGAGTTGCAAGTGGCAGCTTTTGTTAGTTAACACCCCTGGAAATCTCTGCAAAAAATAGCTAAGAAATTAAAAATGTAGTTTTGGCCAATCACAGGCAGATAATACATTTTAATACAATATAACAATCATGGGATGGGTAAGGAACAGGGAAACTTAGATATTTCTTTAAGGTTTATACTGTATTTTTCCAGCTTACAACTGACCATTTAAAAGCAGTACACAAACTGCATTATTTTTCTTTTTATTTTCTAAGACATATTTTTAGAGAAAGTCTTACTAGCATTTCGGAGGTGAGAAATTTCCTTCCAACAGAAGGCGAACAAAACGGTCCACTAGCTACAGTAGGTTTGAATTGGAAATAAGATATTAACTTCCTTGCCCTTGTCTATTATTTGTGGATTATTACCTTGCCCTACATTTGAAAATGTGTTAAACTTCTCTCAAATAATGTTTAGTCAACTAAGCTATTTGATTTATGCAGTTTACCTGTGGCCTGTAAGGATATATTAAGTTAAAATAAAAAAAAATCATTGACTTTTTAGTATTTTTTTCCTATTTTTACACTATTAAAATATAACAATGTTTGGTCCTTTATTCTGTGTATTACTAAGCCCAACTGAAAATAACAAACTTCCTATAATTAACTATCAAACTAACATTCCAATCTGGGGCACAATCTATCTTCAAAAGTGAACACTGCAAATCTCTCATCCGAGACTCTAGTAATGGATTAATTACACAATTATAGTGATTATTCACTTTAATTACTCAGTTAAGCCATATGCCCCATTCTCCATTTCTAATCATACATATTTATACTGACAAAAGGTAAATGCATTAACGAATCACTGAAACATAAATAAGAAACATTTGGCACCTTACAACCACCTTATGGCTTGTAAATTGTCTTCCAACTCAGGAGATGCATTATAGCATAGCATGATAAATTTGGCACACATTGTTCTCACTTTTCAGTGATAGTAACATCTAGTTATTAATGGTTCTCATTTAAAAAAAAAAAAGGCCATCTAACGTGACAGTAAATTTGAATGTAGGAGACAGTGCATTTTTAGGACACATTAAAAAATAAGCAAACTATTTTTTAATATTGTTGCCCAGATTGTTAAACATTAATCAAACATTGTGATTATGTCACGTGCATACATATATTAGCTAGTGTTACATTAGTCCAAAGATGGAATAAACAGGAAGAAATGGTCAGCCCACTTTTTTTATTAATACTGTACATTAATACTTTGTTCACTAAATTTCATCTGAAGTTGCAGTCACTTCACCATGTATTCATATTGTATGCTTCTTATCTAATAATGAGGGTCTGCTCAAGGGACCTCATTCAATTGCAATTTGGCCAATTGAATATGGCTCTATATAAGCACAGAGCATATTTTGTTACACAAGTTTTTAGTTAGTGAACTTCTATCCAAAAGCAAGGTCTTCACTAACTAAAATCTTCTGTAAAATAAATATGCTCTGTGCTTATATAGAGCCCTATTCAATTAGCCAAATCGTTATTGAATGAGGCCCAAAGACCTTAAAATCTACACATATCCTGTACTTAGGTCTGTAGACCAAGAAGGTGCAGAACAGAGTTAGATATGTTCTCGAAGGTGGTTGAGTTGGAAGGAGGGATTTGTGATGGTTACTTACAAATCTGTTTTTTATCTCAATATGTGTTTGGGTGTACCATAAGTTTTAAATAATGAGCGCTGCAGAATATGTTGGCGTGTTACAAATAAACAATAATAATAATAATGTAACATTAGGAGGTTTAGAAATGGTATTATTATTATTTTTATTGTCTTTTATTTGTATCGCGCCAACATGTTCCGTAGCACTGTACAGGGGATAAGAACAAGGGAAATATAAATTTAACAAATTCAGAAGTTGAAGGGCCCTGTTTTGAGCTTAGAATCTTAGCAGAAAGTGTTTTTTTCCAAAGCACCGTACAAGACTGGAAACTCTCTACTTACAATCCAAAGGGAATGAAAGGGCAGAGACCTGCGGAAGAGTAACAGATAAGGGATAGCAAGGGTCAGGAAGCAAGTAAAAGATAAAAATAATTGTATTTAGTGGGAGAGGGGAGGGATCTGAGGTGAAAGACTAGTATGTTGGCTGACCCCTAGTTTTAAGATGATATATCTACAAGTAGGAAGCCAGGTGTTTTCCATGGCTCTATAAATAAAATCTGAATTGGGGAGGGTGGGTGAGGGGGAAAGAGGGCAGTATTCTGAGAATCTCACAGACTTAGTAGGCCTTGAAGCAGGGTGAATTAGCACTGAAAGAAAATGAAAGCATGGATTGATAAATAAACTAGTAAATTAATATACAATATTTAATTTATTATTCGAGTAGACAAGTATTCAATTCACAGTAGGACAGGCTACTATGATCATAAGATTTGTTTGAAAAGTGTTTTTATTTAACGTTATCATATAATTATATAATTCACAGAACAAAGGTATGTACATATAAAACTCAAGCTGTTAATATAAGGTAATCTTATTTCATATTCCTTTTAATTCATATCAGCATGCTATGTTTTCTGATATGACTCTCACTATGTAATGTGTTTTACAATTACATCATTATAGTTTTACAGGTATATCACAGTTGCTCAGCAGATTCCTTCCAATTTCTATAGACCTTTTCAGTTTAATCTTCTGGTTACAGTAGCCTATAGCAATTGTGAGTTTCACACTGTGATTTTATGAAATAGTAACCTACATACATTATTATAAGTTATCCCAGTACTTCTTTTTTCTTTTTGCATCTCTTGTCCTTTAGTATCAAGGACACTGAAGTGGAGCTTGACAGACTAGAGAGACATGTGCCGTGCACTTGCCTTGCTTGTAAATGTACTTGTATAAAAGCAAGTACTACTTCGGTTTTCCAGCCAGTACTTTCAGTATTCTTCCATGAATTTTTTCATGTAGGAATATCTCAGTTATCAAAGGAAAGGACAGAATACCAGTGCATTGAAATAGGTAAAGTCTAATAATAGAACATTAGAAAACAATTTCAGTGGAGATGGTACATTCAAATGGTAATTGACCAGGTCTTTGATGGACTGGGTGTGGAAAAAATTGCTAAGTGGTACAGACTCTATATAAAACAAAAGCTTAAAAAATGTTTATGAGAAATTCCTCAGAGGAGATGATTCACTTCATATAGAGTAATGTGACATAAATTCCCCGTATTTGTATTCCCAGATCTTACTCTCTATATGTTTCCTTAAACTCCACATCAGTATTGTGACCCTGAAATCATGGAATGTGTCTGGTTTTACCTACATAGAATATTCCAATGAGGTATACCACATTTGATAATTTGCATAAAGTTACCAATCACTCTATGATGCTGGTCAGAGTGTGAGATTGGTATTTTATACATTCAAGATAAGCTAGCACATGTCACAAATGTACTTTTTTTGTTTGCAGGAGAACATTCCATTAGCAGTAGTTGTCTTAGGTGCGGCCCAAGTTGTTTCAAGTTAGAATGTTGTTTATAAGACAGAAGAGTAGGATCTGAAAATATTTTTATTAGCTTCTCATCCATTTGCAAAGTTGCTTGAAGTTCTCTGGATATTCTACTTGGAACTTCCAGGTGAGGGTTGTATGACACCACTAGCAGTATCCTGTCTCCTTTTTTGTGTTTCTTTGTAGTCCAGGAGCTTTCGTCTGGGAATCTGAGATGCTCTCCTTATGTGGGTGTCTGTAACCCTTGCATTGTATACATTTCTGATGAAGTCCTTTCTGAGGTTCTGGAAGTGAAAATGCTGATCCCTGGTCACAAAACAGATAAGATTATATCTAAAGGCCTGACTACAGATTATATAGTCATTTGTGTGCCTAGGATGGAAACTGTTATTTCTGAGATAGTTTGGTCTGACATACATTGACATACATTGTAGTGTGCAGAACGCTGATTTTATGCAAATAGCTAATAGCCGAGCTTCAAAATATTAGTGGGGTAGAATTCATTTTATTTTTTGTTGAATTCCTAGAGTCTCTCTTCAACGGCAGTTCAGATGATAAGAATGACATGTATGTAGCAAAGGGGCTTTGTATCAATAGTTGACATAAATCCATCTGCCAATTTTGCCATGAATAGGTTGGCATATTTCAGTTCCATTTTTTGTACTAGAATTCCTGTTCAAATGGGGAGCAATTAAGTGTATCAAATATATGAGCTGTGTTATTGGTGTTCATGTTCTCTTGCTCCAGGTTTTTCAGACATGTGGCAAGCCTATCTTTTTGTGTGGGATGTTTGTTTATAGGGATTCCTCCACATCCATTGAAGCCAGGATTGTTCCCTCCAGGATGGGGCCAATAGAAGCTAGTTTGCTAAGCAGGTCAGTCATGTCCTGAAGGTAGCTTGATGTTTTCCTGACCAGTGGTTTTAAAATGTTTTCTATCCAGCCAGAGATATTTTCTGTTAGTTTGGAAATTGCTGATATTCATAACAGGGTTTCCCAACTTGTGTATTTTTAAAGTGGTTTTCATTTCTAGTGAGGGTGAGATAGATGAGCGACTTCCTCTTCTGGAATTCACCGTTCATTACGATTTCCTGTTATAATGAGGTATGCAATGGGATAGCATCTCTAGTACAATGTAAAGCATATCAGTTTAGAAAATATGCATGAGACTATTTGATATTATTTAATGGAATTGGTATGTGGGCCTACAATTAATTAAATAATAATTTTTCATGACTTCAAAGGCTTGTCATATAAAAAAGGTTTCCATGCATTTTAAATACTTTTTTTCTATCTATCTATCTATCTATCTATCTATCTATCTATCTATCTATCTATCTTCACTTATTCAGTTGTGCCAGTAGTATGTGATGTTACAGTGGAAAGACTTATTATCATTACTGTCTTACTGGGCTTCTGCCATGGCAACCATATAAATGTACAAAGTACTATTCATATATAGACACACACAATGTCGCAGCAGGAGCACTATGATATGTTTCTGTACCAGGTGTAAATTATGTGAGGGAGATAATGAGCAGCAGCAGGTACATTATACTACATATTTATTCTACTTTTTTTAGACTCACAGCATGTAACACAGAGAATGATAGCTGACGGCATGGTAATATGATAATTGTCTCAGGATGTGTGAAAAATATTTATTTATTTATTTGTGTGAAGAAATAGATGTTCATTGTTTAACATTTGATCATAGGAGCAGCAATGATAAGTTTCTTTGAAATTCCTTTAACCATGAGCTGTCTCCCAGGTTTTTTTTTTATGATCATAAATATGTAGTTGCTTAGACCTGTCTTGGATATAATTCATCTGGGAATTTCTATGCACAGCTCAATGATAAGCCCTTGTTGCACAGGCAAGCCTCCTTTACATGATCAGTACATTTTACATACACCAGAAACATATTTGAAAACATCTGTTCTAAGATCAGATTCTACCTCTGATAAACGGTATCAAAGCAAAAATGCTCATACAGATATAACACAGTAGTTACTTAGGATAGTACAGACTGATTACTTACTGGGTATTATTTTTAATAATAAGTATGTCCTCTTTTGCATTCTGTTTACACTGTTATATTGGTGACATGCCTAAGATTCTGTGGAGCATGGGAGTAGGAACTGGGGGGGACGTGGGGGACAAATCTTCCCAAGATTTTTCAATGTGTGTGTTTATGTGTAGAGAAGAAGTTATTGTCATAACTCAAGTTGGCCACTAGTTGTGCCTACCAGGAGGCACTGTTATATACCAATCGCCTCCATCTGTATATTGTGTTATGGGGGATAATATGTTAGTGTTATATTGTATATTGTATTGTGGAGTGAGAGCTATGTGTTAATTAGTCAACCCTCCCCCATTGTATAAACTCTCAGTCAGGAGTTGGCCATATGGTCTTCAGTGTAAACAAAGAAGATAGCAGACCAAATAGATTTGCCAGACTGCCAGGCACCGCAGGACAATAGTATAGTATGGGGTTTCCCAACCACCAGCCCAGGGTCATAGTTCAAGAGCCAATACAGGATGTTTCCAGTCTGAGGTCCAGACCAAAATGAACTGGTAGCCACGCCTTGGGAAGGCCCTGGGGGAGGAGACTAATAAGTTCCCACAAATTACTTCTGTGAGAATGGCCAGAGGGGAATGAGGGTTTGACTAAGAGTAGCCACTCCCTCCACTGTGTGTGTGTGAAATGTTTTAAATATCTGGTCCCAAAATAAAAGGTGGTTCATAATTTTCATCAAGACTTTGTGTGCAGATGTATTATTTACCCAGGGACATATGCTTGCAGTAAGATTCATCAGACTTACTGTCAATATTGCTCAGTCTAAACCAAGGGCTGAGACATGATGTTCCTGTAATCCAAAAGTCCAGAGTCACCCAAATCCGATCAACAGACCCCAGCCAGAGAGTGGGTCTTGATAAGTGGTGGCAGCGGTTGGAGACTCTAGAGGAAAGGACTGAGGATGGAACAGCAGTATGAGGACATGTCCTCAGCAGAACTGAGAAAGGCGCAGAAACTAAAAGGAATTCCCCGGAAGAAAAGGGACCAACCAGCAGATGTGATAGCAGCCTTGAGAAGGTATGATGCAGAACAGCTGGAACAAGAGGAGTTGGGTGAGGGGATAAGCACACTGCCAAGGACCCCAAGATCTCAGCAGGAAGAAGGACAGCCAGATGATATCCTAAAGGAGGCAAGACGCAGGTTCAGTGAAGCCAGGGAGTTTTGCCCCGGGGAGATAACGCTGGAAGAGACAATTAAAGGACTGAACCTAATAAAGCAGCAAATACAGGAAGAACGTACAGGGGTGAGTGTCCAAGCTCAGCAAAGGCTTGGGGTCAACCCTGCAGAGATGCCAGTAAGAGTCAAACTGGCATATCAGAATTTTAAACAGTTCCAGGATGATAAAGACAGCATTGACGGATTTATCCAAGAGTTTGAGCAACAATGTAAGGTACAGGACATACCTCCTGAAGAATGGGCGAAGTTACTATTGACTAAGTTGACTGGAAAGGCCAGCGCAGCCTGTCGGGCCCTTCCTCCACATCTGGCCATGGATTACAACCATTTATGTACAGTGTTACTAGGCAGATATGCCGTAACCCCTGCAACTTTTTTGGCCAGATTCAGAGGCACTACCAAGGGACCAGAGGACACTCATGTTGAGGTAATGTGTAAACTAAGGCATGCCTGCACTCAGTGGTGGTCTACACAAGGGGCCACCACAGCAGAACAAATTTTGGAGGTAGTGCTAATGGAGCAATTTTTGCAACTTTGCGCACCAGAATTGAGGGATTGGCTGCAGGATCAGAAGCCAGTAGATGGGGACCAGGCAGCTAGCCTGGCCGACCATTTTGTTAGTACCAGAACTAAGAGAGTTCCCCAGATTACCAACTCTAATGGGCATACAGACTGGGGCTCAAGAGACTTGGGGACAACATGACAGGCCCCTATTGCACGCAATGCGCCTAGCCATGTGGCCTGGGCGCAGCCCCAGAATGCATATGGACAGCGGGGTATCAAGTCAGGACCTGTTCCCAGAGCACACCCAGAGCCCAGATTTCCCAATAGAGAGTGCTTCAAGTGCAACCAGCAGGGCCACATAGCAAACGATTGTCCTCAGCTTCAGAGGCATCAGAGAGGACAGCCTGCAGTGAATTACCTGGGGGAATGGGATGCTGGAGCAGGACCTCCCAACGCAGCTCCCTGGGAGCCAGAAGCAGAGGGATGGTGCCATGGGATCCACACGGTGAGGAGAGCACAGAAGGACTCCGGGGAACAGCACAGACAACCAGTCTGGGTGCAGGGTCACAGGGCTGTGGGTTACCGTGACTCAGGATCGGCAGTCACTGTAGTTCTACCTAAATGGGTGCGCACCTCAGACTGCATACAGAGGCAAATGTGGGTTATGGTTGCTGGGGGAAAACAATTTCCCATTCCCATGGCTCGCATTCAATTGGACTGGGGCACTGGAAGTAAATCTACAGAGGTAGGAGTTATGGATAACCTGCCTGCGGATGTTTTGCTAGGGAACGATTTGGGTCACATGGTGAGCCAGTATGTACAGCCCTTAACAAGAGCTCAAACCAGAGCCAATGGATGCAGGATGAACCAGGACCAGACGGAATACCCAGAACCCAGGGTAAGTGACTTGCTGGCTACGACATTGACCTTAGGCTGGGCAAAGGGGGAAGAACTTAGAATAGCATTGCAGGAAGATGAAACTTTAGCAGGGGTAAGGGACAGGGCCGCCCGGGGCAAATCAGTAGATGATCTAGACAGTTTTGTATGGGAACAGGGGTTGTTGTACAGAATCAAGGTGCCTGGGAAGGATGAGGTAGAAAGGGAACCACGAAAGCAGTTAGTGGTCCCACAACAGTATAGAGGCAAGGTATTACAAATAGCCCATGAGATTCCTCTGGGAGGGCATTTGGGGCAGAAGAAAACTCTGTGTAGGGTAGTGGAGGTATTTTTTTGGCCAGGATTAAATCAGGATGTAAAAGAGTACTGTCGATCCTGTGATGCGTGCCAAAGGACCCAGCCGTTTAAAAAAAATAGCAGAGCTCCCCTACAGTCACTCCCTGTGATGGAGATACCATTTCAAAGGGTAGCCATAGACATTGTTGGGCCACTAGCTAGGGTTAGCAAGACCGGCAAGAAATTTATTCTCACCATGGTAGATTATGCCACCAGGTATCCTGAGGCGGTGGTTTTATCCAGTATCTCAGCTCCTAAGGTGGCAGGGGCATTAATGACTATCTTTACAAGGACAGGGTTTCCTCAGGAAATTTTGTCTGACCGAGGGCCCCAATTTATGGCCAAAGTGACCGAACAGTTATGGTCCATGTGTGGCATAAGACACATTACAGCTTCCCCCTACCATCCCCAAACCAATGGCCTCTGTGAGCGCTTCAATGGGACACTCAAACACATGATCCGTACTTTTACTGATCAGGAGCCAGACTGGGAACGATTGTTGCCTTGTCTGCTCTTTGCCTACCGAGAGGTACCTCAGGAATCTACAGGATATTCCCCTTTTGAACTTCTATATGGTAGGCCGGTGAGAGGACCCTTGAGCGTGATCAGGGAGACGTGGGAAGGGGAGTATAGTCACCACCCTGTACCAGTGGCTACCTATGTATTAGCTTTCAGGGAAAATATGGCTAGGTTGGCTGGAATTGTGAGGAGCAATATGCGTAAAGCGCAAGAGAGAGATAGGAGATACTACAAGGCAGGAACCAGTGACAGGGAACTGGAGGAGGGGATGCAGGTGCTCATGTTGGAACCTCAGCCCCAGGATAAGTTACAGTTTTTGTGGAAGGGACCTTATACAATTAGCAAAAAACTGGGCAACAAGTCATATGTGGTTATGGTAGATCCAGAGAGAGTGGTTACCAGGGTGGCCCACATTAATCGCTTAAAAGCATATGTAAAGCGAGCAGCTCATATGTTAGCCATTTGCAGGGCCACAGAGGATGACCTAGAGGAAGGGCAGATACCAGACATGTTGCAAAAGGCAGAGCAGAAAACGCTAGAAGATGGCCTTCACCAGGCCAAAAACCTAAGCACAGAGCAGCAGGAGCAGCTTTTAGGCAAACTAAAACCCTTTAAACCCTTATTTACTACTGACCCTGGGTGTACCCCCCTAGCAGCTCATGTAGTGGTGACAGGGGAATGTGGCCCATTAAAACAACACCCATACCGAGTCCCTGAAGCTGTTAGGGCAAGCATACAAGCAGAATTACGCAAGATGTTACAACTAGGGGTTATTGAAGAATCCAGTAGTCCATGGGCATCTCCTGTCATATTGGTACCCAAAAAAGATGGCACAACTCGCTTCTGCGTGGATTATCGTAGGCTGAATGATAAAACAAAAACGGATGCCTACCCTGTTCCACGCATGGACGAGTTGTTGGACCGATTAGGTACTGCCAAGTATTTAACCACGCTGGATCTCTCCAAGGGATATTGGCAGATCCCGTTGGAAGAGTCAGCTAGGGAGAAGTCCGCATTTGTCACCCCCTTTGGACTATACCAATTTAAGGTAATGCCTTTTGGGATGAAAAATGCCCCTTCTACCTTCCAGCGACTGGTAGACAAATTGTTACATGGGCACCAGGAGTATGCTCAGGCTTACTTGGACGATATAGCCATCTTTAGTCAGACCTGGGAGGAGCATATAGAACATATTGCTAGAATTATGCAGGCTATTAAGCAAGCCAAGTTGACCATAAGACCAGATAAGTGCCAGTGGGCAAAGGCAGAGGTGCAGTACTTGGGTCACTGGGTAGGTAGTGGGAAGTTAAGGCCAGAACCAGCCAAAGTAGAGGGTATTGCAGCTTGGCCTATCCCTCAGACTAAAAAGCAGGTACTAGCTTTCTTGGGCATCACTGGGTATTACCGCAAGTTCATTCCTGATTTCAGCACTACAGCCAAGCCACTGACCGATTTGACCAAAAAGAAATTGCCCAGGGAAGTGACATGGACTCCTGCGTGTCAAACTGCCTTCCAGAGCCTCAAGGAAGCTCTGACTTGTTCCCCAGTATTGGCTGCCCCGGACTATAACCGACCCTTTGTGGTCCAGACAGATGCCTCCATGTATGGCATAGGGGCTGTGCTAAGCCAGACAGATGATCAAGGAGTGGAGCATCCTGTTGCGTATTTGAGCAGGAAATTGTTGCAGCGTGAAACGGCCTATGCTACTGTGGAAAAGGAATGTTTGGCCGTAGTTTGGGCTTTGCGCAAACTTCAACATTATTTATATGGACGACCATTCACTGTGACCACCGACCATAACCCCTTGTGCTGGCTGTCTAAGGTAGCCGGAGAAAATGGACGTTTGCTAAGATGGAGCCTGGCACTACAGACATTCAATTTTCAAATACAGCATCGTAGGGGTAAACTCCATCAAAATGCAGATGGATTATCACGCCAACTGGAGCTATGAGTATCAGCGTAGCTGAGAAAATCATGGACCCTTGATGTTCTCAGGCTACACTTGGGGGGGCAGTTGTCATAACTCAAGTTGGCCACTAGTTGTGCCTACCAGGAGGCACTGTTATATACCAATCGCCTCCATCTGTATATTGTGTTATGGGGGATAATATGTTAGTGTTATATTGTATATTGTATTGTGGAGTGAGAGCTATGTGTTAATTAGTCAACCCTCCCCCATTGTATAAACTCTCAGTCAGGAGTTGGCCATATGGTCTTCAGTGTAAACAAAGAAGATAGCAGACCAAATAGATTTGCCAGACTGCCAGGCACCGCAGGACAATAGTATAGTATGGGGTTTCCCAACCACCAGCCCAGGGTCATAGTTCAAGAGCCAATACAGGATGTTTCCACTCTGAGGTCCAGACCAAAATGAACTAGTAGCCACGCCTGGGGAAGGCCCTGGGGGAGGAGACTAATAAGTTCCCACAAATTACTTCTGTGAGAATGGCCAGAGGGGAATGAGGGTTTGACTAAAAGTAGTCACTCCCTCCACTGTGTGTGTGTGAAATGTTTTAAATATCTGGTCCCAAAATAAAAGGTGGTTCATAATTTTCATCAAGACTTTGTGTGCAGATGTATTATTTACCCAGGGACATATGCTTGCAGTAAGATTCATCAGACTTACTGTCAATATTGCTCAGTCTAAACCAAGGGCTGAGACATGATGTTCCTGTAATCCAAAAGTCCAGAGTCACCCAAATCCGATCAACAGACCCCAGCCAGAGAGTGGGTCTTGATAGTTATGTAGTATCTTTATACAATATGAGGTATCCCCCCCCCGCCCACACACACACACACACAGATTTTCTTTGGCTCCTACACCCATGCTGAGGAGGCACTTCTTATTACAGTCATAGAATTGCTATCTGGTTAAAATGTCCTGCTACATTAAAGATACATAAAATGATGGCACTATCTTCTAAAAAGCTTTACAACATGGCAGTCATTGGTTTCTTGCTAATTGGTAAATATTTTTGTTTGTTCTATCCAGTGTCAGCATTTGATTTTATGTTCTCCTACAGTTTTGAAACAATAAGGAAATGCAAGATCACTAAAGGAAACACAATAACTGCATGTCATGGAAATAAAGGAGGTTTATTATTTAATACTTTAATTCACTCTCTCATCATCTCCCACATCTGTCTCTTCAACCAATCATTTTATCCTAAACTTTGCTATAAGTCTCATCTTCCTTACCCACTGTTACTCATTTACTACAAACCCCTACACTTGCTTCCACTGTCCTTCAAAACCAAAGTCAAAATGATAATCCTAACCTATAAGGCACTCTATGATGCTTTACCGCCTACATTTCTGCCAACGCAAATCGCCTCCAACCTTGGAACTCAAAATACTCTAAATACGCATTGATTCAGGAAAGCAAATCATCCACACTGACGCTAACCTAACACATCCCATACTAGACAATCCACCTTCTCTTATTAAAATACATCTGGCCAACATGACACCACCTATCATTTAGCTCATTACTACAGCTTCACTGCCCGTCATGTAACAATTATTTTATATTACAATTATGTAATGCTTTCTGGTCCAGGTGCTACTTTATTGGAACTTAATCCCATTCACATAATACCTTTTCTACAATTGTGCCTCACTACTCCATACTACCTTTGCATCCCTTCTGTGCCCACATCCCCTTTAGATTGTGAGCTTAGAAGAACATGGCCCTCACAACATTTTAAATTGGTTGGCTGCTCGCTACATTAAATTTCAAGTACCCCCAGCTGTATAGTGCATTTTAAAGTATTGGCTCTCGATCATGTTTCCCACACCTTATTTTATTTTTCAAAAACATTATCATTATATAAAACACACATACAGATGTGGATGCAAATAAGGTTAAATCAAAACCCATCAACATTTATATGTTTGTGAATATTTGTTTCTTATTCTGTTTAAGATGCTTATACTTGATTTTTTATTCTAACATGTTTCCAAATAGTAATACATGACCTTTGCAATAGGTGTTATATTTGGTCGCTGCTAGAAGTGAGAACACATTTTTGTTGAGCAGATACAGCTAAAAAATAGTATCTGTCAGTGTTTTGACAATCATGTGATACTTTAACATTTTTGTACAATAATGGAATTATAAGCGCAAGCACCTATGATAAAATGGGTCTCATTTGGAGTGTTTTCAAATTAATATTCAAAACATGTTTTATAGGCCCACAAGAAAAAAATGACAACAATTCTCTGAGGAAATTGTGATAAAAATAAATGCATCATCATTTTAAGATAAAAATACAAGCACAGCAGGACATTTCTTAGTATAACTGTGATTACAACACTTTTAATTTATGTGCTGTGTCTACACAATGATTAATATTTCAAAGACGGTAGTTAGCATGATGGGCCATGGAGTTAGGGAAATTTGGCGCTTTTAAAATAGAATAGAAAACAGCTTTCCATAAGATTGTTTTATTTCTTCTTAGATAATACTAACAAATACAACAAAAGAGTGTTGCGCAGAGTTAATTTTTTGGAACATATTCATTAAAACAACTAGTAACAATATTATTTTATGCTTTTTAAAGACTCCCATTGATCTCCCTTGTTGGAATAGGAGTTATATACCTTACATCCATTTTGTTCGTCAGCATTTAAGAAGGAGCAAACAACGGAATTGTCTTGTTGGGATAAGAAATAGTTACTACACATACTTTCCATCATCATTTATGTAGTGTGAGGAATCACCATAGCACCATATATTATCAATGAGTAGTTCCTGATTGAGTTATGTAATATTTATGTAACACATTATTAGGGGATATTACTTCCCTCTTAGTATAAAATCTGGTTGGATCAGGAATTTGAGTAAGTCCCTGTTTTTAATCTCTGCAAACATTTGCTTTTATGTATATTGATTTATAATTACATTGAGAATGGCCAAACCAAAATGTGTTTCCATTAAATAATGTTCTTAAGACAGTGGTGTGGAACATTTTTTCTGCCAAGGGCCATTTGGATATTTATAAAACCATTTACAGGCCATACAAACTTATTAACTTAAAAAATAGCCTGCTATATTTGGTCAAACATTTAATTAACTCATCATTGTCTCTCTCTTGCTCTCTCTATCCTGTGCCTCTCTTTCTGTCCTGTATCTCCATGTCCTGTCTCTCTCTCTCCTATTTCTTTATCCTTAACAACTTTTGATGCCTGTGCAGGGATGGAAGGGCCAGACCAAATTGTTTCGGGGCCGTATTCGGCCCTCGGTCCTGACGTTCCCCACCCCGGTCCAAAAAAAGGCAAATATTTTAGTTGCACATCAATCACTATTACAGTTCCCAATCATTGATATAAAAGCAACATCAGTTTCTAAGCCTCTATCATAGCTACTTGTCTCCATCTCCTTTGAGATCAGCAAAATAGTTGAAATGATTGGTTAGAAGGAAGTGTTAGTTGCTCAGACACAAGCTGCCTCCTAAACAGAGTTACACAACTGCTCTCATTGCCATAGCTTTTCTCAGTCCCTTGATGGCCTTATAGGGGTGGAAAACAGTAATACCTGAAAGTGTAGAAGTAAGTTGAATATTGGATATTGTTTTAATCATAATCTTTGTTATTAGGCAATATAAAAGCCTTTAAAAGGATGTTGCAGTCCCAAATTTGCTATCATACATTCAAAAGAACAGGTTTAGATATTAAAATTGCCTCTTTGAATGAAAGAAATGAATGCAGCAAGGACTAAATCCCTGGACAAACTGCTTTTGGAATAAAGCCAGGGTGTGCTCATGAAATAGTTTTATCTATTTCATATTAAGCTAGTAGAGCGAGAAGTTAGATTTTCTATACACCTAGCCTGGTGCAGGATCATTTACACAACCTAACGAGAGTTCATCTGAAGATTGAATGTGAATGTGACCCAAAAGCAGTTTCTTTTCACTCATTCTTTCATGTAAAAAAATCTATTGAAATATTTAAAAACTACTCCTTTAAATGTTGCAACTTTAGTGTTCCTTTAAGAATTAACCTCTCTTGATAGCTTCAACATCGAGCTGGTACAGAAGATGTATTCAGAACTGTTATCCCAGAAGATACAACCACATAAATTAACAACTTTCTAGGCATGCAAGGGGTATCTCTTGAGTGTATTATACTGTATTATACTGTGAAAATCTGATTGGCATGAGATCACAAAGCTAGGGCTCCAGCATATTATAGACTGACAGCAAGAAACTGAATTATTCACTTACTCCTTAATGCAAATAAACAAATAATACTCTGTCAAGGGATTCACAGTTTTATAAAAGATATTCTAATGCATTCAAAAGGATACTATTATCGCATTTTCTCTGAATAATTTGATATAATACATGTATTTGACTAACATTTTCACACAAAAATATTTATGCAGCCCACACAACAGAAATCAAACATTTGAAATAATCTATTACAATAGACAACAATTGAAAGAAGCCTGACTATATATATATATATATATATATATATATATATATATATATATATATATATTCTACCAAAAAGAGGAACAACTAGTCCCAAATATGAACTTGATTGGCACAAAAGGTATATATGTCAATAAAGTGTATATAGTCTATATACACAGTGGATATAAAAGTCTACACACACTTATTGAAATTGTGGTTTCTTGAAAGCAACCAAGATTAGTTGTATCAGAAGTTTTCTTCTTCTAGAGAAAACAAAATAGATTACTATTAGGAAAAAATCTACACCATTCTTGTTGCATGGTTCAGAGTTAATCAATCACAGTCAAAACCACGTCCAAAGTTTAGTTTTCATATATCTGCAATCATTAAAAGTGATTTTGATTAACCGCAAATAAAAATCATCTGCTCCTGTAGGATTTCCTTGACATTTTTGTAGTAGTGTTTGCAAGGATCTGACAAAAGATCTAAGCAATGTTATTGTTGAAAGGCACCAATCATGGGAGGGGTATTAAAGAATATCAAGTGTATAGGATGTATCAATTTCTGGCAGGTACTGGTCGCTTCTTGCATAAGACAACAATCTCCTGTGTCCTGCATGTGTCTAGGGTAAGGGGTAGGATGGCAAGATGGAAGCATCTACATTTCCCCCCAAAAATGCATTGATTCACCCCAAAGATGTGGGAAATGTCTTATGATTTGATGATACAAAGGTAGAACTTTGTGGCTTTAATTCTAATTGATATGTTTAGATATAAATGTATGACCTAAGCAATTTCCTAGTGCTTAACACTAAATTCAAAAAAAGGGGGAAATAATTTAATAGGGAAAAAAGTAGGATAATTTAGTGTACTCCAGGATAAAGCAAGATAAGTAACTACAAAATTAAAAAGCGTCTATCCTAAAATAATGGCTGTAAGTCAAGAAAAATGGGGTGTCACTGTCCCATAATACTGTGGGATTAGAAATAAGTGACCACCTTTATTATGACAGATGAAGGGGTATAATATTTAATTTCTAGAGCTCAAAAATAAGCATCATAATGGTATAATAATAATAAAGTGATGCTTATATGCAAGCCTCATATGCAAAAGGTATTTGCTAATCATAGGGATGCAGCAACATATATTATAGATGAAAAGTTTGAGGATAGGCGCTGTTTATTTGTAAAAAAGTGCACTGAACTAAGAAAAGTTTAAAAACAACAACAAAAAGGCAGGGGGTAGAGAGTGGTACCTAGTATAAATATAAGTATGAAAGCAGTATACTATAGTTTAATTTGAAGTATAGAGGGGAGGCAGATATCACCATCAATCCTTAAATAAACATATGTATCACTTATAGCATTATCAAACCATTGGCATAAAGTTAGGCTTTAACTGCTTAAGTGTAAGAAAAAAGGATAGGAGTATCTTAAGTCTCCCCTTTAGGACATAAAGCAATACATGTATACTTGCGTTTTTTGAAATACCACACAGGGGTATAGTGGTTCTGCTGTTACTCAGGCCCCATTAAGTGGTGAAACGGACCGTCGGGAGCAGGGGGGAGATGGTATACCTCATTCTATGCTCTTTGTGAGCCACAGCAGAACAACTATACCTGGAGAACACTAAATTATCCTACTTTTTTCCCTATTAAATTATTTCCCCCTTTAAATGATATGTTTGGCACAAAGACAACACAGGACATCATACCTACTAAGAAGCATGGTAGTGGTAGCATCATGCTTTGTACTTGTTCCAAAAATCAAGATATTTTGCCACAAAACCTGCTGCTATTTGTTAGAAAGCTGACAATGAATAGGAATTTAATATACGATATGATAAAAACCCAAAGCACATGACTTCAGAAAATGAACATCAAAGTCATGGAATGGCCCAGTCAGAGACTCTGCTTCAGTTCTATAGAAATCCTGTGGAATTGCCTAAGGCGGGCAGTGCACAGGAGATCTGCTGGTAATTTGAAGGAGTTTTAACTATTTTGCAAGGAAGAACATGGTTCTATTTTTGTATAGGATAATTTGCTGTTCTTAAGTCGTTTAGTTGCGTCGGACTCTCCGTGACCCTACGGACCGCAGCCCACGAGGTTTATATGTCTTTGCTTGTGCTAATTGTTTTTTTTTGGGCAAATATACATTTTTTTGGCAAAGATACTGTAGTGGTTTGCCAGTTCCTTTCCCAGTGGACTGATTTGTTTAACCTCTCTTCTATAACCTGCCCATCTTGGGTGTACCATGTTATACCTTGCAGCTTCATTGAGGTACACAAGTTCCTTCACTACGACAAGGTAGCGATCCAAATGTGGAAAGGATTCTAATAAACCAATTTAAGGAACCACTGTAGCAATATCTTTTCTATGTTTTTTTTTTTAACAACTTAACATGATAAAAAGGCCAAACTGTTTTGTTTTAGAGAGCAAAAAAAAGAATAAATTAATAAATGCAACCTTAATGTTTGCAAATTTTATATACAACTATTCTTTACTGCATGCCTTCATTTTGCTTTATTCCCTGTTGCTGGATCCATGTAAGTTAATATACTTCCATTTTGCCCTGCTGAGAGGACTGAAAGAGGAGGAAACAACCACATTCGGCTGTGCAGACAAAAACTTCCGGTGTATTCAAACTCTCCTCTGGCTTCAGAAAGTTGATGTTCTGAAAAAGTAATTGATCCTAGTTGAGGCTGCATTATTATTATTATTATTATTATTTAAATTCTGTAGAATGTTGAACATTTTTACATAGTTACATAGTAATTACATAGTAAGTGAGGTTGAAAAAATAATTTTAGTCTATCGAGTTCAACATTTTCTAGATCTCCTCTGATCCTTGTAATACTCGGATTAATTTGTAATCGATAATTGATCCACAGGAAGGCAAAGAGAAAAAGAATAATTTGAAACATTGCCAATGAAAAACAATAAAATTCCTTCATGACCCCAGATACTGGAAATTGGATTCCTCCCTGGATAAATACTCTTCTTTATCTAGTTATCCCGGAATGCCCTTTTTATTCAATAATATATCCAATCCCTTTTTTCAAAATTAAGAATATGGCCATAGTGGGCCTTTAAAAAACATACAAAAGCCTTGCAATCTCTGCATCAGGTTTATGAAAAGAAGGAATAAATAGGTAGTTGCAGATTTAAAAATCAATACCAGGGATCACTGGGTGAAAGGGAAGCAACCTCAAAGCAGTCAGTCGTGGCAGGAAGGTTTTGAGCACTTATCCTTTTAACCATCATACATCATAACCAACCTCTACCTCAACTGATCATTCATGAACGAGACAATACTGGGATGAAAAGATGCTGCTCACAGAGTGTAAATAAAATGTGTAACAAATGGGGTGATTTGCAGAAGTAAAAGAGTATACAAATATTCTTTATAAAATAGAACATATGAACCCATTTAATGTATGAGAAGACATATATCAAATACAATAACAAGTCTCAGTCTGGTCATTTTATGTTTCTATTTTAACATTCCTTTTTTCTTTTAAACACAACTTGCTTTATTTATTTCCTATTAAGGGATTTATTCTGTTTTTACACAATAGCAGCTTATGTGCTTTGTTTGAGTGTTTCCCTTATAGGCCCTAGGTGACCAATCTAACACTATTTATTTGTTCGATGGGCATTCTTAGAGAAAAATAGAAATAATTATGTACAATTGAACGCAGAGAACTGCAAACTTTACAGTTATATTTAAAGTTGATACATGAATAAAGGATGTGACTGTACACTAAGCATAGTCCCGCAGGCATATTCAGTGTAATTAAAAGGAAATCCTATTGGTTCCTACTGCATCTTAAGTAAGTCAGATTTCATTTTTAACACCAGTGTTCCAAATAGAAGACATTGATAAATGAGATCCATTTACCACTAAGCAGATGTGGGTGACAGGATGGCAAGCTTTGGCTCCTGTGCTTCCAAACCAATGTATGGCACATAAATTATGTATTTAGCAATATAAACTGTGCACAGTGTTTTTTTGCTTATTTATAGCCCACTTCCCCAATAAATATGTCTGTATTCTGTTTACTGTAAGATTTCTACAATTGGTGCTACTTATGGGAACAGAGGAAATATAGGGGTTATATTGGGAAACACATGAGAAAAATAAAAAAAAATACACATATTTTTGCCTGGCGTTTAATTCATGAATGAGACAAAATCATTTTCAGTTATAATACAAGTTAAAACTATCTGTTGTTTAGTTGTTCAGTCATGTCAGACTCTCCGTGACCCTATGGACCGCAGCACTCCAGGTGCATCTATCAGTCAACACCCTTCTGAGCTCCATTAAGTTCATGTTCATCGCTTCAATTATGTCATCTATCCATCTCCTCCTCCTGTCATCCCCTTCTTCTTGTGCCTTCAATCTTTGCCAGCATTAGAGTCTTTTCTGCAGAATCCTGCCATCTCATGATGTGACCAAAATATTTGAGCTTCAGCATCATGATCATTAGTTCCAGTAAACAGTTTGTATTGATTTCTTATAGTACTAATTTATTGGATCTTCTTGCATTCCGAGGGACTCTAAGCAGTTTTCGCCAACACTACAATTGGAAGGCGTCAATTCTACGGCGCTCTGACTTCTTTATGGTCCAGCTCTCACATCCATATGTTAATATTGGGAATACCATAGTCCTGACTATGCAGACCTTTGTTGATAGTGTTAAAAGTATAGCTTATAACAAGTACTTGAGATATTGAGTGTTTTTATAAAATTGCATTTCTTACCAAGCAAGCATTTTCTTGTGTAATTGTGCTACAGCACACGGACTGCTAATCACCTGCCACATTCCCATTGTGCAGATAGAAATAAAATCTACATAAAACTGTCCTCCAAAACTAGGAAGCTGATCAGCAGAAACCATTACATAGCAGCATGATTGCATATAAAAGATAATAAATTTGAGGTTGTGTTTTTTTAACACAATCTAAAAACATTTTGCCTATTTTGAAGTACAGTTTTTCAAAACAATATATTTTAAATATAGAACTTGTGGCCCCTATAACAATGATTAGCTATGATTAAAATCGAAGAGCAGCTTGAAAGCAAAGGCTTGTTGAGTGTATTATAATACAAGGCTGATTGGCAGGTAAAATTACAAACTGTAATGGAAGATTGTGTGTGTTCAGTCATTCACTTGAGTCCAACTCTCCTTAACTGTATTTATCACAGCACGCCAGGCAAATCTTGTATCTTCATGCGCTAATCCATAAAGTTTTCATGGCAAAAATACTGGAGTGGGTTGCCAGTTCCTTCTCCAGTGGATCACGATTTATCTGACCTCTCTGCTATGACCTGCCCATCTTGGGTGACCCTAAATTGTAAAGCTCACAGCTTCATTGAGGTACACAAGCTCCTACACCATGACAAGGCAGTGATCCAGAATGGAAATGGAAAATTTCTAATAGAAAATACAATTCTTCTGTATTGAGCTGATATAGTACTTGTTATAATCTTCCATTTTAAATTGTACCATATTTGTAACATTTGCTCTGTTGCTTTATTTTGAAGATTAATTCTTAAAAACAATATATTGTAAATATAGAAATACAGTAGTTCTTTAACAATGATTAGCTGTGATTAAAATCTTAAAGGAATTTGAAAGTAAAAGCTTGGTGAGTGTATAATAAAAGCTGATTGGCAGGTGAAATTAGAAACTTTAATGGAAAGTTCCTCTGTATTGAATTGATACCTATTTGTTATAACGAGGGGCATAAGAACTGGGGGCTGGAGAGACAAATCCCTCCAGATCAAATTAATAGGGGACACAACCAATAGCAAAATTAAACGTAATCATGCATTGGTTTTGCAAGTGGATTTTCCTTTGCAAGTTAAGGCTGATAAATTGCAGAGTGCACTAATTGTGCCCTGGTGAGAGGGGTGTGGCTTGACTGTTAAACTAGTATAAAAGGTTTGTGAGCTGTTTTGGGGTTGTTTGCAAGTGAATTTACCTTTGCAAGTAAAGACTGATATATTGCAGAGTGCACTAATTGTGTGCAGGTAAGAAGGCAGATGTTAATATAAACAGGAGAAGGGTCGAACTTGTGAGCTTGCGAACATTTCTAGTATCGAGTGCAATTCTAGTAAAAGTATAGGAGTTTAAATAAAAGGAGGGACTTCAAAGAAAAGGGAGGCAGGTTTATAGTGCAAAGGAGGAAAACCTTATACAAATATATTATTTTATATTCTTTATTTTTCCCACTGAAATTTGTAGTATAGTCATTAGGGAGGTAGTACTAAGTAACCCAAGTACAGTGGCAGGCACTTCAGAACTACAGACTCATAACATAAGGTGTATGCTTGCTAATGCCAGAAGCTTGCCAAAAAAATGGGAGAGTTAGAATTATTAGCAATTAATGAAAAATGGTATTTAATAGGCATTACTGAAACGTGGTGGGATGAATCTCATGACTGGACTGTTAATCTGGATGGTTATAACCTGGAAAGATAGAGGCAATGGTAAACGAGGAGGAGGGATTTGTCTGTATATTAAGCCTGAATTTAAGCCTATAGTCAGAGAAGATATTTATGGTGGACCTAGTGATAAAGTTAAATGTTTGTGGGTAGAGTTAAGTAGCGGAGCAGGAAATTCCAAAAGAATATTAGTAGGAGTATGCTATAAACCCCCAAATATAGCTGAAAGTGAATAAATACAATTATTGTTACAGATTGGAAATGCAGCTAAGCATGCGCAAGTTCTAATAATGGGAAATTTTAATTACCCTGAAATAAACTGGATGAATGAGACCAGCAGTTCAGCTAAGGGGAGCAGGTTCTTGAATACACTCAGGGATCATTATCTGGCCTAGGTTATACAAGAACCTACTAGAAATGAAGCTATTTTAGATTAAGTCATCACAATTAATATTGATATAGTATCAAATGTTGCAATAGGGCAACCTTTGGGAAACAGTGATCACAACACAGTCTCATTTGAGATTGAATTAAAAAAACTAAATTTTAAGGGGCCAACAAAAAAAGAGTAAGACTAACTCTAAAACAATTTTTAAGTATATTAATGGGAAGAAGGTGAGGAAGGAAGTTATAGGAACATTACAATGTGACACAGGCCATCTGAAAATTAGTGACCAGGAAAAGGCAGATGAGCTAAATGGGTTCTTTTCTTCGGTATACACAAGGGAGGTACCAGTGGTTGGGACACGGCAACATAATGTGGCTACACTACCTTTGCCGAATAATTGGTTAACGCAGGAAGTAATCCAAAAGAGGTTGGAAAAAGTAAATGTTAATAAAGCCCCGGGTCCTGATGGAATACATCCACGGGTACTGAGGGAACTGGGTTCAGTAATAGCCAAACCATTATATTAAATTTTTCAGAAACCCAGGCCAAGCAAACAGTCTGGATAGAAGCAGCTATGTTCACTATGCCCTGGGAATGGACTTTGGGCCTAGAATGGAGCTCCCGCTGATAAAAAATGTCAGAGAGCTAGTCACAGACCAGGGGGCAGGGGAGGTTATGAACCCTGAGATCCTGCCAAACAGAGAAACAGCAAATCATTTAAAGAGGGACCACATTCCTTATTGTGTGCCCAATCAAGGAGAGCTGGAGCACAGTGCCCTGACTGTGGTTCCAGGCGAGATGGAAAACAGCGCACCAACTGTGGTCCAAGGAGATGGAGAAATTAAGTCCCATGCCCAGACCATTGCTCCAGGTGAGAGGGGGTACTGTGCCCAGACTGCGGTGCAGGGGAAAGTGGAGCCTCCATTCCAGACCACCATCATGGATGCTTGGTTCAGTATCAGACCGGTATGTTCCTCCCTGGAGGTATTAGTTTATGGGACTCCCAAGGAAAATGTTTCCCCTCAGACATTGGGAAGAGGAGGGTACTGGCCCTGGTTTTTGGGAGGGGAGCGAGCCATGTCACCTTGGGAACTGTCACCTGGACTTTGTACCACCCTGGGACCCTTTGGACTTAGTGAACTAATAGGCCCAAGGACTGTTTTAGATGCAGCTGCCCAATTAAATCATTTTCCCCAATGGATGGGGAGGAAGGGGGCATGTGCCATGGCCCAAGGAAGGTGGTTGGCAATTGAGCCATGGAGGCTATGCCCAAAATTGTGTGCCCATTGGAATTGGAAGAAATGTGGACTGTGAGGCAATTACAATCACAATCACTCGCACAAGTGAGATCAGTTTGACTAGAAATTTGTCCGGCAGGACAAATTCCTAGACCACACTAGGATGGGGGAAACTAGCTGCTATGAACAGAAGGGCCCACTGGACTATTTGGGGTTCATCAGTTATTATATGTGTGGTTAGAAGGTACTAACAATTTGCTTAACATTTATATCATGGATGTAATAAGTGCATGTGGTGCTGTCATTGACTAACATTGGAATACTGGAGGATAGTGGAATTTATATGGCCCTGCGATCGGCCACGTGTGAACGCTCTGGCTTTAGTCATGAAGGGGGGAACTAGTTTTATGGCTCTGTAAGAGGAGAAAAAAATGTGTAATTAGAAGAAAGTCAGACCCCTCTATACATCTGGAAATCATGTGGGTTAGGGGGGATAAATAGTAATGAATATAGAATTAGGGGGGATAGCAAGCTATTTGCCTAGGAGGATGGGCTAGAAATGGGGGAAGGTCTTTGTTGTTTTGTGTCATTTTTATGTGTTTTTATATATCTCTGTAACAATAAAGAAGTGGCCAGTCTGACTTTGGACAATAAAGAAAAGGTTGTGTCAGAGTCTGCTTGTACTAATCAAAGGTACATGGTGTGTAATTCATAGATCCTAAGAAAAGGGGTCTGAGGTGCATGTCTCTGCAGTAATGATGCTATCATCTAAAGTGTCTGCTGGTGTCGAGATCTGAACAAACAGTTGCGACCCATACAGAGAGAGAAAATTGGAGTGAGCGTAGTCCCCCAAATCTGTCGGTCGTGACAGTTTCCAACTGACAAGAGGACATCCCTAGAGGTTAGAAGTAAAAAGATTCTACATTAAAGAAAGAACAGACAGCGGATTCGATAGATAACTTTAAAAGGGGACTGGATTTATTTCGAATTAAGAAGGGAATTCAGGGTTATCACGGATAATTAGAGAGACAGTATTGATCCAGGGGGAAATCCGATGGCCAGTATCTAGGGGTCAGGAAGGAATTATTTTTTTTTCCCTTTGAGACGATTGCCAAAATCTCACTTGTTTTTTTCTGTTTGCCTTCCTCTGGATGAATTAATAATTAAAAATAAAATAAAAAATAAATAATTAAATAATTGATCAATAATTAATTTACAACTAATTAATTAATATTTAATCTGCATATTGCAGATCAGAGGAGATATTAAAAGGGTTTTTCAACCTTAATTACTATGTAACCATGTAACTATTAGCTCTATAGAGCACTATGTCTTTCCAATGGAAGTTTTGACACATTATGTATATATATTATAAATATATAATATGTAATTATATTGGGGGGCAGGGGCATTGAGAATTTAAACAAAGAAATAAAAAATATTTTTTTGAGGGGCACTGCAGCAGTGGGGCTCTAGATCTGCCCTTGCTTCTTGTCCTGGGGGTAGAGTTGAGTTACCTTCCCAGATAGTTTTGGGCTCCTTTGCCCATTAATATAACCATCAGTTTGAAATTTTACTGTATTTGGAACATTAGCTCTGTTCCTTTAATTTTAAATCACATGTTTTGGAATTCTCTTTTGAAGATGTATTTTCTCACAGCACGTTTTATTTTTACGTTTCTAAAACACAAGTGCTTAATTAGGTTTAGAAATCTGAAGTGGAAATCTGCCATGTGCTAATGGGAGCAGAGCATAAACAGTGATATCAAGTTATCTGACTACTTAGCACAGCACTGCCAAAATACTCTAAATGCTGGTTCCTGCAGCAGAGCGTTGGACAGCTGATATCCTAAAGTGTCTAGAATAGTCGACTTCTTTGAGAGGGAGTGCTTTAGATAGTGATCAAGAGAAAAGCAGCCTATGGAAACTTCAGGCTGATAAGTATTATTGGCATTAATTTCTCAGAGATGTACCTTATCTATTTGGCTTTGAGGTGACAGAAAATGTGTATAATCCACAAGCTTTCATTTTAAGGATTATTTGATGAAATGTGTGAGATTTTGTGTGTGGCGCACAGTACCAATCACACACTGCAGGCTCACATCGGAATAGAAGGATGTAAATTGTTTGAATAAAGAATGGTTGAGTTTGAAGTCGCTTTGTAATGCTCTCTGTATACGATTTTTCTGCTTAAATGGACACCAAAGTCACATATTTGCATTTAAATGTGAGGGTTTCAAACATTATAAAAGTTTTTATTTGTAGGAAAAATAGTATTGCAAGATTCTTTCGATCTCTCTACAAACTGCTTTTGCAACAAGATAATACATTCTTCTAATTTTATTTAGGGTATGTCAGAGCACTGCTCCAGATAATTCATGAATGCCTCCGCTAGACTCCTATACTTTATGCAACAATCAGTGTCTGCCGCTCCTCTCTGTCCGTCACTCCACTGGCTTCCCGTAGCCTCCAGAATAAAATGTAAAATATTGACCCTAACGTATAAAGCCCTCAATAAAGCACCCTTTTATATGTCTGCTCTTATCTCTAAGTACTCTCCCAACTGCTCTCTTTGCTCTGCTAATGGCCTTCTTTTTTCTTTCGCTCTTATCGCTTTCTCTCATTCCCATCTACAGGAATTTTCTCATGCTGCCCCTATTCTATGGAATTCCTTTCCTCGCTCCACTAGACTATCCTCCTGCCTCAAAAACTTTAAAACCTCACTAAAAATGTACCTGTTTAGAGAAGCGTATTACCTTCAGCCCTAATATGTACAATGTACTATACCTCGCCCTTCTACAATGCACCCATACCCTCTAGACTGTAAGTTTGTGAGCTTTCAATCATGATAGGCTCTTTAGGGAAAGCCCTTTGTAGGCTTGATTTAAAGATCAATAACAATAACCCTCCCTTCTTTTGTAATTTGTTATAAGCATATTTGACTTGTATGTACCCTGTATAATGCTGCGGAATATGTCGGCGCGTTACAAATAAATAATAATAAGATTAATATTATTAATAATAATAATAATAATAATAATTATGGAGCTCTACGGATATTCTTGATAAAGGTGATAAAGCGGAAAAAAATTGGACATGCTCCTTTAAAAAAAAAAAACTAAAAGTTATTACACTTTTTAACCCTTAAAACACCCAAACACTTTTATAATGTATAAAATCTGCTTTTTAGAATGAGTGATAGCAAATTGTAACTTTAGTGTTTCCTTACCTGAAATAGGGCTTGATTAAATGGCTCCCCTTAGAAATCCATTTAGGTAGCTACATAGCTATTAAATTCCTCCAAAAGTAATCAAACCCTTACACGTGATCGCTACATATGAACTGTTCCCTGCCATATGTGAGATGTTGCCTACATTACATGGCTCCGTAAAAGTTATTGAAAATGTTGAGTGTTCTTGTAAGAATCTACCGGTGCTCGCAATAAGACAAAAGCAGTCTTTCTGATAGCTACCCAGCCCTAAACAAAACTAGAGAAGGGTCAACTAAATTGCAATGCCAGCTACAAACACCTGCTCACACAATTAAAACACTGACACCCAACTAATGCTAAATCGCACCAGATTAATGCAGAAACCCAGGGGTTAATACCTACTCATCTGCCACCCACCCTCCTGTGTATGCTCTGCCATGTAAAACTATGTAATAAATTAGAAATTAAGATACAATAATATGTGTCTGAAATGTACAAGGATGCTAATGTACAAATCAATGTGTCAATGTTTGTATGGGAAACGTAACTATATAGACCCAATGTTGGAATAGTTACTGATGTTCTTTAACTGTACTGGGGTTGTTATAGGAAGGTCTGTGTTTCTGGGCTCTGACTTTACACTCACATCTGCTTAAGTGTACTCGTAAGGTCTCTTGCTTGTCTCGGAAGCTATTTTCTTTTAAGTGCCAAACACCAGCTACGTATTACTAAGATCTTATGGGAAATAGCCTACAGGAGACATTCAATAGCTACCTTAAGGCTCTCATAAGAACTCACACAGACTGGAGGAAGATCCTACGGGAGCCATGTAATCAAGACCTTATTTATTAATGTACATTAGTTTGACTGACACCAGAGATGTGTTTTTAAAGGAACATTGAAGATTTCTGGTTTTCACTAGGCATCACACATTAGGTAGAAATACTTGTACAACAGGGTACATATCACACATAGCAATTGCTTGCTAGAGTTTACTTGTAAGGGTTTGTTACGAGCAGCATATAATAGCTACGTTATGGCTTGTGTAAGATTACAAGAAAGTTTGTTTTGAGGATGACTGGCTGACTGTGGTATTGGTACCGCATGACAACATTTCTCCTCCATAATCATCATTTTCTTCTGAGTTTACATGGGCATTCTCTTTTTAGATTTTCGAAATAATTGTTGACTAAAGACTAAGGATAATGGTAGGAAAAATACAATCAAGGAGTAAGCAGCTCAGTCACATTATACAAATGAGGTTCTGGCCGTCTAGGATATTACATCTTTTTACAGATATACAGCCTTATGAAATTGCGATTCGGCCAATTGCATAGGGCTCTATATAAGCACATAGCATATTTTTTTACATAAGTTTTTAGTTAGTGAAAACCTTGCTTTTGGATAGAAGTTCACTAACTAAAAACTTCTGTAAATAAAATATGCTCTGTGCTTATGTAGAGCCCTATTCAATTGGCTGAATCACAATTTAATAAGGCTGTTAGCGATTTACCTTTTTAACTTGTAAAAACAACAACTATATGTACCAGGAATTAAGCAGTAAAAATATAAACATGTATATGATATACAGAAAAGAGACACACACTTTTTATATGCCACACAGGTTGCATAGACAGTTATATAAAATACTTTATCAGGGTTTGACAAATCCTTGGAGAAATGGAGCTACAGCTCCTAAATGTTTAACTTCTTTGGTAACTCTCTCTCTCTCAATATATATATATATATATATATATATATATATATATATATATATATATATATATTTACTGTGTTTATATATAAACACTATTCCCTATCTCCTAAGTATTATTAAGTATTATGGATGGCTCGTAAGTTTGTTTCACATGGGCAATTCCTGTATTATTCAATAATATATATAATTTAACGCAGACTACAGTCTTGCAAATTTGCAGATAAACATCACTCAATATTTGTCAATTCTTAGCGATGATGTCTCACTACACAATACCCTAGTCTTGTTTTCTCCATCTTGAGATTTCAATCTTCTCCAAGCATAGCTTTAAAGTAGAATTTCTGTCCTTGAGTGGGTTACAGAATGATCCTCACTAATGGATGCAGTCCTGGTATAGTAGAGCATTAAATGCTCTACACCACAGTTATGATTTATATTCCAATCCTAGCCATTTTTTGGGTGAAAGCAATGTTTTACAACACGATCCATGTTATTTTTCCTCACTCCATAAAAGTTTTCTTCTGATTTACTACAAAGCTAAGATTATTTTGAGAGAAATGCTGCAAATACAATAACATGACCTTTTACAGAACCACAAGCATGAAAGTATTGAAATAGGAAAGTTACATGTGCTGTTAACATTCTATTCCCTGATGACTTACTGAGCTAACCTTTCTCTGTTGAAATTCACTTTTGGATAACAGCTCATTTCACTAAAAAAATGGCCTTTCCCTGACTTCTGTTCCATTACTGAACCCTGTAGTTACACTAGAAGGGTGGGCTATAATCCAATTAGGCAGGAAGCATATAGAGTCATTCTTCATTCTGTTTAAGTCAATCACAATACAAGACATCTCACAGTTACAATCCTTGTTCTATCAGAACCTTTAATTGCTTAAAATAAATTAATTACCTGCTGTAAGACAGCAGAAAGAATCTTTAGTGACAAGATCCAATTTTCTCTCATCCTATCTGACACCGGGCCATTACTTTAATCTTTTTTGCCTAATAAAAACAATGCAAACTGTAACTGCAAATCGTAGTTTACATAATATGCAGATTATTTCAGCTGCCTGATCATAGTGCAAAATGACAGCAGAGGCAAATAGGCAGTGCTTGTTGATTAAGCATTACATGCATGGGATCTATCCCTCTTTGCCTGCGCATTTCTTCTGCAGCACTGACAGCTGCAGTTACAGGAGCCATCCGCCAGAGGGAGCTGTGAGTTTTTGGGCACCATCAAGTTCCAGGGAAGGCAAAGAACTATTTTCCCCTCCGACGTGGCGCCTCGAGGGCCTCGAGCGCGCCTCTCATAGCTCAAGGCCTCTTCTGTTGGCGCGCCTTATATGCTAAAATCAGCAGCGCCATCTGTCAGATTTTGCTATGGTGAAGAGGGAAAGGACCCATGCATGATTTTTTTTGCATTCAAATGTCATTCATTGACCTTATGTTAATGATATATCCCTCTAGCTTACATAGATTTGCAATAATTAGTTCAATTTCAACTGCAAATCTTTTGTTCTAGATACAGTATTAAAACTGTAATAGTTATATTCAAAGCTAAATTAAACTAGCATAGACATAAAAGTTCACTGCAGATAACTGATTGGCCCATCTCCTTTGTCAATGTCCTGCTTATGTAAATATGCAAACTGTAAAGGCATACAGTAGTTTCAGAAAAACACCTGTTTATAATGTATTTGAGAATCTGCTATGCAACCCTTGAGCAGAAAATATTGTTTTGCAGACTCTGACTGTGTCATTTCAATATTATCTGTCTTAAAAACTATCCGGTGGCTTGGAGCCTGTATTAATGAATTCAATGCTCATTATCCTATTCCCTTTAGGTTTTATGCTGCCCGAGGCCATACAGATTTGTATGCCCCCACCCACACCCAATTGCAGCTACTCCTTTCCCTTCAAAGCACCAGTACCCACAACAGGGTAATAAATATAGAAGCCAGGACTGAGAAATGACCAAAGATAACCAAAAACATAGAAACACAGATTTAATGGGAGACGAGTATCAAAAAGGCCAATCTTGTCCCCCTATTATACCTACCATAAAGCTTGGCTTAATTAATTACCGGGATGGTCTTATACTTATCCAAAATTAGCAGCCTTATTAAACTGTGATTCTGCCAATTGAATAGGGCTCTATATAAGCACACAGCATATTTTTTTTACAGAAGTGTTTAGTTAGTGATCTTCAATCCAAAAGCACTAACTAAACACTTCTGTAAAAAAATATGCTCTGTGCTTATATAGAGCCCTATTCAATTGACTGAATCACAATTTAATAAGGCTTTAGATTTCTTAATTTCAAATACATAGAGCTGCAGTGCCAAAATGCAAAGAGAAAAAACTCTGTAATACAAATCCCATAAGAACCAAGGGTGCAAGGGTTGCAGATTAAAATACATTTTCCAAAACCACTTTGGTCTTATACAGACAGTTCCCAAATTTTGGGACACGTCTTGCCAAAATCTCCATAACCCACGGAAATTGAGCAGTTAGACTTGAAATATATAAAAGCTGCTCAGACATTTAGACACAAAAATATCAGTTACCTAGTTGTATAGTTACAAAGTAATTGAGGTTGAGAAAAGAATTTTAGCACATCAAGTTCAACCTTTTAAGATCTCCTCTGATCTGCAATATGCAGATTAATTGTTAATTGATCCAGAGTAAGGCAAACAGTATAAAAACCCAAGTGAAACTTTGCCAATTGTCTCAAAAGGGAAAAAAAATGAATTCCTTCCTGACCCCAGATCCTGGTCACTAATTTTCAGATGGCCTGTGTCACATTGTAATGGTCCTATAGCTTCCTTCCTGGCATTCTTCCCATTAATATACTTAAAAAATATGTTAGGGTTAGTCTTACTCTCCTTTGCAACTCATTTTTCATTTTCTATCTTAGCCAGTCTAATAGCCCTTTTGCAAGCCTTTCGATTTCCTTGTACTCCCATAAAGCAGTCTCTTGTTTGTGTAAATTAAATGCCTGTTTTTTACTCGTATCTTGATCTTTAAATCATTGTTAAGCCACATTGGACGTAATTTACTCCTTTTACTTTTATTCCCACATGGTATATGCCGATGTGTATGTATATTTAGTAAGGATTTAAATGTTGTCCATTTATGTTCAATATTTTTACCTGCCAGTTCTTTGTCCTGCTACCACCAATTAGACTAGGGAATTGGTACAACAAGCACTTTATTGTTCTTTTGTATTATGTTGTTGGCACAACATAGAATACCTATTATATTTACTGTATAACCTATACCATTGCACTCTCTATATTTATTAACTATTTAGCACTTGTCACTTTGTTGTAGATTAGAGTAGTTTACGTTGGAGAATTATAGTTTATGGGGGTAATTGGTGGATCCTCAGCACTGCCACTAGACACAAGGATATAATTTTGTAGGTATGAATAAGGTTAGTTATTTTATAAAGGAATAAGTGGTGGGCTCCGCTACCACCAATTAGACCAGGGAATTGGTACAGCAAGCACTTTATTTCACTAGTATTCTATTGCTGCATACTTATTAGTTTGTGCACTTATGGGTTTGATTATTGGTGCAATATATTTTTAATGAATTTTCTTATCATTAGCAATCTATCTACTTGCACATTATTATTGTTCACTTATCAATTTGTGCATATGTAATAGGTGATTGTGCCCTGTTACTGAGGATTGGTGAAATATATTTTCAATGAATCTACAACTGAGTAATACAGTATGTGTTACATTTTGGATTTAGTCATCAACTGCTGGGACATGTTTTGTAATTTTACCCATTTTAATCGTTGTGTTTTTTCTTAATTGTATAAATAAATGGTATTGAATTTTATGACTGTGCTTCAATATACAGTTATATATATATAAATATATATATATATAATTGGATTTTCATATGCCTGATAATCATCTATTTTAATTATTTATTCTTGAGGAGGATGCCCTGTAGATATATAAGTGTCTTTTTTCTTCAAGTTTATTTATTTGTCCCATTCTATACATTGTATTGCTGCTCTGAGACCATTAAAATTAAGAGTTTTTGTTAGCCCCTTACAGTTTTGTATTTTTAATTCAATCTCAAATTAGACTGTGTTTTAAGCACTGTTTTCCAAATGTTGCCCTATTTCAACAATTGATACTATATCAATATTATTTGTGATAACTAAATTAAAGATAGCCTCATTTCTAGTAGGCTTTTGTATAACCTAGGCCAGATAGTGATCCCTGCTGGTTTCACTCATCCAGTTTATTTCAGGGTAGTTAAATCTCCCATTATTAGAACTTGCCCATGCTTAGCTGATTTTGCAATCTGTAATAATAACTAAATTTCCTCTCTTTCAATTATATTTTGGGGTTTATAGCATACTCCTACCAACATTATTTTGGAATATGCTGCTCCGCTATTTAACTCTACCCACAAACATTCAACATTACCGCTAGTTCCAGCATAAATATCTTTTCTGACTATAGGCTTAAATTCAGGCTTAACATACAGACAAATCCCTCCTCCCCTTTTAGCATTGACCCTATCTTTCCCAAATTGGTTATAACCATCCAGATTAACAGTCCAGTTTTGAAAGACATCCCACCATGTTTCAGTAATGCCTATTAAATCCCACTTCTCATTAACTGCTAACAATTCTAACTCTCCCATTTTTCCTGGAAAGCTTCTGTCATTAGCCTGCATACACCTTATGTTAAGAGTCTGTACTTCTGGAATGCCTGCCACTATACTTGAGTTATTTAGCAGTACCTACCTATTGACTATACTAACCCTCCCCCATCTCCTCCCGCATAACTAGTTAATTAATTCCTTACCTCCTCTACATTTAATACCTCATTACTTCTATATAGTCCCTCCCCCACCTATTAGTTTAAAAACTCTCCAAGCCGTTCTACCATCCTTTCCCCTAGCACAGCAGCTCCCTCATCATTAAGGTGCAATCCATCCCTGCTATAGATATTGTACCCAAGTGAGAAGTCAGCCCAGTGCACCCCTCTTTAGTGCACCACTTTTTTAGCCACTCATTAACTTTCCTAAGCTACTTCGGTCTCCCTGGACTAGCACGTGGCACTGGTAGTATCTAAATACTACCCTGGAGGTTCTTGCCTTAAACGTATTCCCTAATTCTCTAAAATCCTACTTTTGGACCCCCCATCTTCCACTAACATTGTCATTGGTACCAATATGTACCAAGATCGCCGGTTATTTTCTAGGCCCTCTCAATAATTTATCTATTCGATCCAAAACATGCTGATCCCTAGCACCCGGAAGACAGCAAACTGTTCGATTGCTGGGATCTGGGTGATAATCACCCTTCCTACCTTCCTAATAATATTCTGCCTATTCTGCCCTCCCACTCCTCCAGTAGAACTTCAGGTAGAGGGAACAGCTCTATCTTGCACTGCCATTCCTGAATGGACATCCCCAACAGTTTCACTCAATCTGGCAAATCTGTTGGTGCTTGCCAACACAGTATTGACCTGCCGCCACCTGATCCCCCAGCTTCCACTTGTAACTTTAACCCAGCTACTTCCCTGGTCATCCTCACTATCCCCAGCTCCACCCTCCATGCTAGGCCCATCTAAACTGTTCTCAGTGAGCAGCAGCTCCCCTTCCAGTGGAGCAATATCACTAAGTGCTGCAATTCTCCTCTCCAGTTCTCCAATCTGAGCTTCCAGAAAGGCAACATGCTCACACCTCTCACAGAGGTATGGACCCTGGATCAGTTGTTCCAGTAGTTCATACATGTGGCAGGATTTACACTGAGTAAGGTTGCCACTGAACTGACTCATAATTACAAAGGACAAAAAATACTACAATTTGACCCTTTTCTTTGAACTCCCTCCTGCAAACACAAGTCACACACAAGGCCCAAACTTATATGCATGTGTAACCCAGGCAAAAACACTCCCCTCCAACTGGTACCAAATCACTGCACACAGAAATAGACATTTGATCTACCACTAAAACTAGACTAGTTTATTCAAATAACTACTGTTCATTATTTAATCAGATTTGTAGTGGTATGGTTCACAGCCATTATGCTGCTTTATATGACCGATTTGGAAACAGATCTTCAACTGTTGTAGAAAATGTTACCCCTCCTTCTAAGAGATAGTGGGGTATATTTATCAAGTGGGGATAGAAGTGGGCATAACAAGCGGGCTTAAAAAAAATATTTTTGTATAGGTGCTATTTATCAAATATAGTTAAAGTGTATCCCAGCGTGATACATATCTGCTTTGGAAAGTATAGGGACTTTATATTTTAAATCTCCTCATCCCCACTCTTATTCCTGCTTCATAAATATACACAAAGATGTCAATAACCCCCATAGACAAAGAAACACAATAATACTGTTGTATTTTATTCAAACAGCCAATTAGATGAGCAGCACTCCCTGAAAAATCAGGTGCAAATCTTATTAAATGCAAATAAATACTTATTTGCATGTGAATTAATCACTTGCTAGATAAATGCTGATTTAAATGCAAATTTCCACTTGATTGATATAATGATCATAGAAGAATGCATGCTAAAGAATAACATATAAAATGCGTTATTGCTTAAAAAATATGTAAGCAAACCGGATATGCTGTAAACGTTTAATACTTCTTGATACTGAATGTAAATTATGTTACAGGACACTATTCCAAATAACTATAATATTAATTATATTTAGATGGAACCTACAAAGCTAATTTAATGAACAATGAAAAAGTGATTATCACTGGAGGAAACAGATAAAATCTCATTACAGAAGCATTGCTAACAATATTTTATCTCTGCAGTATGTAAATTAAACTTAGTCCACAAATACAGTTTTAAATGAAGCACACAGTGACATTCTTAAAAAAACTATAATTGCAATAATATGTAAGGAAAGAAAATGAAATAACAATAATTGGTTTTCAGTTAGAAGAGGTTAAGTGAGAAAATATAATGTTTTCACAACAACGACAACAACAACAACAAAAAATACATGGAGGCATATTGCATTTATAAACATATTTTTCACGGCAGCCTACTAAATGAATTCTTGATTTAGTTTATTGAAGTTTATACTAAGAGTCAATGGCTTTCCTTCTGAGAGACACTATTACTTGCCATAGTCAGAGACAGACCACAGCAAGCACAAGTGTGGCCCTTTTGGCAAACAGATGACATTAGACAAATAACATTGTCACAAACGTATTCACTTAACATGTACATTGCACATGCACAATATTACCAGCTGTGTAAGCCATGGCATAAAGCATTTTTTCACAAAATTAGCATTTTTGAAATCCATTTTGAGTTTGTTGCATCACTTCCTCAGAGCTGAATCATGAGCGTGTGTAGTTTTGGCAATCACCTGTTATTCTGACAGGTTGAAATGTATTTCAAATATATATTTCAAAACATAGCTGTATATTTTGTAAATTGCCTTACTTGATACTTTTACCAGTGTATTCTAACATATTCATAATTTTTTTTTTTTTGCTGAATTTTTGAGGCAATTTTGTTTACTAATATGTCATGAATAGTGATGTCGCGAACATAAAATTTTCGGTCTGCGAACCGCGGACGCAAATTTCATCAAATGTTCGCGAACGGGCGAACCGGGCGAACGGCCATAGACTTCAATGGGCAGGCAAATTTCAAAACCTACAGGGACTCTTTCTGGCCACAATAGTGATGGGAAAGTTGTTTCAAGGGGACTAACACCTGGACTGTGGCATGCCGGAGGGGGATCCATGGCAAAACTCCCACGGAAAATTACATAGTTGATGCAGAGTCTGGTTTTAAGCCATAATGGGCATAAATAACCTAACATTCCTAAATTGTTTGGAATAACATGCTTTAAAACATCAGGTATGATGTTGTATCGATCAGGTAGTGTAAGGGTTACACCCGCTTCACAGTAACAGACAGTCCCTTTGCACAACCGCAAACTCCTCATTTGCACAAGGTTGGATACCAAGCTAGCCATGTCCCGTTTCTTGTCCTCACTAATGTCATTGACGGTCTCTTCCTCCACCCAGCCAAGGAAAATATTTCAGTTTATCTGGAACCACTCTCCCTCACACATTACAAAGAAAATTATGTACCTTCATAAGTCAGAGGGGAGACTATCGTTTCCAAACTTAAAATATTACCACAAGGCAGCTCAGTTATCTTTCCTCCCAATAGCACATTCTATAGGGCATCAACCGGCCTGGATGTATTTAGAGAACCACACTTTAAGGCCCTTAACCTGGGACAAGGTGGCTTGGCTATCAGAATTGCCTCAGAGACTTAAAAACTCGCCAAACCCCCTAATCAGACATTCACTATCATATTGGAAATGGGCCAAGAAACACACGGGTTTGTTCCCTGGATCCACCCAAATGACCCCAATTCTTGACCACCCTCAGGCCCCGAAACACATGAGCTCAACATCACAACACTGGTGGAGGTCACGGAAAATAGATAGACTGGGAGACTGGTTAGTAAAGGGCCAGATGCTCACCTATGAGGAACTGAGGGACAAGCATGAGCTACCGCTGTCAGAACATTACAATTACTGTAGGCTGAGGCATTTCACACACTCCCTGACCCAGAAACAGGGGACACCGGTCTTAAATTGGTTCTCCAAAATTTGTAAAGATAAACCTCTATCAAGGTGGATCATTGGGTCGCTTTACAAATATAAAACATTTGTTACTGGTTGAAGTGACACTGGGGGAAGGACCGGAGTGGGGGAGCCCTGGAGACCCTTCAGAAGCAACCAGCGGCAAAATCATCCCAGGAAAGGAGAGGTCGCTTACTGAAGCCTGCCCTAGGGTAACCCAAGGGTGATTGCCCAGGTTAGATATTGTAAATAATAAGCTAATACAGCTGGAGGGATGATAGCTAATAGGACTTTGGTGTTTCCTGCAGATATACTCTTTACTATTGTCTGTTTTACCATGTTTTAGGTATCTCTTAAATTGCAATCACAGTAAAAAATAAGAAAAATTATTAACCTAAAAAGTAAAAATAAGAAGGACTAGCCAGCTAACTTTCACAAAATGTCTTTATTGTAAATATGTATTTTTGCACAACTGTTATGCAAGACTGTTCAAAAATGCTTTATTTTTCATTACATGCTGTACGCCTTCTGACAATAAAATAATTTACATGCAAAAATTAGGTATTGTTGCAGCGACCAGAAAAATTGATGTTAGTTTGCCAGGCAGAAAGTGCCCTAAAACATTGCGTCTTGAACCCTAGTTGGTGGCGGATAAGTCACGCAAGTCATCTGGCATTCAGGGATAAAATACAGCAGCGTGTGGACCATTATTAGCTCAAGGCAGCTCATCTATCAGGCCTTTTTTAATCGAATGTATCGCCCACTGTCAGTCCCTTCGGGATGCATCCCTCATTCATCTTAATAAAGGTGAGGTAATCTAGACTTTTTTGACCTAGGCGACTTCTCTTCTCAGTGACAAAACCTCCTACTGCACTGAAGGTCCTTTCTGACAAGACACTTGAAGCGGTGCAGGACAGAAGTTCTATGGCAAATTGGGATAGCTCAGGCCACAGGGCAAGTGTGCACACCCAGTAGTCAAGCGGTTCATCGCTCCTCATAGTGTCGATATCTGCAGTTAAGGCGAGGTAGTCTGTTACCTGACGGTCGAGTCGTTCTCTGAGGGTGGACCCCGAAGGGCTGTGGCGATGCATAGGACTCTAAAATCAAGCGCCTCATTGGCATGTTGTTTCACCGCTGGATATCTGTAAAGTGCGCCATGGCCGTGTAGGAACACCTGAAATGGGCACACACCTTCCTGGCCTGCTTCAGGACGTCCTGTAAGCCTGGGTGCTTATGCACAAAGCGTTGTACAATCAGATCACACACATGTGCCATGCACGGCACATGTGCCAACTTTCCCAAATTCAATGCCGCCAACAAATTTCTTCCGTTGTCACAAACCACTTTGCCGATCTCCAGTTGGTGCGGAGTCAGCCACTGATCCACCTGTGCGTTCAGGGCGGACAGGAGTGCTTGTCCGGTGTGACTCTCTGCTTTCAGGGAAGTCAACCCCAAGACAGCGTGACACTGCCGTATCCGGGATGTGGAATAGTACCTGTGGAGCTGGGGGGGTGCCGTTGATGTGGAGCAAGACATAGCAGCAGCAGAAGAGGACTCAGCCAAGGAGGTTATGGAAGATGATGGAGTAGGAGGAGTAGAGGAGGTGGTAGCAGGCCTGCCTGCACGTCGTGGCGGTGTCACCAACTCCTCTGCAGAGCCACGTATTCCATGCTTGGCAGCCGTCACCAGGTTTACCCAATGCGCAGTGTAGGTGATATACCTGCCCTGACCATGCTTTGCAGACCAGGTATCAGTGGTCAGATGGACCCTTGCCCCAACACTGTGTGCCAGAGATGCCATTACTTCCTTTTGCACAATCGAGTACAGGTTGGGGATTGCCTTTTGTGCAAAGAAATTTTGGCCGGGTACCTTCCACTGCGGTGTCCCAATAGCTACAAATTTTTTGAACGCCTCAGACTCCACCAGCTTGTATGGTAAAAGCTGGCGGGCTAAGATTTCAGACAAGCCAGCTGTCAGTTGACGGGCAAGGGGGTGACTTTGTGACATTGGCTTCTTACGCTCAAACATGTCCTTGACAGACACCTGACTGTGGGCAGATGAGCAGGGACTGCTCAGGGCGAGACACGGAGTGGCGGATGGTTGAGAGGTGGCAAGCAGGGCAGCAGTGGTTGACGTGGCTGAAGATGGTGGACCAGAAGGAGGATGGCGGCTTTGACTTTGTGTGCTGCTTGTACTCATGTGTTGATCCCATAGGCGTTTGTGATGTGACATCATGTGCCTTCGCAAAGAAGTTGTACCTAGGTGGGTGTTGGACTTCTTACGACTCAGTTTCTTTTCGCACAGGTTGCAAATGGCATCACTGTTGTCACAGGCAGACACACCAAAAAATTGCCACACTGCTGAGCTCTGCAATGACGGCATTCTGGTGGTGGCAACAGCATGTGGTGACTGGCGTGCTGTCTGGCTGACCCCGGGTGTCGATGCATGCTGTCTGACTGTGCCACTAGCTACTTGCGACGACCTCCCCCTGCTTCCAACTCGTCTCCTCCTCTCTGTCTCCCCATCTGAACTTTCCTCCTGTTCTTCTTCTCTTATAGCGGGCACCCACGTGACATCCACGGACGCATTGTCATCATCAACCGCTTCACTTGTATCTGACAACTCAACAACGGAAGCAGCACCGGGAACAACATCATCAGACCGTACGTCCATGTGTGTAATGCTGCCTGACTGGGACATATCCCTGTTATCTACATCCTCTGGCACTAATGTTTGCGCATCACTCATTTCTTCCAACGGATGTGTAAATAACTCTGCTGACGGATCAAGTGAAGCGGCTGTGGTGCTAGTGTTGGTGGTGGCGGCAGGCGGGCGATTGGTAACTGGAGAGGTGCCCAAAGCTAAGCTGGAGGAGGATGGTGCGTCTAGGTTCCGAGCCGAAGTTGTAGAAGATTGGGTGTCCTGTGTTAGCCAGTCAACCATGTCCTCAGAACTTTTCAAGTTGCCTCTGAAAACTGAGCATTATTCTAGGGCCAAAGGGAATCACAGCACCACGACCACGACTGCCCCTGCGGGGTGGCCTGCCTCTGCCTGTCATTTTTTTTTCGATTAGTGGTACTGTGCGTGCAAGCTACTGTGACACCAGATATGAGTGTCACTGTGCACTGGCAAAAGTTGGCAGAGTAGGCGCTGTAGGCCTCACACACACGCCTGTAGGCAGGCAACTGATATTCAATCGATTACAGTAAAAAAGGGTTCTTTTATTTCACTGTACACTAGGTTGCACCAGATATGAGTGTCACTGTGCACTGGCAAAAGTTGGCAGAGTAGGCGCTGTAGGCCTCACACACACGCCTGTAGGCAGGCAACTGATATTCAATCGATTAAAGTAAAAAGAGGGTTATTTTATTTCACTGTACACTAGTTTGCACCAGATATGAGTGTCACTGTGCACTGGCAAAAGTTGGCAGAGTAGGCGCTGTAGGCCTCCCACACACGCCTGTAGGCAGGCAACTGATATTCAATCGATTACAATAAAAAAAGGGTTATTTTATTTCACTGTACACTAGGTTGCACCAGATATGAGTGTCACTGTGCACTGGCAAAAGTTGGCAGAGTAGGTGCTGTAGGCCTCACACACACGCCTGTAGGCAGGCAACTGATATTCAATCGATTACAGTAAAAAAAGGGTTCTTTTATTTCACTGTACACTAGTTTGCACCAGATATGAGTGTCACTGTGCACTGGCAAAAGTTGACAGAGTAGATGCAATAGGCTTCACACACACGCCTGTAGGCAGGCAATTGCTATTCAATCTATTACAGTCACTGAGCACAATATAAGCTGTGAGCCTGACACAGGCAGGCAACTGAAATTAGATTAAAGGAAAAAAGGGTTGTTTTTTTTCAATGTATGGTACACCAACTATGACTGGTGAAACAGAGCAGAATATTAGCTGTGAGCCTGACACGGGCAGGCAACTGAAATTAGATTACAGGAAAAAAATGGTTGTTTTCAATGTTTGGTACACCACCAGGTATGAGTAGTGAAAATAAGCACAATATAAGCTGTTAGGTGTTAGCCTGTCACACACACATGCTGGCAGGCAGACATATGCAATTAGATTACACAGAAAAAATAGATAAAATAAAATAAATGATGTTCTAGCCCTAAAAAGGCCTTTTTGGGTTGCTGTCCTTGCAGCAGATATCAGATGAGTCCTTCAGGTCTGTAGTGGAAGCTAAATACACAGCCTGGCTATCTATTTCCCTATTAAATCTCCAGCAGCTACACTATCTGTCCTCTCATAACGAATGCAGCTTCAGAATGATTCTAAAATGTATGCTGTCCTTCAGATGGAAGGCTTTGGAAGGGAGTGTATGCTGCTGATTGGCTGGAATGTGTCTGCTGACTTTGAGGTGCATGGTCAAAGTTTCCTCCATGATAAAGAATAGGGGGCGGACGGAAAAGCGCATGTGTCCGCCGTCCGATGCGAGCGCGAAAGAGCCAAAATCGCTGCGAATAGTCCACGGGCGAACTGTCCGCGACATCTCTAGTCATGAACGATTTGGGGGCCATGATGGGACCCCCTGCAACCCACAAGTAACTTTGCTATTTGGAATGCTGGCACACTGGTTGCTAATGTCATAAACTATTACAACGGACCTGAAAATTCATTTTGGGGTTACTATGTCATGTTATATGCACTGTAATAATGTATCTGTGTTAGAAGTAGGCCCTAGGATGCGGTTGAAGGCTCTGGCTTTAGTCTGGAAGGGGGAAGTTTAGTTTTATATCCCTGTAAGTTGACATCTGGCAACTAAGAGATGGGGGATGTATCATGGGATAGACATCTCCCAGATGCCTAACCCCTCCTCGTTGAGTGTAACAAGCTATTGCCCACAAGAGGAGGGGTTAGGCATGTGGGGGGAGTGAGATCTTTCTGTGTTTTTAGATATCTCTGTAACAATAAAGAAGTGCCAGTCTGATTTTGGACACACTAGATAAAGGTAGTGTTGGAGTCTGCGTGTACTAATCAAAGATACACAGTGTGTGATTCTGAGATCCTAGGAAAAGGGGTGTGATGGTGCCTGCCTCTTTAGAAATGATGCTGTCATCTGAAGTGTCTGCTCTTGTCGAGATCAGTTGCGACCCATAGAGAGAGAGAGAATTGGGGTGAGCGTAGTCCCCCAAATCTGGCGGACGTAACATAATAGAATGAATATTTTTTTTATATGGTTTGGAGAGAATTATTGTACCTTAGGGAGACCTGAAATACGTTTGGACCACTGCTAATTACCATAGTTGTGGACCTCAATTTGTATGATCTCTCTGCTATGACCTGCCCATTTTGGGTGACCCTACAAGGTAAAGCTCACAGCTTCATTGAGGTACAAAAGCCCCCTCACCACCACAAGGTAGCGACGAAAAAGGGGGGCTTTAAGCATTACAAAAGTATTTGTTTTGATTGAAAAAATATTAAGCAAAGCCAGAAGACTATATATCTCATTCACTTTACAGTGCCTTGCAAAAGTATTCAACCCCTTGACTTTTTACCTATTTTGTTACATTACAGCCTTAAGTTCAATGTTTTGTTAATCTGAATGTTATGTGATGGATCAGAACACAATAGTCTAAGTTGGTGAAGTGAAATGAGAAAAATATTTACATAAAACTATTTTTTAGAAATAGAAAACAGAAAATAGGCATGTGCGTATGTATTCACCCCCTTTGTTATGAAGCCCATAAAAAGCTCTGGTGCAACCAATTACCTTCAGAAGTCGCATAAGTAGTGAAATGATGTCCACCTGTGTGCAATCTAAGTGTCACATGACATACATATACACACATGACTGTACATATACACACCCTTTTTGAAAGTGAGTTTGCGAAAAGGCATGTGGGAGACTCCCAAAATGTATGGAGGAAGGTGCTCTGGTCTGATGAGATACTGGAGTGGGTTGCCACTTCCTATTACAGTGGGCAGGGATTTGTCTGACCTCTCTGCTATGAACTGCCCATCTTGAGCGACCCTACATGGTATAGTCAAACTACACCTCCCAACATATTTTTTGTGGAAAAGACAGAAAGTGTATAGGCAGTTCAGCTAATCAGATACAAGCTTTGGTATTCACTCCACCAAAGATCTATGGCTACATATATTCATTGCAAACAAAATAAACTAGAACCATCTTGCTTATTTTATTTAAGGAACTTAAATGGAAATGTGGGTAGATAAACCATCTAATAACCCTGTACTCATTACATTTTATTTCCATTCTGCTTCGTTTCAAACCACTATTATATAGAAGTGAATTATATTTGATTTGAAGATAAAAAAATAAGTGGAGAACCCCTTTGCCCTTTATTCCAGTAATTATATACCATATAGGCTCTCTGTGGATTGTTGGAATCCACATTTTCTGTATTTTGCATAATTACTTAAGTCATACAATGCCTTGGTGTATCTAAAACTCTGTTATTACAACAATACATTGCTTTTATTAATGTCCTGGTGCAATACTAAACTACAGTATTGCATTATCTCAATGAACATGTAATTTCTTAGGTAGTTCCCTATTTGGTTTTTTTTTTTATATCATAAAATAAAGATTATGTTTTACATTCCCCATAACACTAAATTATGGGCATGCATACATTTTCAGTTAAATAGTTCTTCCTCCTGCTCTTGGAGAGGGGTGTTTATGGAGAAAATCTCTCATCAAAGGAAGAAAGTGCATTATTATAAGGAAAGATTCACTAAAAAACAGATATTGCATTGTTGTCGATCTTAACTGTATAAAATCAATACAGTGTTTTTTTTAGTAAAAGTTATTTAATGATATTACAAATAAGATTTTGTATTCATTAATAAAAAATACCAGCAGCTTCAGACACTATGGCCCCTATTTAATTGAGCAATTGTAAGTTACTGGAGCCCGTAATGTAGCCCGTAAACTCATTTGCTATTCAACTAGTGTCTCCTAGCTACCAGCAAACGATCTACGGGTTACAGGCTGAAAATACCTGCAGTTGTCAAAATCATAACTCCGACATCTAAGCTTTCGATCTTTCAAGCCCGTAAATGTTACAATCACAAATCGCTATTCAATTGCTACAATTCCTCAAGCCAGCAAATGTTTTCACACCAGTAAAGGGCAAATATAGAAGAAAATCCTACGAGTACAAGATAGGACTCTCAAGGGGGTTAAACGCCTGTTCATAGCACTGTATATGCAAAGAAAACATCAACACTGCACAGACGGGGAAAGCGATGAAAGATAGAATTAATTGCACCACAGTCTTAAGCTCGCAAATCTGCAATAAAAATATTTTTTTTCACGTGTTATTTCCGTGTTATATCAATCTCGGGAATGAAGGAGTAAATTCATATCAGGCCACCCACATGGACTAGAACATTTCCTTCATTTATTTTTATTATTTTGTACATTGCCGGATTGCGAGTCCGATCGCATATCGGACTTCTAAACCTAATTGATTGATGTTTAACCTCCATGTTTTAATGATGTCATGATGATGGTCTCATCGTGATCATGATCACACTCGGAAATGCTACTAACGGGTGCATAGTTTACAGTTTAGGCTTTCAGCAGGATAGTTGCAGGCTTGCTCAATTGAATCGCTCTGTAACTTTTGGAAATTTCAAGCAGGTAGCAATTGAATTAGGCCCTGTGATTTAAGATTTAATGATCAGCAAGGACGATTGGTTGCAATGAATATAACTGGCCAAAATACATATGACATTGTGGTAGCTGGATACAATTGGAGAAATGTCTAAAGTCTATTTGAGAAGTGGCCATCATTTACAATGATACCCTCCGAGTGCTAATGTGTTCAAAGTCCTTTTGGAAATCCCTAATTCTTCTGTCTATTGCTAGACTACCAGATGACCACTTCATGTAAAAATGCCAGAGCTCACCTTTAAGAGGCATCATTCTTTATTCAGCAAGGAAGCAAGAGCTGCTAAGGCAATACCATTTTATTTATATCAAAGACAAATACATTACAGAAGGAAAATATGAGTATAAGAAAATGTTTATAAGAAATTGCAGACTTATGGCCTTTGGATTCTATGTTTGATTACTTAATTTATCCATTTATTTAAAAAGAAAAAAATCTAGTAAAGAGGTGATTGTGCAACTATTCTTATTTCAAATTATCAAGAAGTCTTAGGAGCTACCTGAAATCAAGGAATCAGCTTTAGGAAATTAAATTTCCTACGTGCAAAAAATGTTTTGGAGTTGAGGTTCAATGGGCCTGTTGGTAGAGAGCTCTTCAACAAAAAACACTGCCAGACTGAATTTCCCGATCTGAAAATGTTTACAGAGTTCAAGCTCCTTCCAGTTGGCTTCAACAAGGATACACTGGCACAGGTACATGCTACGGTACAGTAAAATCCTGGAGGGAAGCATGTATGCTCTAGTCAGTTGTACTGTGTGGTATAGTTGTATGTGTTTAAAGGAACACACAAGAGAAATAAAGTTTATGGTATAATCTCAGTTAACTTTTGTTCAAATATAAATGATATAAATGGTAAATGGTAATAAATGGTATTAATAATTGATACACAAAAACTCATTCATAATATCTCACTATGGTTCATAGCAAACCCAGAATATATATATATTTTGTCACCTGTGACCAGGGTTGCAAATAATTTTCAAGGTGGACTCCATACAAGTTACGCTGTCAAAGGGATAAGTTAGATCAACAAAGTAAGACCCTCACTACAACATAACTATAAGAAAAACAATAAAAAAGTTAAATTTTTTCTATATACATTCAATATTTTAGTGATTATCTAACCAAACAGCACTTGGAGAATACTAATATATAGTGAAACTGTATTTCAGCAACTGAATAAACGTATCAATCAAATTCATTTGATAATGCTGACCACCTAATCCCTATTGTGGTATTGCCTACATGCAGGTGTCTGTTTTTTTGGATTTAGCAATGTATCAGTGGGGATGCAAAGTACAATTACATATTTACAAAAGCTATATTCATGCATGATTTTTTAGTTATATTAATCTTGATATTTATTTTCCTAGATTAACATGTCTTCTATCATAACTTGCAATGACTGGCAATGTTTTCAAAGTATAGAGACTCTAAACTGAAAAACTGGAGATGTTTCATATAATTTTATTAGCTCTACAAACATATTTTTTTATTTGGTTTTATAGTAAATTATTTTTAGAAAAAGTAAATGTCTTTAAAAACTGCAAAGCAGTTTCATTTTACAAAGCTGTGATAGCCACAATGGCCTCGGTTGCTGATGTTTTGGCTGAAATTATGCTTAAAGGTATGCCGAGTGCATTACTTTTTCCATGCTTTTAAAAGTGCTTAATGCGTGGCTAAAAATGTGGTGCAACAAGGAGTTAGAATTACTAGCAATTAATGAAAAATGAGATTTAATAGGCATTACTGAAACATGGTGGGATGAATGTCATGAATGGATTGTTGATCTGGATGGTTATAAACTATTTAGGAAAAATAGGGCAATGGTAAAAGATTAGGAGGGATTTGTCTGTATGTTAAGCCTGAAATTAAGCCTATAGTCAGAGAAGATATTTATGCTGAAACTAGTGGTAACGTTGAATGTTTGTGGGTAGAGGGTCATTCCACGTCAATTCAACGAGGTCATGTCACCCGCTGACTCAGATTTTGATTAAACATGGTGTACACTCTTCCCGTATGGTTGAAAGAAACTCCCTTAATATTTTCTCCCGCTATCTCAAAAGGTTTTAATTTTAAAGCACTTCAAAGGTTCATTAAATCTGCGTTGTCTGTTTCTCTTGAGATCCTCGGCACAAGATACCCTTGTGTACATTACATTTTTTTCTCCATAATGATAAGATCTCAGACAAAAATACACCAACACTCAAACATTTTCATAAATGTCTAAAACATGTATAAATGTACTTATAGCATCGATTTTTTGTTACTTTTTAAGATGAACAACTTTGTTTCATTATTTTTTTCTATACCAGCTACGGATTGTAGGAAAGTTGTACAAAATGGCTACCCAGTAGCCATTTTTTCCCTGCGATGTCCAAAAACGTAAAATTTTCGTTACAAGGAATAAAATCCCCACAAATTTCATTTTTTGTCAAGAAAGAGCATGTTGTTGCAATAATTTTAAACATCAAAACATTTTGGTTCCATCGTGGCCATTCAAGTTTTCTAAACCTAATTTTTCCACCCAAAAAACTACGCTTCAAGTACATTTATAAAAAATGTTAAGGCATTTATAAAAATGTTTGAGTGCTGGTGAAATCTTCATCATTTTATTGAGCTCTTTGTAAAATGTGAGCTCTGTGTAAAATTTCAAAGAGATCTGATTATTGGTTATGGAGAAAAAAATAAAATGTACGCAAGGGTATCTTTTGCCGAGAGTCTCAAGAGGAACAGACAACGCAAATTTAATGAAAATTTGGAAACTTTGATGTGCTTTAAAATGAAAACTGTTTGAGATTGAGGGAAAGAATTTAAGGGGGATTTCTTCCAACCGTAAGGGAGAGGTGTACACCAAGTTTCATTAAAATCCGAGTCGGAGGGTGACGAAACCCTTGTTTTTTTGCGTTGGTTTGATGTGGAATGACCCTTAAAGTTAAATAGCGAATAAGCAAATTGCAAAATAATATTGTTTGGAATATGCTATAAACCCCCAAATATAATTGAAAGCGAGGAAATACATTTATTGTTACAGATTGGAAACGCAGCTAAGCATGGGCAAGTTCTAATAATAAAAGATTTTAATAACCCTGAAATAAGCTGGCTAAATTAAACCAGCAGTTCAACTAAGGGGGGCAGATTCGTGAGTACACTCAGGAATCATTATCTGGCCCAGTTTATACAAGAGCCTACTAGAAATGAGGCTATCTTGGATTTAGTCAACACAAATAATATTGATATGGTATCAAACGTTGAAATAGGGCAACCGTTGGGAGACAGTGATCACAACACAGTCTAATTTGAGCTTTAATTAAAAAAAAAAACTGTAAGTGCAAACAAAATCTCTTAATTTCAAAAGGGCAGATTTTAACGGTCTAAGGGCAGCAATACAAAGTATAGACTGGGACAGAGAACTGACAGGTAAAAATACTAAATGGCAGATTTTAATGGTCTAAGAGCAGCAATACAAAGTATAGACTGGGACAGAGAACTGACAGGTAATATCAGAGAAATATCAGAGGGCAAGTACAAGTAACACCAGATCTAATGAAGTGGTTAGGCAAAAGCCAAAAGGACACCCAGCTGTGGATGTGTCTGAAGGGGAAAGGAAAGTCCGCTGCTGCAAAGACCAATTCAGAATAGGAACCTGTAATGTTAGAACAATGAACCAAGGCAAACCTGATGTGGTCAATAATGAACTTTTAAGGTTATACATTGATATCCTGGAAATTGGTGAACTTAAATGGACTGGAATGGGACATTTCACATCAGACTACCACCAGATCTTCTACTGTGGTCAAAAATCCCCCAGAAGAAATTGAGTAGCCATCCTAGTCAATCAAAGAGTGGCCAAAGCAGTGCTCGGTTACAAACTAATAAATGACAGAATGATTTCAATTCAACTTCAAGGCAAGCCATTTAATTTCACAGCGATCCAAGTCAATGCTCCAACCACGGATGCTGAAGAGGCTAAAATTGTCCAGTTCTATGAACACATTCATCACGTCATAGATATAACACCCAGAAAAGTTGTTACTATCATTATAGGAGATTGAAATGCTAAAGTAGGGAACCAAAAGACACCTGAAATAACTTGCAAATTTGGCCTTGGCATACAGAATGAAGTAGGTCAGAGATAAGGAGAATATTGTCAAGATAATTCTCTGGTTGTAGCAAACACCCTCTTCCAAAAGCCTCCAAGACGACTCTACACATGGACATCACCAGATGGACAACATAGAAATCAGATTGACTATATACTTTGCTGCCAAAGATGGAGGATCTCTATACAGTCAGCAAAAACTAAACATAGAGCTGACTGAAAATTAAACTGAAGAAAAAAGGGGAAAACATCAGATCAAGTAGATATGAAATAAAAAACATCCCTAGAGAGGAGCAGTACAATGTGGAGCACACCAATGTAAAGATCTCTTAACAGCATGTTTAAACACTTTTTTGAATTCCATTCTACTTTCACTGAGTATTTTAAGATATAAGACAAAGCAATAGTATATGTGAGGTCTAGTTAAAATTAAGCCACATAAAGCATCCAGCAGAGGGAAGGGAAACTGTATAAAAGTATCAAAACAGTGCAAATGTTGTTCTAATTGTGGTGGTATAAATATTTTCCAGTATGTTTTCCATGCAGGTAAATGTATTATATGTTGTCACAATAATATTAAAGAATATCCCAGCTTGGCCAGGAATTGTAAATAGAAGATTAATGAAGCCTAAATTCAAGCTATCCCGACAATCTCTGAATTTCGACCCATATACCTATGTATCTATTTGTTTCAACAGAAATGAAAAGAACACCATATAAGACAGAAGCTGGATATATACATCAGGGCAACTTAATTTGTTTGGTTAGTGAACACATTATTAGGACTTGTAATGTCACCACATTTCACCTATACATGTATACGGTACTATGCATTTGTGCTAATATTTAGAATATGTACATAATTTGAGTTAGAAAATATGTATTTTCTCTTTCATCGCTACTATTTTCTAAAGTTTTCACTGAGCCACTTACAAATGAGGCGGATGTTGATGAGACTCTAACTATAATGCTTTTCTGCTGTAGCATTTTATGTTCTTCATACAGAATAAGCTCCATTCAGTCTGAATCTTGTTATTGCTTAAATCAATGCACAAGAATGATTTTGTCCCTCTTGAAAACAAAATGCCAGTGGTGTGTCTCTGAAAGTGTATTTCATTAGAGTAAACAAATAATGAATGTGTTAACAGACATTTATACAAAGAATGACTTCGGACCGTAGGACAACACAACTAACTATCAGAATAATCATGCAAATCCTCCCAAAAAAGAAAATGGTATAGAACTTACAAATATTAAGATGTTTCATGCACTGTATAAAATATGTGTATAGGCTCCAGATATTCACATATTAACAAGAAACTAAAGTGCATCATTTAGAAATATACTCTGGACTGCTAAGGACATGCTGCCTTTCTGAGTCGTTATATATTGTATGAGGTATCAGTTGGAATAAAGTTTGCATAACAGTATAGCAAAATACTGCCATAAATCTACAATCCCAGATGAGAAAAATAAATGAGGCATTGAAATGCATTTTTCTAAAGGGGTTACTTATTTAACACTTTCTAGTTAATAATGTATACATTCTGTACTCCATCCAAATGGGGCATGTCATGCACCAAGACATTTACATAACTTGTAGTTAATATTTAACTTCTGATTGTAAAAGGAAAACACTTCATGTATTTAGATGGACAGTTGTGTGCCCCATATATTGTGTGTGGCAGTGGGATTACTTAATTAGTTTCTTTAACAATTGGGTGTATGGTTTGAGGTATACTGTAATAGTTACATGGACTTCATCTTTAGTCTGCAAGAGGGCAGGATGTGATTTCTTGATGTTTCTGTTTTTTTTCTTCAGTTTTACTAATCTAAAGCCATTGATAACACAGATTGAACAAACATATTTTTTTCATTTATTACATTTTTTTTTTTTTTTTTGATTCTGACTTACTATATCAATGAAATAGTTTTAAATGCTGACAATCAACATACCTTTTAGTTGTATTTAGAGAAAAAAATTTTTTTTCTGTTGAATAATAAACAATTACCACTTTTATAAGCCTTTGAAGGGATCAGTGACCACAATCTGAGGCTAAGATCACATAATAATTTATCATGTGTATTTTCATTATATCTAATCCTGAGCATGTAAATTTATTTCAATAATACTATTCTGCATTATTTGTCATTGTAGGTGTTAAATAAGGAAAGATATAGATGCAAGATCCAATAACAGATAGCAGCAACCGAATGTAAAAGAGACAGTTCTGGGCATGGCGTTTATGGCCAACAGACTCTATTATTATCACATGTAGGTTTACTGAACTACCATTGTTTCTTGCACTCATTTTGAATCCATTATATTGCTTAATAGAAAACTATATATGATTGGCTTAAGAAAACAAAATAATTTATCTTGGCGATATGAGTATGAGTAAGGGTTCATTGAAACTTGCAGAAACCAGTCTCAACAGCCTCTCCATAAGCTCTTGGAGTGGTGTTGTCACATTCAATGGCTGATTGTTCGGAGAGACCTGTTGCATTTTCATCAAGATCTCTAATGATAGCTGAAACAAATTACTCACAGAGGCTTTAGAAATCTTAGCAATTTAAATGTTTCATCTCTATGTATATGCTTATTTTTGTAACCGATAATCAATATGCTTTTTTTGGGAGCAAATTCTTATATTATTTGTTATCACCCAAATGATCAACTTGTCAAGGCATATTATGTATTACAAAGTAATGTTGACACAAAAGTCCATCAGTTCTTTCATGGTGCTAACATCTCAAGAGGAGCATAGAAATTACAAAAGGTTTTGTCAGTACATATTTTAGATTATATAATTAATTGGCTAAAATGTGCCACAACCGAACCAAGACTGTGTAATGACAAACAGCTTAAATTGACAATACAAACGATTGCTCAATGTCAGTTTCTTGAAGGTCTGGCATTGCATAAAATAAAGAAATGGATGTGTGAGTGGGGGGGGGGGGCAGGTATGTGAATGGTGGCCATGCTAATTAGACATTTGTGACTAAATGCCATGCTAACATTTGTAGAAAAATATTTCACAAAGATTTTGCAGGACCAGCTGTGATTATGTGATTTTAACTCTAAAATCTACAATTAAACATGACAGAAGTTGTTTATGAGTTTTTGGACTGCCAAACTATTTTTTAAGACAATTTGCAACACAAAAATGTTTTACAATTTAAACAGTGGACAAAGATTTTTCCAGACATTCAAATATGCTTTAAGAGCCAATCAAAATAATGGAACTCCATAATCTGAGACAATACTATTTTCTATTTACATATTACCCTTCTGGATTGCTACGTTGTCGTGTTGAAAGGGCGTGTGCACCTCAATGAACTGTGAGCGATAACATGTTGGGTCACCCAAGATGGGCAGGTTATAGCAGAGGGGTCAGACAAATCATGGTTCACTGGATAAGGAACTGGCAATTCACTCAGTATACTGGCCAAGAAAACCATATGGATAAGCACAACCAGACACAAGATTCGCATGGCGTGCTTCGTCCATGTGGTCACTAAGAGTGCGACACGACTGAAGGACTAAACAAAAATCACATGGTTACATCAAAATGACAGAATGCTGTAGTGTATCAAGGATGAAAAAAGAAGAGTGTTTGAAGTTTTTATGGTTTTGGTGGAGATGTCTGTGTAAGGTGTTATAGGCTATAGGCTATGACACTCACTGCACATCAAGCCCTACAGAGTCTTTGTCTGCATACCCTGCAGTGGGCAGACACAATCAGGGACTAATTACTTCATAAACAAAGGACATACAAGTAAGTAAAGAAATACATGGATATATTAAATATGTAGTGAAATCCAGAAACCTTCCATATCCCTTGAAGGTTCTGGCTACCTTGTTGTTCTCTATGTCTCTATGTTCTCTTCATGGTGGTGTACAAGTGGATGTCACAGCAACCGGTTGCAATACTTGTTGGGAGAAGAGTACGCATGCTTTGTCAGCTGATGGACACTTTTCAGTGATGAAGTTCTACACCATACATTGCTATATTGATTGATATCTCTTTTTTACCAAGGACAGCAGCATTAAATCAGTCAGAGCCATGAGTATTAAAGGGACATGGAATAGGTTTTATTGTCATACAAGTATGACTCATACATCTATATTACTATTAATCTGCTAATGGGTCAAGCCCCTAGATCAGTTAAGCATTTGAATAATCGTTGAAAGCAGCATTTGAAAAAAAAAAAAAAAAAAAACTCTTTGCTGTGCATTATTAAATTCTCTCTTTTGCATCCAACAAAGAAATGCTTTAAATGTTAAAATGATCACATGTGAATGTAGTTATTACCTACTAATTTAATCTACAAATTCCATATGCTACATTTTTTATTTTTTTGCAAATCAATGCAAACCTTTATGGATTTAAAGTGCAAAAGAAAACTGCACTGCTTTATTTTTAAAAAAGGGACTTATAAGTGTTGCAATGTTTCTTAGCATTTGACACATGTTTGGTTTCAGTACCTGGACACACACAGGTCGCTGTTGCCTCAAACATGTGCTTCACTAGGCCTAAATCTTTTTGTCCTAGCAAAAATACACAACTGTTTACACATCAACAATTAATTTATATACCATAGGCACTATCCCCCAAATATTATTGGCATAGAGCTATAGGTACAACTTGTCCTTGTATGCTGACTTATTTGATGGTAGCTGTTGCCTCAAAAATGTTCTTACCCTTCTTCCCTAGGCCTCTGCCTTTTGGTCTAGAAAAAATACACAGTTTATAATTCAACAATTAATCTATAAACCATAAGCACGATCCCCAATTTTTTTTTTATCATAGAGATATATATACAATTTTCTTTGTAACCTGACATTTATTTGATTTTTCTTCACATATATTTGAGTGTTTTTGTTGCTCTTCATAGCAATATGCGGCTGAGATGACAATGGACATATTTGCATAAATATTTTTGAATTGTGTAATATGTTCAGTAATTTATCTCTGCTACTTTGTTGTAAAGATTATTATTAAAATGATAATTAACTCTGAATACACACACGCACTATAAATATATACAAAGTATACAATAAAGCTACTAGTTTATTCTGCAGCAATAAATTACTAAACTAATTATCTAGAAGCTGGCTAGCTGAATCATTTAAAGGGGTAATTAGCAATCAGATATAATGAGTGTTTCCACTATTTCATGTCATACTGTATTTAGCTTCCACACAGCCTAAAGGAACTGAATTATTTCCTCTGCTTCTTGGAGGGCATTAGTGTTCTATTGAGTGCATCAGCCCATATTATTACTCTCCATTGTTTAATTCTTCACTGGACTGCACATTCTGATTCTTTCTGTCAAACTTTTCTAATGTCTTCTAAGCCCTTTTAAGTACGTAATTACTTAGCCATTTAAATGTAAACAGCTAGATAACAAAATTATGAGTCTATTTAGCAAACATTATTGTTTTCTTAAATGGTGTAAGTTCAAAACTGTTGATGTTGAATGTATTTCTTAAAGGGACAATAAACATTGTAAGTTAAATGCTGTTAAACTGGGAATGCTAAAATGCATCGATTATGTGCTGCAATTGATTGGGTTGCTTGGTGTATTCACAGTAAATAAGATTTCTCACATAGAATATGGGACCATGGGTATCTACTAAACCTGCTTTTAAATACCCCTGAAACTCAGCTTCCATTAAATTGCCTTCAACAAAAATATCAGTCTTAAAGGGTCACTGTAGATTAGAAAAAGTATTCAACAAAATAACAATATTAGCATAGCCATAGGAATAAAACAAGTTTCATAGAAATTGTTTGTTTTGGAAGCCTCTGCTAGTGGATGGAAGCTACCAGATCATACTACTACCTTGTTAAGGCACAACTGTGGTTATAGAGCAGGATAAGGAGGGCACTTAGGGCATGCATGTTTACTTTTGAGCATATGTGTTGGAGAGGGAAGGTAACAAGGGTTGCAATCTTAGCAGAATCCACTTATGAGTCAATAAATCCAATTGCTCATTACTCCCATAAATCCACTGCTTTGAGCCAAAGCCAGCATCAGGAAAAAGTGCAGAATATGTTCTTTCCTAATATTATTTAACAGGTATCCATATAATTATTTATATAGCATCAATTGTATATTATATTTATACAAATTTTGAGCAAAGGCTTTATTTTTGTATCCTGAAATTCTGCTGAGTTCAACTAAGAAGGACTACGATCCCAGATGGTTTTGGCTGGGCTGATCATGTAATCCTGAATCCTGATATCCATGACTGGGGTGATCTGAATTGACATGCTGGGTGCTGAGATAACCCAAACTCTCACAATCCATGGGTGTTACTATAGTTGAAGGCAGGAGGTTTTGGGGTGAACGTGGTCCTCTCCCCAGTTGGTTGTAACAGCCAAGTTACAGAGTCTCAGGACATGTTGCAAAAATGTTCAAAAATAAATAAACGCTTTCCCTTTAAATGAAGCACATCATGCATATGTGTCACAAACAGAGTATAATCTTTCATTTTCAGGTCACATTTTTATGCAATCAATGCACCAATCACCAATGGACCACCTCCTTTGGTAAACATAGATTTTATGTCTCCTTTGAACTACCCCACATGGGCCAGGACTGTCTCCAAGGACTTGGTGCCAACCTATCTCCTAGGTCCTCAGGGGTCTACAACCCCAGTTATCAGTTTCCTCAGATGAGCACAGCAGGGGTTCATTAGGTAGTGTAACTGTTGAAGACAGAATGTCTGGGTGAGTGGTCTGAGTCTGCAAATTTTGGATTATTGAGGATAGGCCCTCCACTATTCTAGGGATCCACGGAGGGTAGTGGGGCTGGTTAGTAGGCTCAGGGTACCTCGTTGAGAGGAGAGGGAAAAGTGCTAAAGTACAATGAGCTCAGGGGACTATGCATTTTGGGTCTACACATTCCCCAAGCGATAGAGATACCTTCATTGAGTTGGAGGGAGTCGGCTGGGAAGTTGAGATGACTACAGGGTGTATTCTCTTTTTGTGACCAACAAGGATGTCGATAATCATTTTCAGGCTCCCTATTAGATTGAATGGTGGGGTCACCAACAATGACTAAGGTAAAATACTTCCTAATTTGTGGTTAATTACAAAACAAAGGATCAAAGGGGTATTACTTGCAGAACACTTGACACCACTTGACCTTTGTCTATTGAAATAAGTGTTTCAATTGCTGTTTCAACAGCCTTGTTAATTATTCTTTATGGCTAATTCAGGTTCATGAGTCTCCTATACAAGTCTGTGGAGCCCAATCTATTTGAGCTGGAATCCAGCTAGGGCCCTAGCCCATCCCTTCATCAGCGAGCAAACTGGGTATGGAGATTTGATTTTGGAAGTGTCTACTGGTCACCCTCAAAATTGGACTAATCTCAAAATATTTTTATTAGCCTAATGTAACAGTTACACCACAAAACACATTGCACAAGTGACTTAGGCTTTTAAAATGTCTTTATGGCTATTATAGGCCTTGGGACAGGTAGTCACATGGTTAGTGTTCATCAAAGTCCAGTAGCCATTTTAAAAAAGTTCATGAGTCCTGGGGGTTATGACAATATTTAATGTTAATTAATTGTGAATTAATTAAAAAAAAAATTAACTTACAAAGTGTATACACTGACCCTTTAGATATATTCTTCCATGAGAAGCATGTTTTATACCTCCACATTGTTTTTTAAATTAGGCTCAGTGTGTGCTGTAGGAAAACTTCTCAGGATTAATAAAGTTCGAAAATACATAGATAAAATGAAAACAATTTACAGAGAAAATCAGATTAATTTAAGGAAGTATTGAAACTCTTCAGTACTAAAACCCTAAATCAGCTTATGCAAATTAATTATTTGAAAGGTCACAAAATTAGTGAAATGGTTTAAGCCTGCGTGTAATGAAGTGGTTTAGCTAATTTCCCTCAGGTATTTTAAAGACTTTGAATTTGCAATTCCCATAAAGCAACCATGAAAACCAATAGGTTTTCATAACAATTCAGTAATAAATTGGGAGAGAGGTACAGAGCAAAAGAATTGTAATAGGAAATGTAAAAGTCTCTGATATTCTCTTTTCAAGCAGTGAAGTTCATCTAGATCCTACCAAAATTTTCAGACATCTTTTCTCTATTCTCACATTTTCAAAACGATATGATGATTCCCCTGCCAGTTTAAAGGAGCAATGAGAAACAAAAAAAATATGGTCTTAGTATACATTCCAAAAGTTACATTTTGTACAAGAGCAATTCTAGACCACCTATTCAATATCATCCAAACTATCATCAATGGTAGTGGGATGATCATGTCATGACAATGCTTCTCCTCAGCAGGAAGTGGGAAGCTGGTAAAGATGGATTGTATTGTATGGTGAAAAGTAATACTGAATCCTTCAGGAAAACGTTGTGCCATCCAAGAATGGGTAGGAATTCATGCTTAACAGGACAATGTCCTGAAGACCAAAGCCCAAGTCTCACTCGAGTGGTTGAACCAGAATATAATGAATACTCTGCAGACTAAGCAAAACTATTATAGACCTATTCAAAAGACTTATGCCTCCATTCGATTGCAAGCCCGTAATTACCTTTAAACAGCCCGTAAGTCAGTGGGTTAGAAATTTGCACCGGTTACAGAGTGATTCAATTGAACAAGCCCTCAACTAAATGGCTGAAAGCCAAAGCCGTAAACCATGAACCCGTAAGTAGCATTTCAGGGCATGATCATGATCAATTAAGCAAGCCTGTAAGTACCGGTTTAGAAATAGCCAATAGTAAATGAGACCGTCACCATGACATCAGTAAAACATGTAGATTAAACATCAATCAGTTAACGTTTAGAAGTCTGATATGCAATCGGGCTTGCAATCCAGTGATTTAAAAATCAATAAAAATGAATGAAGAAATTGTTATGGTCCATGTGGGTAGCCTGATATGTATTAACTCCTTGATTCCCGAGATTGATATAACACCGAAAAAAAACCTGACAATAATATTTTTTTATTGCAGATTTGCGATCTTGAAACGGTTGTGCAATTAATTTGAACCCATATTTTAAGGTTCAGTATTGAGTTTTTATTTGCTTTTATAGTGTTACGAACAGGTGTTTAACCCCCTATCTAGTACTCATGGGATTTTTTTATACATTTGCCATTTACGGGTTTGAAAGCAGTTGGGGGCTTGTGGAATTGTTGCAATTGAATCTCAATTTGCAATTTTAGCAATTTATACCATTTACGGGCTTTAAACATCAAAGGAGGAAATAAGAAAAACTGCATGGATTTTCAGCCTGTAACCCACAAAAAGAGGCCAATTGAATAGCAAAATATTTTACAGGCTCCATTACGGGCATTGTAACTACAATTTACTCAAGTGAATGCAGGCCTTATAGTAGTAATATCTGTAAAATATGCTTCATCCCAGTACTAGTTTGTGCTGAATATGTAATCAACTAATACATTTTTAAGACTTTTCAAAGCTGTATATGTATGTATAAAACTAACAATTTGTCATTCTTAATATATAAATTAAATAATAGTAAATAATAACAATCCTCAGAAAGTCAAGTAACAAATAAAGTGTAGCAATGGTAATAATTGTGTAACTATGGAAATTAAGACATTAAATAAAAGTGGTAAATCTTCCTAACATTTGTGATGTAATGGCTGTTTCCTTTAACGGGTTGTTTGTGTCTTTACACAGTATAGGGTGGGTTGTAATATAATAAGTTGTCTTAAAAGGACATTGAAAGAATGTTTTTTTTCTTTGTTGCATCAGAAAGTATTTGATAACATGTCACAGTGTGTTTTTTTTTTCAAGATCTCAGAGCACACACACTTGTAGCTTATCACTGGACTCAGTTTACACTACACTGACCAGTTAACCCACAGATGTGCAGTTTTGGGTGAGTCCAACGTAATATACCTGCACAGATAGATGTGGTAAAGCTTATTTTTTTGTTTTCATCACTACATGGAGCACCACTGGAGCAGAGCAATAATCCCTCTGAGCTTATCTGCATTGCTCAAATTCTAGAGAGCCATGAGGGCAAAAACCTCAGAATAAAATAAATAAGGCCTGTCCCCTTAATTCTAGAAATATATGCAGTTTTACCATTGACTTGAATGAGGGGCTGCAGTAATGGAAAAGCATGTGGACAGTCTGTTACACATGTAAACATGTCTGTTACACATGTAAACACAGGTTTGATTTTATTTGATTTCTCTGTGAAAAATACAGGTATTTAAAATCCAAAAAGTATTTCAACATGCTTTTAGGAGATCTTTACTGTGTTGTGGTCCAAATTGTGCTGAAATAAGTGACTTTTCAACAATAGGAAATTGATAGTATAATTTTATTATTATTAAATGAGGGAAGAAATTGGTTTTGAATCATAAAGTTTTGATTAATGCTTTACCCCCAAAATGCTTGTCTTTGGTATTTTGAAGAATACTATGGTACTGAGTGTTTAGCTATATGGGATGTATCTTGTAGAAACATTATGTATGGTCCTAGTTTTAGATAGTTTTCAAAATATATATTTTCCCATTATTATATGATATAGAAATTGACATTTCATAACAACTTACGAAAGGAAAGTAGGAATTATTATTGGGGATTTACTTGCAAACCTGTGTTTTTTCTTCAAAGTAGTATATTTGGTTTTGTACATTTGTAGATTTTTAAAATGTTGTACATTTGTCTCATAACAGCGTCCAGTTACTACAGAAGGGCAGTGTTTAATAAATAGTCATGCATTGGGCATGGGCATGCATTGGGCATGCATATTAGGTTCATCAACAAAATGTAGCATGACTGGCAAATACTAAATATTTCTGTGAACTGTACTTTGTAATATTATTTCTCAACATGCATAAATATTGTTGTTGTTGTTCAGTCCTTCAGTAATGTTCGACTCTCGGTGACCATATGGACCTGGCATACATGTGTTTCTGGTTGTGCTTATCCATATGTTTTTCTTAGCAAATATACTGGAGTGGATTGCCAGTTCCTTCTCCAGTGGACCACAATTTTCCTGACCTCTCTGCTATGACCTGTCCATCTTGGGTGACCCCACATGGTATAGCTCAACGCTTCATTGAGGTACACAAGCCCCTTCACCATGACAAGGTAGCAATCCAGAAGGGGTCATAAATATTAAATCATAACATATTTAACTCAGAAGCCTATCAAAATTAATAACATTTACTTTATGCATTCATAACACAACTATATTAAGTATTGTTGCAAAAGAGTCTGTTAATTAAAGTGCTACAGATAAGACCTACAGGTTTGATTCCCCCTACACCAGTCAGATGGAGCTGCCAGCAGGTACCATAGTTCTTAGCTTCCTGGATAATAAAGACCTTAAAATGAACAATAATGATCCTTAGAGATCAACGCGTACAGCCCAGACACATGTCTCCTGATCATTTCCCTCTTTATTAAATAACATAGTTGCTTTTTTATACAGTGAAAACAAACATTTCCTTGCTCTCACCAGATAAAACAAACCAATCAGAAGACATTCAGGTAGCTACATTGCCCAGTGATCAGCTAATCATGGGGGTAACCTACATGTCTGTTTCCACAGTTTGGAAAATCAGAATCTATTATGCAGCAAATGCCATAGGTACATAGGCTGGTTACAATATACTATATACTAATTATTCTCTATAAACTAGCAGCCTGCTCGTCAAAAAATGACGGCAATAAGATTGTTAGGCATGTAATGGTGTTTGTTTGCAACATACATTTTGTTGCTGTTCCGAGATCATTCGGGGCTCATTGCGAGACTGTTGGTTGTTTGTGTGCTATGAGCAGCGTTGGCTGTGTTTTTTTGTATGCTACCGAAATAATTAATAGAATTATAAATGAATATACTTTACCGATTTAGAAGTAATATATGCAGGTTGCATTGTTCTGAAGAGCTGGCAATCTGTTTTCATGTTGCTGCAGCATACAATGTGTGTTTTCAGTGCTGTGGAGCTGCTGTGTAAGTGTCAGCAATGTGTACAGTGTGTAGTGTAAATAGTGTGCGTGCGCAAGGAAAATCCGTTAGGGTAGCTGTGTACTTCCGCATTGTGTAAGTTAGTGTTGTAAAATGTCGCCAAATGTGTGTGGTACCCGGCTGTGGGTGATTTTGTGTCCTTGTTGTTGGACCTCGTCCGGCTTTTTCGGAAAATCTGTATGTGTTTCATGGTGTTTTGCGTGTTTAGGGGCCAGTAGCCTCATTTTAGTTTTTTTCGGCGGCCATTTTTTCTCTCACTTAGGGGATTTTCGGGTGTTTAAACTCTTGTATTTCGACTTAAATTGAGGTGTAACTTCACTTTCAGAGGTCCTGGGTGCCCCCCCCCCCCCCCCCCTTCGCTGTGGGTAAGCTTTTTATGTTTGTTGTGTGTATTTATTGTGTTTTTAATGTTTTCATGTGTGCGTGTTTTGGGCGCTAAGGTAGTATTTTTGCGAGGTCGGAATGTTTTTTTTGTAAGTCCCGCAGCTCGTATGTGTGTTTGGTAAGTCCGTAAGCTGGCAAGGAGCACCCGCAGCGTTAGCAACAACCCGCATGCTTACAACTATATATTTGATATAGCTTTAACCTTGCTGACAGTAACCCTTCATTCAAAATAAAAAATATATTTCTCAACAGCAAGTTGCAGAATGTTGCTGAGAGATGGTCACTGATTGGTTAGTATGAGACACAGCACAGCAAGTTCAGCAGAGTCTGTGTCTTTGTGAGCTTTAAGGGGCAGAGCAAAGCAGGTAATATTTGTTTGATTTTAGATGGAATAAAAAAGACTTAAAAGGGCTTCAGAATAAATTAAAGTACATAAAAATAAATAGATACAAAAGTATATTATACATATATTCTATACCTAGTAAAATCTGGGAACCTTCCATATTCCTTTAAGATTTGAGTGATGAATGGGAACAGTGTGTTAATATAAAAGCACTATTGTATATAACTATGCTTAATGGTATCAGTCATTTTTTTATTTGGTTTGTTACCCGAGAAGGACCCTAGGAAGCCAATAGTATTTATATTTAGAAGTTATTCTATTGCTTCAGTATTCATTAACCAATGATACACTGCATATAGCAACCAACACATACAAGTTACACTATCTCTCTACAAGTCTGTAACGACTTTCTTTAACAATATGTGTGAAAGAATAAATATGATTTTAAATTGCATATCTGACCCTCTGTGCCGGCAAGAATAAAGCAATATGCTTTGTATCTTTTAAGTGAAAAAACTATCTATATACAGATTAGAACTTGTAAAACCTACACAAACCACAATATATTGAATTTGTAGGTTATATTAATGTATAAAGCAAACTCATATTATTCAAATTTAAAGAATGCTCTATAGGGGTTATAAGGTCTTTCTAGCTGAGATGCATTTTCCTATTGTCTAGTTTTGAGTCTATCATTCATTGAACTGGATTCCTAAATCTTGTATACATTTTTTTATATAAAGAATAGGTTTTCAGAGTTTGCCTATTATTCCTGCTGAATATCTTGTTTGACAGTGTTTGAAGAATAAGAAACATGATTACTATAAACATAATATGAAGATTGTACCAAATATATGGATGCCAATGTGTCTCAATTCCTATTAATTTCATAGTTATACATTATGAGTCATGACTATGCAATATTAACATACCGTTCACTATAATGATCCAGCTTCATGACAAGTTTTTTATTTATTGTAATTAAAAAGTATTTTTGAAGACCCTTCCACAGAAAATTGCTTATTTTGTTAGCTGGAGTTCATCCTATATTTTTAGAACTATGACAAAAATGCATCACATCTCCCCAATGTATCCAAGTCATGTTATGGGAAATCAGGTAGCTGCACAGAAGTATGCTGCAGGCTTTGAAACTGTTTGAAAAAAGGTGGTAGGAACCCCAGTGCGACGATGGTAAGAAGACAATAAGCTGCTTTCTAACAAATTATAAACTATGTGGCATCATTGAGTACACTTAATACAAAAGCTGTTAATGCTGAGCTTTATACCTGCTCTTTAAATAAATAAAACAAAAAGCTATGTCTGCTATGTTTTCTGTTATAATGCTCATGATATGGACGCATAACATTTAAGCAGACCCCAGTGTTGTAGGATCTATATTACTATTCAAAGTTTAGGGTTGTATATCCATTTCTTTGTTGTCACTCCTATGCAAGTATTAACATATGGTAGCTTGCTACTCTCAGTAGAAGGTAGGACAAACGTCAACCAATCAAATTAAAGCAGCCCCGATAAGGCCTTGCAATCTGCTTCCCATGTAATAGCAATCAACTAATGGCAGTACATTAGTATTGTATTAGAAGGATTAAAAGAAATGTAATTATTTATTTTTGACATAGGAGAGATACCGAAACGTTTCATCTAAAGCAGTCCACATCATGTCCACAATCCGGCCCGCGGGCCAATTGCAGCCCGTGTTCCAGTTTAATATGGCCCCACAGGTATTTTAGCAAAATCTATCTCTTGTGGCGCCAGTGAATCCCCAAGTGCAGCTCAGGACCAGGGCCATGTTATGTGGCTGCCATATTCTGTAGATCAATACAATTTGTCAATGCAGGATGCCATAAATCGCCCCCCTCCCTTTGGTATCACCCAGGGAAGGGTAGCATTGTTCCGCCCCTTGTCCCACCCACCTACATGCCCCTCTCCTTCACTGCTGCGCATGACATGCGGCAATACTTTGGAGAGAGGCTGCAGAACTACTGGCAGCACTGACATGTGATCCCCTATGCTAGGAGCAGTATCGGGAGTTGTGAGGGAGCAACAGCTGGGAGGTGAGTAATACAGTGCCTTGCAAAAGTATTCACCCCCCTTGGAATTTTCGTGTTTTGTTGCCTCACAACCTGGAATTAACATGGATTGTCTGAGGATTTGCATCATTTAATTTACAGAACATGCCCACAACTTTGAAGATGTTTATTGTGAAGCAAGCAACACATAGGATAAAATAACAGAAAAAGTCAATGTGCATAACTATTCACCCCCCTAAAGTCAATACTTTGTAGAGCCACCTTTTGCAGCAATCACAGCTTAAGTCACTTTGGATTTGGGATTTTTGCCCATTCCCCCTTGCAAAACTGCTCCAGCTCCTTCAAGTTGGATGGTTTGCGCTTGTGAACAGCAATCTTTAAATCTGACCACAGATTTTCTATTGGATTGAGGTCTGGGCTTTGACTAGGCCATTCCAACACATTTACATGTTTCCCCTTAAATCACTCAAGTGTTGCTTTAGCAGTGTGTCTGGGGTCATTGTCCTGCTGGAAGGTGAACCTCCGTCCTAGCCTCAAATCATGCATAGAGTGGTACAGGTTTTGCTCAAGAATATCCCTGTATTTAGCACCATCCATCTTTCCCTCAACTCTGACCAGTTTCCCAGTCCCAGCTGCTGGGGATGGTGTTCGTTTTCATTGATGGCCAAAAAGTAAAATTGTAGTCTCATCAGACAAGAGCACCTTCATCCATACATTTTGGGAGTCTCCCACATGCCTTTTCACAAGCACAAAATGCGCCATTTTGTTTTTTTGCTGAAAGTAATGGCTTTCTTCTGGCCACTTTGCCATAAAGCCCAACTCTCTGGAGCGTACGGCTTATTGTCGACCTATGTACAGATACCCCAGTCTCTGCTGTGGAACTCTGCAGCTCCTCCAGGGTTACCTTAGATCTCTATGCTGCCTCTCTGATTAATGCCCTCTTTGCCCGGTCCATGAGTTTTGGTGGGCGGCCGTCTCTTGGCAGGTTTGCTGTTGTAACATGTTCTTTCCATTTGTTTATGATAGATTTGATGGTGCTCCTGGGGATCATCAAAGATTTGGATATTTTTTTATAACCTAACCCTGACTTGTACTTCTCAACAACATTGTCCCTTACTTGTTTGGAGAGTTCCTTGGTCTTCATGGCAGTGTTTGGTTAGTGGTGCCACTTGCTTAGATATTGCAGCCTCTGGGGCCTTTCAAAAAAGGTGTGTATATGTAATGACAGATCAGGTGACACTTAGATTGCACACAGGTGGACATCATTTCACTAATTATGTGACTTCTGAAGGTAATTGGTTGCACCAGAGCTTTTTATGGGCTTCATAACAAAGGGAGTGAATCCATATGCACATACCAATTTTCTGTTTCCAATTTCGAAAAAATAGTTTTATGTATATATTTTTCTAATTTCACTTCACCATCTTAGACTATTGTGTTCTGATCCATCATATAAATTTCAGATTAACAAAACATTGAACTGTAATGTAAAAAAATTGGTAAAAGTCAAGGGGTGAATACTTTGGCAAGGCACTGTACATCTGATTAATTTAGCAGTTAGTGCTGAAGGGATAGAGCGTAATAGGAATGGGAGATAGAATAAAAAAATATATATGAGAGAGAAGGAAAGCAAAAACTAACAGAATGAGAGGGAGTGGGAAAGGGGGTGACAGAAGCAGGGGGAGAAAGAAATTCATCACAGGAAGAGCAGGTAGAGGGACTCACTGGGGAGAGTGAAGGAGAACACTGACAGAAAAGGAGGGCAAGAGGATAGAGAAGTAAAACATTGTAGAAGGAGGAGGAGAGGTTATTGAGCAGGAGGAGGAAGTGTGTGTTGGGGAGCAAGGGGGGGCATATCAGCAGCAGAGAGAAATTAATAAGGAAAATAAATCAATGCAAAACATAAGGAGATCAAGGGTGGGAATCAACAGGGAAAATGTGAGGAGAGTGGGAGAAAATGAAGGTGTGGAGGTGGAAGGCAGTGGGAGAGAGGTTGGTGAGAAACGCAAAATATAGTGTGAGTAAGTAATGTAAATTCTGTCTGGTCTACTTTAGAGCAAATAATAACTATGAGCCATATTAAATGTGTGTAGCCCAGGACACTTCCTTCATTAAATGGATAATGATGGTACAGAAGCCAAGTCCCTTTTATGATAACTGGCATGGATGAAGAATTCCCTGACAAAATACTGCAAATAAATAATTGTATAGGGGGCAAAAAAGAATCTCTATATTCACATTCACTTTATTATCCTATTATCCGTTTGCAATAAACTTTGCATAAAATAGTTAATTTGCATTTAATTCTAATGGTTCAAAGAAAGTCAGGCAAAATGGTCGGCATAACGCACGTTCATCAATTCTGGCCCTCTTTGAAAAAAAGTTTGGACACCCCTGATCTTAAGGGTATGGAAATAAAGAACTATTAAGGACAGAATCATAGTGTCATAGACTAAGCCTAAAGCAAGGAGACTATAAGACCAAACATTCCGTAGGAGGACAAACAAAACTAAATTAAGATTATGATGCTTTATAGGAGCTGTTTGAATTTTATTGTTTGATGTTTGCCCTACCTTCTAGTTAGAGTGGTAAGCTATCATTTTTTAATACTGCACAGGCTGGATAAAAAATAAACATACATTTTGATATTTTGCTTACATGGAGACTCCATTAGTGCCTAAAGTAAACAATGGCATGTATTAATATTTCCTAAATTATAACAGTGGGACAGTTTGATGCATTGAAAGTCCAAAATACATTTAAATTACAAATATATAAAAAGTTAACTTTTGCTATTAAAATCCCAGCTCTAACCTCTAAGAATTCCACTCAAGAGAACCTTCTGTTTATCATTACCACCTCTTCTAGAGTCCACCCGTTTGAAAACCACAAATTTAAACTAGGCAGAAGAAGCATATCCAGCAGAAATAAAATGTACTACCCAGAGATAATTATTATATTTATGTTTCTCAACAGATTGATCAGTCCAGGAAAACTCTTGAGAACAACACAATTGCATAGATCTAGATATATTGGTCTCTAGGTGGTAAGACTATATTTATAATTTTTAAAAATGCCTTATAATTTAAAATGATATATCCAGACTGAAATCACTGACTTATTTCTGCTGAATAATTTTACTTTTTAACCATAAGTGTATCATATCCTGACTCCTTCTGCTGTTGTATATGCAGTACATATGTAGTTTCTTTAGGAAGGAACTATAATTTATTCTATGAATTATAGATCTGTGAGTCAGTTTTTATTGTGGGATGTTCTTGAGACATCTAGTAAATTATAATATTCAAGAATATACTCTGGAAACAAGATTATTATAGGAGGTCAATATGTATGAAGGATAGGTCATGTCAAACTAATCTAGTTCGTTTTTTATGAGGCGAAGGCTATTCCATTAGAATGATGAATGGGTTTATAAAATTATTTTGATACTGTACCATATATATATATATATATATATATATATATATACTGTATATATATGTCTATACATAAAAAAGAAATGTAGTGAGGCAAATGTGAGAGTGCATGGAAATTGTAGGAATCTGATTTGTACATGCACTTATAGACAACATACTACAATCTGCTAAGCAACAGTTGTAGACAGTAGTTTCAAATGCTAATAAGGCATGTTAACCCATACAAAAGGAATAGAATATCTTTTTCAGGAAGAATAACACACATAAATAATTAAAGACTTACATTTTTATTTACATTTTTCAAAATAATAAGAAATCTGAGAGGAACTATGGAACAGGAGATTTAAATAAGATGTCTTCAATTCAGTTAAAAACTGCCATTCTCAATAGCACACATGACAATAGGACTCAGTGGAAGAGTAAGCCCCATAGGATAGCCCCTCAAGCTACAGACAGACTAGCAGTCAAAATGGAATCCACATCCCAGAATCATCTAAACATTATATTTTCTTTAAAAATTATTTTATGTTCCTGTCATGCATACCTTCTTGTGTTAGGTACTTCAAAGGAATCTGATAAAAAAACTGCAGTGGCTAATTAGTAAAAGGTTGTTATATTCCATTTTCTTCTTTTGGACCTCCACTCAATTTTCAGTGGAAAGGCACTATCTTTAACAAAACAAATGTTTTCTAGAAGGTCAGTCATCTGTGCAAGGGTGAGAGGGGGCTTCAGACTCTTTGCTCTTTGTGCCTTAGGGAGTTCAGCTACATCTGGCTGACAAGGCCCAGTTAAGGCCGAAACCTTCCTGTTCAGGATAGAATTGCCTGGTATTTTGGGACCAGACTGATATACTACAGGATATTTCTCCCTATACCAGGCACACGTGAACTAAAGGAGGTTGCTCTCAGAGCGGGTTATCACGTCCACAGAAGGAACCTATTAAGGTTAGTTTGTTCTCCGATTGAGCTCCTCTAACTAGTTTTTTTGTTCAATCATTTGTGCAAGCAACTATAAACAAAGGGTATGGTAACAGACACTGTACATAACTTAGTTGGGAGAATTAACCAAGCAGAAGGTAGGAAATAAATTCATGGAGAAATACAAGTTCACATTCATGATGTCAGGAAGGTATTTATTTATCTCTTTGCACATGAAACATTAGAAAATGTTTCTCTTTTTTTCCCCTCTTTAGTTCAATACATGCAGAACATGAATCAGGGGAGATCTATAAAGTTAGACAAATGGTTTCCTTTGTAATACAAACTATGAAAAAATCCAAATTACCATAGTGACTATACTCATTACCAAACACTGCAATGTGTTTAAACGTGTAATCTGATTGTTTTAAACAATAAGGGAGATGACTTCTCAAGGACCGGTTTAATGGATTTAGTAGACAGATTAATTATCAGTTAATGACATAGTCATAAAATAAAATACTTTAAATTGACTACATAAAAGAAATATAAAGCTATGTGTATGATACATGTATACATGCTCAATAATGTTATTTTGTAAGAATCATGTAATAGCTTTAATTATGAGTTCATTGTTTATGTTTAACACTTTGCATGAAGGGGTTTAGTGGAAGCTCTCCTGACATGTGGTGCTTTGCATGACCACCCCACACAGCATCTGTAGTGTTTGCCCTGTTGATGTGTAGTGGAATAAATTACATAATCTGTGGATATAAATATCTGACATGGGGAGAAAGATTCACAAAGGTGAGAAGTTTGGAGAGCTCTAGACATGTGGCTCTCAACATTTTTGATCTGCGGACTGGATGATTACCTTCCAGTTCTCATTGGGACCGCCTTTGAAGAGGGTGACACTACATATGACAATTTTTATCTAGGTACCAACTAACATTTTGAAAAGGGTACCAGAAAGTCAAATTATTTAAAGAAAAATCACCTTCCCCTATCTATCCCTTTGATTAATAATGGTGGAATATTTTAAGTTTTAGACTCTGAGCACTAGTGTATACGTTCTCAGGAACGGTACAGGTCCTACCACTGGTTGTTTAGAAACAATGTTTCAGGCAAACTCTGAAAGAATTGGCATTTTATTGTTGTTACCATCGCTACATCAATCATGCTCGCCCAGAACCTAGTTCTGACCCACCCAGAAATATGTGATGGTTCTTTCTGTTATCCCTGCTTAGCAGAGATGAACCAGACTAGTACTGGACCCTTAGAATGACCACAGGAGCACGAGAATTATTAGCTAGAGCAGCAGAGTTAATCTTCCTTTAGGCAGATGTAGAATTATAAATTCTATTGATCAAAGCTAACTATTTTCTCTCAATAATGAGCACACATTTAATAATACATGACCACAAATGAGTAACCTCCATCATAAAGTCACCCCTCCATCATAAAGTCACACTCCATAGCGATAGTTCCTTTTAGCCAATCGTTATGCATTCTGTGGCTCATCTGTCAATCATTTGATGTCTCTTTCTAGTTACCCCCCCCCCTCCCAGATACTTTGGGAGCACTGGGCAGTAATTAAAAGATACTCCCTTTGATCTACATGGCAGAATGTTTCTACTCTAAGAACTCAATGGCAATCCCATTGCCTGAGAAGATGTTAATAACATGGTAGTGTCACTATTTGATTTTCTCTTTTCACGACAGGGGGTGGAACCCCTATCATCCCGTTCAGGAGACGGCTGTCTGTGAGTCAAGAGTGGGGGTTTCTTTCTGTGTGATGTCACGGTAATCTAACAAGAATGCACTAAACAAAATGGGCCCAGGAACTGGTTTGCATCACAATTGTTTGCAGCCCTATAGATAACAGAGAATAAAGACAGGTACATCTTAGTGAATCTAGGCTAGAATTTTTGTTAATATAATAAGATTCCCTGTAAAACCGTACATGTGCAATTTGACATGTAAATATCTATTGATTACTAAGAAAAGGATTTCCTCTAATTCATGATTGTTTGTACGGATTTTTTTGCAGCAAGAATTCCCTAGTAAAAGATAAAAATATTGATATAGTGTCCTGGTTTTAAAATTTTGGCTATGTTCATTTTTTTGTAAAAACCTATATTAATGATTGGTGGAAGATTGTGGTTCTGATAAGTGTCACGAGAAGCAGCTGACCATGTCATATGGAATTAGAAGAGCGGATGATGCCTAAGATATGGGTGATCAAGACAAAGAAAATATGTAAGGACATATGATAAAAAAATGCTTGATAATGGACAATTTTTTAGAAAGTAAAAAAATTAGCTACAGGCTTTATTATTGTCCTACCTATAATATGCCAATATGCTTTTAAGGGTGCAGTCATATTTTATACGTAGTTGGTTCCACTGGCTGGAATATTGAAAGGACATAAAATTTCCATTATGTTTTATTATCACAAGATACTTTCCTTCAGCGATAGTCTCTAGGTGAAATGCGTGGGTTTGAATAAAAACCTCCAGCCCCTTTTTTCAGACTTTCACTGCATAATTAAAAGTATCATATATCCCACCTAATACTTCCAAAATAAGCTATTTTCTTAGGTCTTCTTCACTACATAAATGTCAATATTGTACCCTTCTGAATATCATGTTATTAAAATATGTGTGTGTACCCATAAGAAATATGGATTCTGGATGTTGACTTCATTTTCATCAATAACTCTGGTGAATTGTCTTAAAAACAATTAACTGCCCCTGTTCTGCTGCATCGGTATTAAATAACCAACTTTGCAATGGATGTAGCAACAAGACCCTGACATATATATAAAACATAACATATATGTAAATTACACTATTTCTTTACAAATCAGTAACAACTTTCTTTAATAATCTGTGCAGAAGAGTAAATGTGATTTCAAATTACATATATCACCCTGTGTGCTGGGACAAATAAAACAATATAGCACTATCTTATATCCATACAACCATACTGTACTTCTTATATTAATGAAATTTTAATTTAAAGAATGTTAGTAATTGGTAATAGCAAGGAACAAAATATATACATTTGAAATAGGTGAGTCCAAGTAAGCATATTTAGGCAGATAATTTTTTTAATTAGAAAAAATAAAGTGTGGCATTTGCTAGTCCCTAGAGGCATCCATGATACTTTGTAAACGATTGCATGTTTAACATGAGTTTACAGTTTGCAGGCGCAAGGCTTGTAGTTTATCTTGCTTGCTGCCTGTTTTAGAGCATGCGCTATTGAAGAGGGTACAAGAGGCTCTAATTATATAACTAATATCCTTCCCCTGCCCCACTCACCTCCTCCCCACTCATCCACTGTTCATTAAATAAGTACATGCCCTCAGGCTCTCAGCTGTCAGACAAAATAGAATCTTCTATACAGTCTGTGAGAAATAAGTATTAGCTATAATCTATTAGATTTACATTTAACTATTCATGTTCTTGTGGGCCTATGTGTATATGCATATAAAAATGAAAGAAGGTATAACAAAGAAAAAAAGATTGAACTCATAAACATGTGTAGTGGAATGCAGTCACACACTGGGAGTCTTTCTTTATTGTCTCATTTCATACTCTGAGGAGATATTGGAATGTTGTGAATCTTGGAGACAATGCCTAACTAAATGTAATTATCCACCCATACCTTAAATTAAAGACTTGAATAAAGCTTACTATGCAATAGAGATTTCCTAAATGAGGGTACAGTGCGGCTTCAGATGCCTTTATGTATTTCTAGGAACAATTTATATTGAATACATTTTAGTCTTTTATGTGTTTGATATTTGGTTATTTTTCTTTTTAGCCACTCGGGGATATGAAGATCTGCCTTTGCCAATTTATTCATGATCTGCATAAAATGTAACACTCTGATGTTTGGCCAAACGTATATGGAATTAAAAAATATATTATAACTCTCACTAAGTATCATGTACAATATGGTAACCTTTACCTTAAAAGACCACTGTAGTTTGGTAAAAATGTTCACATGCTCATGAAGTATGTAACAAAATAGAAACATTAACAGGCATGCAATAAAAGGAACATAAAAGTTTTTCAGAGAAACCCTTAGATGACTCTGATTGTGTCATGCGTGAATGCATCTTAAATGCTAGTCTGGCTGTAGCTTAAAGGAGGGCAGGTTATCCCATGGGGGATTATTCTGTCATTGACTATTATTGTCAAGGGACTATCAAAAGAGTACCTTTTCTAGCAGTAACAAAAAGTGAATACAGTAACTTATCTGTGTCCTTTGTTTTTCCCAATCCTTGCAAGTTTCTACTCCTTTTACAAACAAAGATAAAAACATTAAAGCAAAAAAATATACAATAGTTAAACAGTGTAAACACATTTTGTCAGTTATTAATTCAAGTTCTTCAAACTAGCATACTGCAGTAGTCCTTTAATCTAGAGATGTGCTATATTAATTGAACATTATTTAAAGTTATTTTTCTTCCAGTGTTTTCCTGATGCTTCTCTTTAGCATTACATCAAATTATTGGTAATCATTGCTAGTTACTCCCTGAGAGAGTTTGCACAGAATAATTGCAGCAAATGGAGGAAGGCTGAGAACACAATTCAGCATTTCAGTTTCAACTGACTGGCCTCAAAGATACAACATAATGCAATAGAGTGGGAGAAAGAAGAAAGTATGTATTATTACTTACAGCATAAGTTTAGGCAAGGTTAGTATAAATATAATGTTAACAGCAAAGGGCCCTATGCTAATTCCCTCTATCGCAATTACGGGTGGTTTAGTGACAAAGTAAATCCTACCTAACTATGCTATTGCCCCATCCTGTAAATGTTGCGAGAGAACTGCTACGTGTGACTACGGTATGACAAAGCCGAAACGCACGGCTCAAATTTCCACTGATTTTTGCAGTGCTAAAAGATTCTGTTAGACTTTTACACCAAAACCATATGCTAATAAGATTGTACAGATCACTCGCAAACTAGTGCTTTGCTGTAACTGCAAAAAGCAGAAGAAAGAATTTCATGTACCAAAGACCACTGAGTGCGGCAGTAGCAGTTAAAGTGACATTATAGCAACAAAAAACAAAAACATTACGAAATTTCACCATTATTTGTCCAATATTAACAAATGTGTAATTAAAAAAATAAGATATTGTATTATTATGTCTGTTTTATTATACAACGTCAAGGGTAATACACAACCCAGTACTCAGGCAGGAAAACCATGTTGCCTAGAAACAAATGGTCAACAACCAGAAAAAAAAACTGAATACTGTACTTTATATAAAAATAAAATTTTACAGGGCTCAACAAATACCAGGAGCCAGGTTGTCATGCCACAAAATGCTTACAGGCACCTATATTTCATCCATTGTACATCTCTGCAATTCAGTGTTACCTGGAAGCAGACAGAGTGACTGAGCCAGTGCAGTGTGGGGGTTACATTCCCCGGGTTCAGCCCCTCACCGTCCAGCCCAACATACCTGTGTGTAAGTGAGGAGTGAAAGCTGCTGCTGCTAGAACAGCCCGTACTGACAAATATACTTAGCAGAACATCCTATGTGTAGCTAATCTAGGCCTCTTTTAATAGTGACTCTCAAGCAACCAGAAACTACATTTATCCGGAATCTACCAATCCCTGTGGGTGTAACTGAGTCTACTGTAATATTTTTTTTATATATATTGACTCTATAAATACAATTGTCACATCTATGAAATAAAAAAAAAAGAATAAAAAAATATAATTATATTTATAAATATAATAGTTCCTTGCTGCAGTTACACCGCTTGTTCTCACTCATAATTTTCTATTGTTCCTAGAGCCATTTCTCATCTGTAAAGCTTGGGTTGGGTACTCCCTACACTGAAATCTCTTGTGGACAAAGCAGAATTTACGGATGCTGCAATTTTGTGAGGGAAAAGATAAAACATGTAATATACTGAAATAAGCTCTTGCAGGCGATTTACGGGCATAACGCAAATTACATTGCTCGATTAGCATGGGGACCAAAGTAAGCAAATCCAAATAAGAACGTTTCTACATCACAGTACAAATAAAATATTTTTTTTACACATATTTAAAATGAGATACATTGATCTGATCCTTCCTTGATCACGTGTTTTTTATAGTTCTGGTTTTACTGTCTTTCCAGTGTCATTAACATATGAACAGAATTTCTTCACAAGATATGAATACTTTTTAATAGAGCATAGATACCTACAGACATTGTCAAACCAACAGAAGTACTACAAACTAATAAGCTAAAAAAGGGAAAGGTACTGAAACTTCTCCTGATTGACTATGGGCCACATTTGGCTATCTCCCCAATGGACTATCAGTTGAACATCACTGACTTAGACAAATGGTAGAACCCTTGAACTGTTACTTTCAGCATATATTCAGGCCTCTGTTCAAATGAAAATTAAAGTCATTTTGTCTCCAGTGAATTATTTGATACATACCGAATAGGCCTAAATATAAGCCACACTTTTCTTCTGATTTCCAAGCTTGGAAATTCCGGGTGCGGTTTATATTTGCGACTGTAAAAAAATTATTGTCGATTTGTGGGCTTGAGACTGTTGTGCAATTAATTCTAATGTCATTCATCGCTGTCCCCATATTTCACAGTCCAGTATTGATTTTTTGACTTGCATTTATGGTGCTACATTTAACCCACTTGCGGGTCCTATTTGGAACCCGTAGGATTTTCTTTTACATTTGCCGTTTATGGGTTTGAGTGCCTGCAGAATTGTAGCAATTAAATAGTGATTTGAGATTTTAGCTACAATTTTCAGCCTGTAACATGCCAAAGAAGTTTCTCCCAGTTATGGCTGATCACTTAGAGAGAAAAGAATCATCACTCCAATTTAAAGGGGGCAGCTTATTTTCGGATATTATGTTTTTCCTTTTTTCCCATTGAATTTCACAGGTGCGGCTTATATGCGGGCCCATATGGTATAGTCCCCTACACTTCCATTTGTTCCTTTTCAACTATTAAATATAATTTCAGTTTTTAGTTTGATCACATTTTTATATTAGCTTTCCATTTCAGCCAACTGCAGTAAATGTTTTTTTCATGTGTCCCTTTATAAAGGATCACATTTTTTTCATATACAAAAGTGCTGTGAAATGGCTTGGCTCGCCCAGGGACGTTGTTCACTTTACTGAACTTGAAATACATCTTAACAGCTTTGACATGGATAAAAGCTTCACAGAGCACTGATAGTTTTTTTCTTTTTTTGTTACTTGTATGTTTTAGGTACAGAATATTTTTTCATATTAATAGTACTAGATAACTAAAGCGAGATATACATATTACAATATATGGTTGTAAAAATATTACATGGAATGCTATACTAATCCATCACTTGTTTATCAAATCTACATATTACATATTTTTTAATAGAAATGGATATGATTATATTTAAACAATAAACACTGGGAAACCATATCATGTAATGCTTTGTATCTATTTTAGCAAGCTAATTTCAAATTAAAGTTCATATGTTGGTATAAAACTCTTCTATGAGGATATACTCCATCAATAAGAATTTAGATACATTTTACTTTTTTGGTTGTGATATTTTTTATTAGCAGTATTTGTTTATAAATATCAATGACCCCCCCCCCCCTTTCTGCATTGCTACCTTTTTGTGGTGAAGGAGCTTGTGTGCCTCAATGAAGCGTTCTGCGTCCATATAGTCATTGAGAGTCGGACATGACTAAAGGACAGAACCACAACAAATCTATGAATGTAAAATGTGCATACTGTTTGCAAATGACATAAAGCTAACATACTTTCTGACATCTGAAGTTACAACAAATGAAACTATAAAATAACATTAACCTCAAAACCTTGTAAGCTACTTTCACATATATTTTTTGCATAAATAATAGTAAAGTCAATACAATAACACTGTTTTATTGGGCCTGCCAAAAGGCAAGCAAAAATCAAGAAAAAATATTTTAACAAATCAAGAAAAATACATATTTATACATTAATTATGTAATTAAAAGAACCAAATATCCAAGTGCAAAGAGGAATTGTTATTCTGGAAGAGTCAATTAACCTGTGAATGTAAATTTTAGGGGTTGCATGTAGTTTTGATTACTGATCCATAGTTAAGTGTGTATACACTAAGAAATAAAAAAGAAAAAATATTAAATGGTACACAAAAAGTAGATAATCATGAACCAGACATAAAATTACTATATCAGAAAATGAGCTTAATTGGGTGAATAAAATTCCAAAGGTTTAATCTCTTATATCAAGAGTTGAAGAGTAATAAGTCATGCTGGGAAATGTCTAATTTGATATAGATATTGATCAAAACTAAACTGTAATTAGTTGTACAGGGATCCCATGTATGTTTGCATAGATCTCCTTTTGGGAATCTAGCGGTACTTAAGGGCACGTTGTTAATCAAATAATATACGCAACTATAAAAATATATAAAGATTTCAAAACATCTGTACATATAATACATGCATGCCATAATAGCTCTCCCCCGACCCTAGGCTCATGTTCCAAATCTAAAAATGTCCTCAAATTAATCTAATTTTCCAAGAAAGTTATGAGTACTGGGTAAACATAATACCTTCAGTCTTTTGGTATTTCAATATATAGGTTTATAGACAGACATTGCCTCATAACCCCTAAAAATAATCTGTTTGATCAGTTGTGACACCTGATTTGTGAAAAGAATTCAGAAATCAGTCTAGCAAAATGGTGTATGACATGTGCCCTCAAAGAACAGCAAAAGATCAAGTTTTATCCTTAAAGGACCACTATAAAGAGTTACTGCCTTGGGGTTAAGTGCTACTGTCTTGGGGTAAATGTTACTGGCTTGGGTTAAGTGTTACTGGCTTGGGTTAAGTGTTACTGGCTTGCGTTAAGTGTTACTGGCTTCTGGCTCTTTTTTTACTGCCTTCTGCCTCGTTTTCATCCTGTCACATTTTTTCGGCTGCCATTTTTTTTCTTGCTTAGTTGATTTTCAAATATGTCTCAAATTAACTTGCAACCTCACTCACAGGCTCCCTGACTCTTCCCCTGTGCTGTGTGTGAGTGTGTAAGTTAATTTGAGGCATATTTGTTTTTTTTATTGTTTGTTAAATTTTTGTGGTTCGGCCGTTAAATTTGTAATTTTTGCGAGGTCCGGAATTTTTGCATACTAGGGGCCACGCGATGGCCTTCGGCGCTCATTGCAGCTAATGAGGGATTACAATTAATTTTAAAAGAAAAAGACACTTAACATTTAAAGGACCCCTGTAATCCTATGTTTAAAATATATTCTTTTGAAAATTACACTTACAAAACATGCAAAATGTTTTTAGACTGTAAAATAATATAAACTATAATTTGCTGCAGTGGAATCTACCATTTTGGTTTCGGGAGATTAACTTCCTGAGGTGGGAGAAAACTTTGGAAGTTTGTATCTAAACAATGCAAATGTCACATCTAAAATACCATTATGCAAAACTCATTAGTTCTTAAGTTACACCCTATAGAAAAAGTAACAGACATATAAATAATATGAAACAAAATAATTGGACATAGAAGGTTGGAAATGTAAAGGCTGTACTTATTTTTTACCTTAGAAAATTATTCTACTTAGACATTTTGTCAACACACGGATCCTTACTGAAGGTATACCCAAACATAACTGGATATCTAAAATTTGCAAGGACCTTCCCCTCACGAAGTATAATAGGAGGCATTTATGATATATTTAACTCCACCGATACGGAGATAAAAGATAAGTATATGATAAATTGGGAAACAGACCTCAATCTACATTGGGATTTATCTGATTGGGAGAAATATTGGTCTAACATGTTCCCTCAATTACTCCATTCTAGAGACCTTCATTACATTTCTCCACTGTGCCTACTTCACCCCTGTGAGACTAGCTAAACGGAGGAAATCAGAAAACATAAACTGTTTTAGAGAATGCCTGACAATAGGCTCTTTTACTCATATTTGGTGGCACTGCTCAAAAGTAAAACAAATATGGAATGATATTAGTCAACTATCATCTGATTTGTTTCACTCGACTATTAACTTAACAGCAGAAACTTGTCTTTTGGGGATGCCTGTTTTTACCCTCTCTACCCCTCAAACTGGAACTGGAAATACGATAAGCTAGATTTCATTGGTATCAAAGACAAAATTCATTTTATAGCAGTTAATGAAGGGATAACTAATTCTCTAGCAGATACAATGCAAACATTTCTGGATATTTGGGGTCCCTGGTTTGAATGCACAGACCTACGTCCTTTGATTATCTAGCAGTTTTCTTTAGTACTTGTGGTAGATACTTGAAGGCTTGGGAGTTGAGCCCAGAACCACTGGAGGAAACACGTAAAGAAGACAAACTGAACCTGGGACAGTTAAGTAAAAATAAACAGTATAAGTTTAGAACCATACGTTTATAATTGTTTTGTATTGTTTGATTTTATTTAATTATGTTTAATTATGTTTACTACCTCTCATTAAAGTGAGAAAATAGAGCTTATTTTTGTTATATCAGTAACAACTACATACTGATATAATATAATATACCCCGCTATTTATTTTATTTATTCTTTTAGATATTTAATGTAAAACTGAGTGGTAAATACTAGAAAAATAATAAAAAAAGCTAAAAGACAGACCTCATAATCTTTGTAAAACAAAGTAATTAATATAAAGTACATCATAACACGTATTAATCTTATTGTTAATATATCTCACGTTTGCTCTACATGCTTTCACTTAATATGTACTTGTAATGTTATGAATTTTGCAGTTTGTCTTAATAAAAATAAAGTTAAAAAAAAAAATCATTCTGCCTATTTTCAAGATTACTTAATTAATATTATGTAATATTCTTGAAATACCCTATTGCTATCTTGTTGTAGTGAAGTGGCTTGTGTGCTTTAATGAAGCTGTGAGTTATACTGTGTAGGGTCACCCAAGATGGGCAGGTCATAGCGGAGAGGTCAAACGCTACCCATTGGAAAAGGAGCTGGCAATTCACTCCAGTATCTTTGCCATTGAAACCTTATGTATTAGCACAACCAGACACAAGGTGTGCCTGGCATCCCGAGGTCCATAGGGTCATTTATAGTCGAACACGACTGAAGGACTTAACAATAGCAACTCCTAAAGAGTCTTCAAAAATTCAGATTTTTTTAAAAGTGATAATTGGTTAAAATTTAAATTGATACCACAACCTTTCCCCTTACTGATCCAGAATCAGGATGATGCATCAAAGGATACAACTATGACTTTCCAGAAATGTAAATGCCCCTTTCACACACACCTTTCACTATATAGCATGGATCCCTTCAAGGTCCTGCAGAGCCATCAACATGTATGTGTTTCTACCTAAAGACTAAGGCCCTCATTCAATTGCAATTTGGCCAATTGAATAGGGCTCTAAATAAGCATATAGCATATTATTTTTAAAGAAGTTTTTAGTTAGGGAAAACCTTGCTTTTGGATAGATGTTTACTAACTAAAAACTTCTTTAAAAATAATATGCTATGTGCTTATTTAGAGCCCTATTCAATTGACTAAATCGCAATTGAATGAGGCCCTAGCTGTATGATTTATTTCCCCTGCTTAATATGCTTTAAATTGACTCAAAATTGTCACTTTTTTTTTTATTGTGCAGTGGTCCATTAAACTCTGCAAATTGGGGAACAATTAAAATGAGTGATTACAAGAAACAATAACTATTTAATTAAATGCATTGATTAATTAAACTACATTTTAAACTAACCTTAACCTACAATGAAACTGTCCAATGATTTGAAAAGCAGAATCGGTCAGCCCAAACACTGGATAGACAATGGGTCAGGTACACAGTGGCTGTCTAGGGAAAATGGTGACTGTTTATATGGTGTAGTGATCCTCTCTGGATTTGTGTAATAGGTATCCCTAGTACCCAGTGAGGATGGCTATTAAATTAAAGGAATCAGTAGCATAAATATTTCTTAACTGCACACCAATGGACTGGCAATATTCTTCATGAAAGAATGAAGTTAAGCTAAGATGTTAAACAAATATGTGGCATATTCCTTCGAGGTAAGGGGGCACCCAGCTCAGCATATGTAATTAAATGTACTAAGTGCATTGACCTAGAAAATACATCTAAATGCCAAAATATATATTTTACTATTATCAATATGAATCATGACAGATTATTTACCAATTATACTTAATGTATATATATTTTTTCAATGCATTCAAGCAATTAAGATACAGCATTGAAATGACATAAATTATGTGGTTGAGTAGCCTATCATATATTTTAATTGAAGTTAATCAATGGCAGTTATGTACAGTGTATAATATAAGTTAACAAAGAAGGGTGGTTGTAAAATATGTGTTTCAACAACCTACTCAGGAAAGTGGCAATCAATTACCGTATTTTTCGCCGTATAAGACGCACTTTTTCTTCCCCAAAACTGGGGGAGGAAAGTTGGTGCGTCTTATACGGCGAATATACCTTTTCAAACTGCCTCTGTCCTCTTGATCTCACCCCAGCGCTTCCTACCAGCATCGCGTCGGCCGGTGCGTCCTAGTGACGTCACACACGCAACGCTGCAGTACACAAGGAGTGCTGGTAGGAAGCGCTGGGGTGAGATCAAGATGGCAGAGATCAGAAGAAAGGTGAGGATCAGGGGGGTCAGGGAGGATCAGGACGGTCAGGGAGGATCAGGAGGGTCAGGGAGGGTCAAGGGCTCCCAAATGCTGCAGTATATGGATATGTATGTGTATGTGTGTGTGTGTATGTATGTGTGTGTGTATGTATGTGTGTATGTGTGTGTATGTATATTTATGTGTGTATGTATATGTATGTATGTGTATCTATATATATATATATATATATATATATATATATATATATTTGTGTGTAATGTAGGTGTGTAAAGTGTATTTGTGTTTGATTCAGATTTTTTTTTTCTTGTTTTCCTCCTCTAAAAACTAGGTGCGTCTTATCTGCCGGTGCGTCTTATAGGGCGAAAAATACGGTAATTATTGGGAGAACTTAATTTAAAATGGAAATTGAAACAAAAAATAGACTTATACTTAATTTGCTGAATCACTAAGGCTTATTGTATCAAATATCGAACCAAAAGTATAGTCTGATGAGCCATAAAAATAATAATTGCTGACCTGAAGAAATTACAAATTGAACCAAGTACGTCTTCTGCTGACTCAGTTATGCTGAATGATAAATCAGTTATGGTATCTGACAAATCAAAATACATTGTACCAGCTGCACAATCTATCATTTACTGCTAGCTTTGTAAGATCCTGCAAAATCAAGCAAATTGCATAACTAATAATCAATACTACAAACAAAAGCATGGGCAGTAAAGCATATAGCAAATAAATAAACAACAACAAAGATTTGCCTCTGAAGTTAATTCATCAGTTTCTCTGGGGAAGCGAGTCAAGGACTAAGTAGAGCAAAAATCCTGTCACAAGATATTTAAGTCCACCAGGGTTTAAGTCAAGGTTAATAGCTAGTAACATTGTTTTAGATTTCAAGTGACAAACTGTAGAAACAAGTCATTTGTCACTGTGAAGAAAAGACAAGCACATTTGAGACTGACAACATCTCTTCAATAACCTTTGCTGTGACAGTTTTTTTGCAGTCATTGTAACTGGGAAGAAAATAAATGTAAATGTATTTTAAGATTAACATTTACAGCCTTATTAAATTGTGATTTAGTAAATTTAAAAGGGCACTATTTAAGCACATAGCATAACATATTTTTTAACTAAAAACTTCTGTAAAAAAATATGCTGTGTGCTTAAGTAGAGCCCTTTTAAATTTACAGAATAAGAATTTAATAAGGCTGTAAATGTTAAAAAACTACCATGCACGTTGCCATATTTTTATAGACAAGAAATTTGTATTTATCTATTTTTTTTATTTTTTTTTTTATTAAAGTTTTATAAAAAACAAAGGAAAAGTTGTAATACATATCATCTTCCTAACAATGTAGGATTAGTATACATGAAGGAAAAAAAGCAACAAGAACACAAGAAAACAAACAAGAAAAAGGGAAAAAAGAAAAAAAGAAAAAAAAAAGGACAACCTACATTCATACCCCATTCAATCAATTCATAATAGAGGAATTTCGCTAATAAGCATTGTATACATTTAACAATTAATAAATTGCAAAAAATCATGCTTAATATTTGGAATCCAAAATTTTCCATTTTAAGGGGTCTTTCTTTAGTGCTCCAGCAACTATGTAGTCTCTTTCTAGTTCTCGAAAACACTTTAATTTAATTACAATCTCATTGCAAGATGGTATATCTGTCTCAAATAAGGAGATATTTAGCTACAGAGAAAATTTGGATGACGAGGGCCTTCTTTTCTAAGGGAATTTTTGCAGGAAATCTGTGCAGTAAACTGCATTGTTTGGTAAAGGGTAAATCAACTTCCAAAATCAAGGAGGAAAGGTTGTAACAATTATTTCAAAAACATTTAATATGTGGACACTTCTTTGCAGTCATTGTAACTGGGAAGAAAATAAATGTAAATAGTATTTTAAGATTAACATTCAATGTTGAAAAACTACCATGCACGTTGCCATATTTTTATAGAGAGGAAATTTGTATTTATTTTTATTATATTATTTTTATATAGAATTCTAGCTAATGACCTTCTTCTTTCCTCCTCTCTTATCACTTCCTCTCACTTCTGCCTTCAGGACTTTTCTTGTGCTGCCCTATTCTGTGGAACTTTTGCTCCACTATGCAATCCTCCTGCCTCAAATCCTCAAAAACTCATCTGTTTAAATAAGCTGATCACCTTCATCCTTAATATGCACAATGTATTGTACATCACCTTTCTATACCTCACCCATACCATCTAGACTATAAGGGCCTCATTCTATTAGCGGCCGCAGCCGTTGCGGTGCCGCAAGGACCGGCCGCAAGCTATTCTGCTATTCTATTCCCTTACGGCCGGGGATTCCGGCAGGCTTGCGGCCGGTGCCTTGCTATCTCTTGCGGCCGCTCGCGCCGGAGGAAAGCCTTTGATCTAAAACGGCCGCAAGAGATTTGCAATTCAATTGCTCCGGGAAACCTCTCTGCAAGGCTAAAAACGAGCCGCAGCTTACTTGCAGGAAAGAGGTCCCGCTAGCACCAATTAAGCACATAAAATAGCTCAAATAAAGCCATCCTGCACTTTGAGAAGACTATAAAGGGATTTTAGGTGTTAGAAAAAATAGCACATAATTATCCTGTACTCAAATCCGTAAAATATTTTATTTTTAATATCCGTAAAATATCCATGTAAAAAGTCCAGAGTGCTTGGAGCACCTCAGACACACCCACGCCGCAGCCGGAAAATAAACAGTTAATTTGAACTCGGGTTTGGGCAGATGTGCAAGCTTGAGAGTGGGTTTCTTTTAATCCTCATGTCCCCCAATATGATCCCTAGCATTTACAGAGCTGTACAGTGCAGGCTTGAATTTATTTTTGAGTTTTTATATTTCTGAGATTACGGCCGGTTCCAAGATATGCGGCCGGCCGTAAAAGGAGATCCTTGCGGGGCCGTATAATAGAATCGCGAGTTAACAGAACCCCCGCAAGGAATCGCAGCCTTACGGACGATTTACGGCCGACAATAGAATGAGGCCCTAAGTTTGCAAGTTTTCAATCTTATTAGGTGCTTTAGGGAAAGCACTTTGTATGCTTGGTTTTAAACTCAATAACAGAACCTGCTATTCTTATGTAGTTTGTTAAAATTGTTTTTGAATTTTATCTACCCTGTTAGAGTGGCGGAATATGTTGGTGAGTTACAAATAAAGTTTATTATTATTATTATTATTATTATTATTAATAATAATAATAGCCTCCCTTTTATTCTAGAACTTTTATTCTACTGTACATATATATATATATATATATATATATATATATATATATATATATATATATATATATATATATATATTAAAGAATCTGCATTTTAAAATAATTTCTAATAGGGTCTATTGATGATTGCAGCTAAGCCTGGGTTATTTTGTTACATTTACAATTTACGCATGTCGCTATTTTTAGAAAACGACTGACACCACATTGTCAGTGATCATTGTTGATCACTGGAGTGCAACAAAGAAAAACATTTTTCTACTACTTTACATCTAAACATGTCATCAGCCATATAAAAATTCTCTTGTCAACTTTCCTTTAAGAAGACTTTGTATTGTGATTATTACATACATACATATATAATACACAGTGTAATGTAGTAAATTTATAAACTACAGTACATAATATTCCTGAAGAAATATGCATTAATTCTGCATCACATTAATTTTATGCATATTCAGCTCTTTTGAACTTTTTTTTTGTAAATATTATTGATGGGTTTTAATATAAGAAAGTTTTCTGCTACACTGTTTTGTTCCCTTTGCTCGCCTCCAGTCCCTGTGTGTTTATATTCTAGAATTACAGTATATAATTTACTTAAAGTCTTACGATAGTGAAATACAATTCTGGTATCACTGGTGACTATTGAAAACATGCCCAGCTTATGAAGGTAAAACTAAACTTTATCATAAACAAATGTGCCATGTGAAATAACTTTCTATTCATTTGTGGGGCATATTTCATATTGGCAAATTCCTCATGTTGTATTGGGGATATATTATTCCATATAACATTACATGACTAATTTGGTGTATTTACATTCAACGTATAATGATACCCTGCCCTTGACTTTGCAATCTAAGGTATATAACACAGACATTCAAAGTGCTTATGAAGGTTCTGCTTGTGTGATTATAGATGAGATAACAGTGAATGATGGAGACAAAAAGGTGAGGTGGCATATGTTCGAGGACAGAGGTTGCGTTAAGGTCAATGATCTGCTTGCTTGAGACACAATGAAGATTGCCAGGGTGGATGAAGCTGGTGAAAGTTATGTTTTTCGGAAGAGGAACTGTAGTTATCTGATTCTGTCATCAACTATAAAAATTGCAGCTAATTGCAGAAGTGGCTTGCTCTTATTTTATGAAGGAAAGTTAATCTTGTGTCTGGAGTTGGTGATGGGGAATAGAAAGAAAGGCTCAAGACTGAGAATTTGCATGTGAAGGAGTTTCTGTAGGGGCTATTTATCAAACAGAATAAAAGTTGATTCTTCTGCTTAAGAAATAAATTTTCCTAGAAAACATAGGAAGTTGATAATGTTTTAATTCCACTTTACTAAGCTTAACCCCGCTTAGGTGTACTTACGTAGACCTGCTTTTAACCCGCTTGATACACTTTATAGTCTCTATATAAAATAGAATACATGTGTTGAAAAAATTCTTGAGGATATTAGATTTTTTCTTATGGATATTCCACCTACATATGCATATCTTAGTTTATTAACAGTGTGGACATTTTAAATGTATCAACCTTATTAATTGTTGTTTAAGCAATACATGCTTGTACTATATTTACTACTATATATATATATATATATATATATATATATATATATATATATATATATATATATAGATATATATATATAGATATATATATATATATAGCAACATCATCCAGTAGTTACCTAACAATGGGAACAGATTGATGGCTGGAAATTATATGAACTACAGAGAGTCTGTTTGGGAAACTCCTGGAAACATGCATAAAACCAAACAACCATACAAACTTCAAATAATGAATTACATAATATAATAATAAAAATGACAAAACCCAATATATATATATATGGTAAATATTTCTGGACACAGCTTCTTTAGTTATGAATAAAATTATTTCAAACATTGCTTATCCACCCAAAAACGAAAAATGGGAACTAAGAGCCCCAAGATTACAAAACACCAGCCAACAGCATAGTTACAATTTTTCCAGTGTTTTCCACCTACAAAAGATATCATGACACTGGGCATACACTCATAAAAACAAATACCGTGATTGAGACCAACCTCAATGAAATCTACCCAATCCTACAGATAAAAAGTAGATGAATCAGGTGTTTCCAAATCATGGTGAGGTAATGAAACACCACTTTCTTTTTAATAAAAATAGCCATCAACTTGTTGACCTTGCACCAAGGCTTGCCAATAACTAAGTTAGCTATTTTTCTAGGAACAATCTCAGATCAAATAAAAAAAAAATCATGAGAAAAGGGGCAACAATCTATCAATATGCCTCTGCATAACTCTAACTATCTCCCTCAGAGACACAAAACCTAAATCATGAATAACAAGAATGCCAGGTGGAAAAAAAACAATCAAGAATAACTATTTTCAATAAAACCTGTTTCCACCTAAGGCCCCTGCCACCCAACCATTTTAAAACAACATTCTCCAAAGAAAATCTAAGTTGTAATCCATTCTCGTGAACTGCAGCTATCTGTCTTCCAAAATAGACATAAGAATGTCCCACTATCCAGAGGTGCAATGGATGGCCTAAAAAAAAAATATATATATATATATGCTTAAAAAACTACCAAGACAAATCAAATATGCAAATTAAAATGATTAGAATCCGACCTCCGAATTCCTTTAACAACTGAATCCCTAAACCCAACCAAGTCCTTTCCGTTGCTGCCCCTATTCTAAAATAATGCATTGCAAAATCAGCAGATTTCAACCCCAGCCATGAAAGAGATAAAAGAACTGACATATGCCGAATAGCAATTTCCTCGTCTAACTTTTGAGCAACTACATTTGGATGTTCACGGACAGACTTGAGATTTACAGACAAACTAAACTAGGCCATTCCTTAAATGGAATAAAGAACTAGAACTAAAATAAGACAAAAAAAAACTCCACATCAGATGACCTCCACTTCATATTAACATATTCCTCTTACCATGAACCCATCCTATATATCCTGAGTAATTCTTTCCCTGCCTGAAACATTTAAACAATTTATCCACATATCCACATGCGGAATATGTATCCAATGTATCCACATTTGGAACATTCATGTTTAAATTTTCACAATTAACATCAACGGCATGAATTCTCATTATATGTGAAACGCTAGATTTTAAGGACTTCTCCTGAACTAGAATGCATTGATTTAATAGTGGTGCTATGAAAGCCAGAACCTCCATGCAGTGGCATCACTATTTTTAAATAGCTTGATGTATCCCAGTCAATTCTTGTCCTTTGTCACAGCCATTCTCTGACAAAAATGTTTGTAATAGGACCACCATGCCATCACCTCACTTGTCCTATGTATACCATTTCATCAAGATAGCAAAACAAGGACCAATAATAGTAGTGAAAATAATGTAAAACTGAAGCCAATTTGAAAAAGTGTTTTGGATTCCAACAATATCCATGTTTCCTTTTGCGCTCCTGATTTTTAAGTTGTCTTTCTTACCAACAACTTTTATTTCAAAATGCCATGATGGAGAAAATATTAATAAATTCCGTCTTTCAAATCCTGAGAAACATGTAAACCAACAGGGCCAATTGAACTACTTCTGATGACCCCAAAGAATATGTTAACACCCACCGGCACTCTTTTAAGATCTACTGGAATTTCTTTGTCTACTACTCCTTTCCCTGTCTGTAGATGATGCTACTACTATACTGAGTGTTTAATACTCTTTTTTTATCTAGTAGCATAAACACCATAACCAACCTCTTTTCTAGCTCCTTGCTTATGAAAATCTATAACTAGATGACCTTCCTTAGAGGAATGCTTCATAAGGTTCAGAGTTTGCCTCCCCTGCCTTCCAGAATGATAATTCCTAAAATTATCAAAATAGACCACTCTGTGAACAATTTCAGTTCTTACATTAGATACAAGAGTAACCTATGTGTCTGAGCTGGAGAATGAAATAGAAAAGGATAAAAAGCACTTATTAGAAAGACTAGTAGTAAGCCTTGAAGTGCAAAAATGGCCATAAGTAGGCTGACCGACATGCCCATTCCCATCACTTGTGATCACAAAAGAAGTCTGGAAGCCCTAAGATCATACAGAGAAGATTGCTATGAATTAAGCTAATGTTTTTCTGATTTGCATTAACAACCAGTCTGATTACTATTATTCTCCAGATTAGAGGCAGACCTTAATTCTGCAGCCGAAGCCTCCAAACTCCCAACAGAAAACTTGATCCCTGTGGAAAAATTAAACCTATTTCACCCCTCAAAGTAGAATCTGAAGCTCTTATTGCAGAAACAAATTAAATACTGACAGATCCAATGTGGCTAGTTTAATGGTAGTAAAATACTACTAGGCCCAGCCATGATGTTACAGGGTATACAAGACATATAATTTATGAGAGTGGTTCTACTAGGCAGAGCATTAATGCCATCCTTCCAAGCAGGCACAACATTGTTGTCAGTGTGCCCAATGTATATTTTAATGTATGAGCCCTTTACAAGCCATCCGCATAACAGACCTCAGAAGACTGGTTTCTGATGACGGGGAGGCTGCACAGGCTCCCTGGGTCAGCCCGCAGCGTCGCGTGACCCAGCGGAGCCTGTAAGGCTGCATCAGCCAATCAGAAGGGTGGGGGGCGGGACTTCCACCGCAATCGCGCGCCCGGAGTCAGTTCGGCTCGTTCACCGAGGAAAATCCCTCCCTCCCACCCTAATTTAGTTGTATGTGAAAAGTTGTTATTGTATCATTATTAAAAAAAAAAAGGAATGATAAAAAAAAAAAAAGAGGAAGAGCGTTATTGGAGAAGTGGCATTTTATGATGTACGGCTGTATTGTTGGCTAGGCGGGAGGTGAGTTGCCCGGCCCACTGGCCCTACCTCACAGGGCGTGCTTAATATAAGCATTGGGGCTTTGGGCAGGGCTCCTCCCCCTTGATGTTAATATGTTAATATGCATAATATATACAGGTTTTTAAGTTATGTTAAAATGGTTAATTTATAATAAAGCTGTGGCCCGTGTTTTCTCCCAAAAAATCGGTAGTGGTGTCAATCATTTTACACAAGCCTAAATGGATCATGCTTGGGTCATGCGCCTTACCCGGTCCTGTTCTGCCAGAAATTACATCTATATCCAGTGCCACATATGCCATCATACTCAACTTCATTTGCTCTCTTCTTGTAGTTTTTCCTTTGAAAAGAAGTTGAGTCTCTTGATGAGCTCATGGCCTGTCTAATGTACATGATGTTGGTAGAAGAGAGCATAACTTATGTTAAACATGATAGGGCCTAAACTGATACAAGCCTGCTCGACAAAGCATACTACAGTATGAAGAGTGGGGGGAAATTATAATGAACATTTAACGGAATAAATCACACAAAAATAGGAGTAGGTTCAAAAGTTACACATCCATAGGAAAATACTCTATACATTATCATATCTTGTCATATATTTTGCCAATGTAAAAGCTAGCTAGATGTCCTATCTATATAAACTATAAACAGTAAAAATATTAGATGCAATATTTTAAACACTGCTCTCCAACTTTGCATTATATTGGAAACTTTGCTTACAATTCTATTATTGTTAAAACTTTTCCCTTGTCACTATGTACTGAAGTTAATGTTAATTTAACATTCAGATTTGTTCAGCATTGCACATTTAGTGCTTTAAGGTTCAGTACTGGTGCCTGATGCTAACTTGATTATTATTGACTTAGAGGTATAAAATAGGGATTTATCATGAAAATGTCAAGCTTGCTAATCACACTAAACCATGTAGAGTTGAATAAGCAGGATGCATTTCGCTGCTGAAGGACTTAAATGTAGTAATTTGGATGGAGGTGATGGCAAATAAATGTAAAGTTCAATATAGATGAATGTACATTTATGGATCTGTGTAATGCTAAAGGATGGTAAATGTTTAAAGTACACACATATGTAATATTGCAAGGCAGGTTTATATTAGGGATATATGTAAGCCACAGAATACAGTAAGCTATATTGCTATAATAAATCCTATCCTTTGGGTCTTACTAAGCTTTTTATCCTAGATTAATTTTACATTTTGTGTATATAGTACAGTCAAATCAAGATATATATTTAAAGTTTAATTCTATGCAAATAATTGCTAATCAGACAATAAGGCTCGGAAGTAGGGGCCAGTTTGCAAAATCATACCCACACAAAAGTGGAAGATATGTCTGCTGGTGTGTCATCAGTTTTCTTAGAGATAGAATTATACAATGCTGATAAAAAGCCTGGTTATACATAAAATATGTGGGGAGGAGAAAGGGGTATCTGGGTAGAGTCAAAAACTAAGGAGAGAAATTGTTGAGGATCTTGGAATCAAAAATAGTGAAGAGAATATGGTGAAGGAACGCGTGCAGGGCAAGGATGAGAGAAAGGAGAAACAGAGTGCAGAGCCTTTATGAGATAGAGCAGATAGTAATTGAGAGGGAAAGAGCACAGTCGAACAAAAAGGAGGAAAACAAGTGTGGGTAACAAAAAGCCTGCAGTGGCAAGGAGACTATGGAAGGTGAGAAACATGAGTGTGAAAGAGGGAGAAAGGGAAAAGGACGTCACAAGATGAGATAAGGCTCAAGTGTGAGAAGATGGTACAGGTTGTGGTGTGACAGATACACACATTCTGGATAGGTCAGTTTGATTTCAGAACAGACCACAAGCAGAAATGTTTGTATGTGTTGTGGGGAAGTGCCTGTGCATGAGTGAAGGGTTAAGAATATAGATACAATGAACATACAGGAGCACTTGAACGGGTGTAGAGAGGAAAACAACACAAAAGGTAGAGAAGCATGCTGGTAGATGAGAAAGAGCAGTGGGGAACACAAGATATCATGGTAGTGGGAGCAATAAGTGTATGGAAGCTACATTAGTATGGGTGCATATAGAGTAAACACTATACTGACCTTAGTTTTTCTACTATCAAACCGGGTGATATGTCTATGAATCATTAACATAAAATTACCTAAATTGCTATAAAAATTATACTTTTACTTTTACACTTAAAATAATACATATGTTTATTGTAGAACATAGATTTATTAAAAATGCACAATAAAATATGTAGCAGAGGAGGTAAGAAGCGCTTCTAAATAAACTTGGAAAAATTGCATTGCCTAGACTCTTATCTATTGGAATCTCTGATCAAACTAGTATTCTGCACACTATGAGTCCGATTCAATTAAGAAATCTTAAGTTACTGGAGCCCGTAAGTTAGGGCGTAAGTTAATTTTCTATTCAATTGGCGTCTTTTTGTGGTCTCAAAACGGTTTACGGGTTTCGGGCTTGAAAACTTTGCAATGGTTAAACCCGGAACTTACAACCTCCTGAAGCCTTTGATCTTTCCCGTCCGTAAGAGTTATGATCGCTAAAATAGCAAATTGCTATTCAATTGCTACAATTCCCCAAGGCCGCAAATGTTTTCACACCCTTAAATGGCAAATGTAGGAGAAAATCCTACAAGTGCTAGAGAGGACACGCAAGGGGGTTTAACCCCTGTCTGTAGCACTGTAAATGCAAATAAAAAATCAATACTGCAATCAATTGCACAACAATCTCAAGCTCGCAAATCGTCAATAAAAAATAATATTATTCTATGTGACATTTTGGGGTTATATCGATCTCGGGAATCAATGAGTTAATACATATCAAGCCACCCACATGGACTAGTACAGTATTGGCATTCATTTTTATTATTTTGTATTTTGAGGGTTTGCGCATCCCATTGCATATTGGACTTCCGAACCCAATTGATTGATATATAACCTAAATGTTTTACTGCCGTAATGATGGTGGTCTCATTTTGTATTGGCTGATTCAAAATGGGTGGTGACGGCCTTGCTTAATTGATCATGTTCCCGCCCTGAACTGCTACGCACGAGTGCATGGTTTACGGCTTCGGCCTGTAATTTGCAGGCTTGCTCAATTGAATAGCACCATAGTTGGAGATGAATGGGAGCCCGCAGCACGCCCGCAGACATACGGCCTGTATCTCGCAAGATGCAGGCTTGCAATTGAATCGTGCTCTATATGTGTGCATCTAAATGGTTGAGTGTCACTTAAAGATATTGTCACTGTGACAAGAATAGTCAGAGGACGCTTACTATTTAGTTTAGGAAGCTATAAAAGCACACAAAGCCATTTACGCCATAAGTCTGAACCATAACTAAATCAGGGGTCCCACCTATGCAGGTATGTGTGTCCACACAGGTTTGAGTACGTGTATATAAGCACACACAAACAAACACAAGTGCATACAATGCAGTCAAAAGGAGAGACAGGGTGAGCAGATATAAAGAAAAAGACAATTATTAAACAAAACATACTCAATATTATATATAAGAATGATGTTAATACATATCAAGCCACCCACATGGACTAGAACAGTATTGGCATTCATTTTTATTATTTTGTATTTTGAGGGTTTGCGCATCCCATTGCATATTCGACTTCCGAACCCAATTGATTGACATATAACCTAAATGTTTTACTGCCGTAATGATGGTGGTCTCATTTTCTATTGGCTGATTCAAAATGGGTGGTGACGGCCTTGCTTAATTGATCATGTTCCCGCCCTGAACTGCTACGCACGAGTGCATGGTTTACGGCTTCGGCCTGTAATTTGCAGGCTTGCTCAATTGAATAGCACCATAGTTGGAGATGAATGGGAGCCTGCAGCATGCCCGCAAACATACGGCCTGTATCTCGCAAGATGCAGGCTTGCAATTGAATCGTGCTCTGTATGTGTGCATCTAAATGGTTGAGTGTCACTTAAAGATATTGTCACTCTGACAAGGATAGTCAGAGGACGCTTACTATTTAGTTTAGGAAGCTATAAAAGCACACAAAGCCATTTACGCCATAAGTCTGATCCATAACTAAATCAGGGGTCCCACCTATGCAGGTATGTGTGTCCACACAGGTTTGAGTACATGTATATAAGCACACACAAACAAACACAAGTGCATACAATGCAGTCAAAAGGAGAGAGAGGGTGAGCAGATATAAAGAAAAAGACAAATGTTAAACAAAACATACTCAATATTATATATAAGAATGATGTTCTGAGTGAAAACAACCTGAATTAACTTTTTAGTTTCCTTGTGCAATTTAGTATAAAACAAACAAAAGTCGGTATTAAATATAGTAGTTTTTAATGCCATCAAATGTACGTAATTAAGCATTATGAGGATATTTTCTGCTGGACAATTTATGTGCATTAGTTGCTAAATTATCAACTGGGAGACTATTCACATATTTCAGAGAGCTTGATTTAAAAAATTTGAAAAATAAGCATTAATTATACTTTTAATAGATGTTCTTCCACTGACCTTGAAACCTGCTATTAAACATGAATTTGTGCTTTGAAAGCAAACATGGAATAAATAAAAGCTAGCAAAAATAAACGCTGTTATATTAAAACTGGTCAAGGATTTCGTTATTCATATAAATGTTTTTTTATTAATTGACAAATGTTGAAAACAACCTGCAGAAAATGTGATATTGCTGTGAAAATGGTTGTCTGAGTAATGATAAAGCCTAGAGCAAGTGACATAAATTCATCAATATCACCAATACATGGTATGAAGAAGAACTGATGAGATGGCAAATGCTATTGAAAGTTAGTTGTATAACATCTTGAAGGCTATTCAATAGGCTATTGAACAACTTGACAAATCAAGTAAGGGAAGTCTGACTACCTGCTTACATGCATGTATTGTATGCCAACAAAGAAGTTACAAAATCGTTAATATTTGAAAATGGACAAAGAACACCAACATTTATTTGCATTTCTAATGACTACATGAGCCATTATTGTTTCTTAGAATTGGAAGCTGGGTTAAGTTAGTGATGCAAACTACTACACAGATGTGTTTACAATTGTAAACACTCCAAAACACTTCTATTGCCAGTATTTCATTTAATTTAGTTCATTATTTATTTATTTTATTTTATTTTATTTATTTTAAAACGTTGTTTAAAGGCACCTCTAAGTTTCCGGGATCATGAATGCATGTAATAGAGAAGAATCAGTAGTGTATGAAAAAAAAATTGCATGGAAAAATACCAAAAATACATAAACAAACTTACCTTGATGTTTGCTAAATCACTTGAGTTTGCAAGCAGCAGCTTTTATTAACACCTATGAAAATCTCTGCTAAGATTTGCATAAAATTCATAATTTGTTTAAGCCAATCACAGTCAGCAAATACATTTTAATACAATATAACAATCAATGATGGCAGTTTGTGCAGGTAGGAAAAATTAGATGTGTACTCTCCCTGAAGAAGGAAGAAGGAGAAGCCAGACAATGATCTGTGGATCTCTGCATTGAGCTGCTGCTGGCTTGAAGTAAAAGGTTAACATCTGTACCCAAATGCAGTGTTTCTATTGGGAGGTTCACTATGCCTATGTAAGCAGCTGTGTGTGTGTGGGGGGTGGGAAACAAGTTTTATTTTTAAATAAAAATTTTTTTTGAATGTAATGTGTGTTTCTGATATAAGCAGCATGTGAATTTAGCAAGTCCCCCAGGCAGACTGACAGCAATAGCTGCATGCAGAGAGCAGAAGCATAAAAAGGGCTAACAATTCCAAAACTCATCTGTGCATGGAAATGACTGCTCCAAACTCCTAAGTACCTAAATATGTCCTTGTGGGTTAACTGATGGCTGATTAAATTCCTGAAAGCAGAGTAAAATCATAATTCTTTCTGTTCAAGGAGCTTGAAAAGACCATTGTTGGTAGATTCTGTTAATCATAGAACTCAGGAGAGTATCCGTAAACAGACCTAAGACTACACATTTTTAGCATAATTAAAAAAAGCAATGGATTATTTTAACATAGAATCTTGTTCTCTTGCACACAATGAAGAGCATTTATAGTGAGGTAAATGGCCCTTTAAGGTAGATGAGGTGCTGTCCTTTTGCTATCTGTGATTTTATACACAAAGGTACAAAGAAAATGCTTTTGAATCTATATTTTATTTCTATTCACAAGAATCTGAGAGTTCAATATTTCTGTAAACAAAACAACAAAGTCTAAGGTTGCTCTCAGAGTGTGTTATTGTGTCCATAGAACTAACCAATTAAGGTTTCTTTGTTCTCTGACTGAGCACCTCTATGTTTTTGTTTTGTTTACCACCAGTAATAACCCAAAATAAGATGGTCCGCTTTAAAGAACAATAAAACTAGAAAACTACCATTGAAATATTATTTGTTTTACTAAAATAAAATCACATAAATGTTTAGTGGCCAGTGTGCTAATTTGTGCCTGTGGTGGCTATAAATGATTTACTCATTCATTTTCATGGAAATTGGTATCTATCAATCTATCTATCTATCTGGGGTTTTTTTTTTTTTTGCTTTGTGGATCACAAACGCACATAAAAATATTTGGGATAAAACATAGAAGTTTCCAAGTTATTTGATTCATATGAACCCCAAGTCAATGATTTTTGGCCATTACCCTTGATATCAACTCTTTTAGTCTAACCACACTGGGGTAATTAAAATTATATCTTTTAAGGTATGAGAATAGCTGGCTCTACAGATCTAAAACCTAGTATAAAAGATCAGCCGCAAGCTTATTAACACTTGCAACCAGGAAGATTCCTACTGAGACCAACAAAGGCATACATAAAAACAATATGTATGCATGACACGTCACTGTAATATACACTCTGATATGATTATGTGCAATATTGACTTACACCATTATCAAAAAAATAGTGTTCCCAGGGGCTGAAGAAATGGCCACATATAGGTGTAAGCAGAATGGACAAAATTGTGGAACCAGGACATCCAGTTGTATCTATGCAAATTTTGACTGTAAATATGATCAGAATCCATTTTTTGGAATAGATACCAAACATAGCTAAGCAAGAATATAGATCTTGTCCTTAAACTGAGTTTTGTTACATACTATTAATAACTTGAAAGTGAGCTATGCCTGTTCTGAGTGAGCAATGCTCAATGATTCATAACTTACTGAACCTTGTTCAGCCAACCGGCTATGTTAGTTTTTTTTTTTTTTACTTTTTAGGAACATTAGATTTGTTAATCTTTCCAACTGCATATCAAAACTAGTAGTACTTGTTTCCCATGACTTTCACCAATAGCAAATTATATTACATTATATATTAAGGATTATTTTCATCTTAATCCAAAACAATTTGCATTTTATCTTATTGACTGACATTTTTTTCCTCTCCTAGTTAGTGGAGAATTTTGTATATTGTTATTTATTATTTATTAAATACAAACTATATGGTTTATATATGTTGTTCAGTTGTGTCTGACTCTCCATGACCCTAAGACCCGCACGCGGCCAGGAAATATTGTGTGGGGATGTGCTAATCCATAAGGTTTTCATGGTAAAGATACTGGAGTGGGTTTTCAGGTCATTTTCCAGTGGACAGTGATTTGTCTGACCTCTCTGCTATGACCTGCCCATCTTGGGTGACCCTACATCGTATAGCTCACAGCTTCATTGAAGTACACAAGCGCCTTCACCATGACAAGATAGCGATCATGAAGGGTATGTGGTTTATGTTCCTCAACTCAAATGGATACTTCAAATGATAGTTCAAGAAAAAAAGCATGTTTCCGAAAAAAATCCAAATTTTGGAAGGTTCTGTTTATGAGTAAAGAATAGTATTATGTCTTTATTACATCACTTCCTGAGAACTGGTTCATAACTGTGTTTTTATATATCAGCTGAGCCTCAGCTGCTGAGGCAGGGATGGAGGTGGGAAAGGAACAGGGAGAGGTTGCACTGCTTATTTTATTGGATAACTGTATCTCATTTTTATTGGCTAACTGTATCTGATTTTTATTGGATAACTGTATCTGATTTTTATTAAATAACTGTATCTGATTGAGATCAACATCAGACCCCTTCACCCGTACAGACCCGGAAGTAGGTTCATTCTACCAATGTTTCATGAATGTTTCCAGGGTGCAGAGGCATACAAATTTATTTTTTTAAACTAGCTTAATGATTTATCCAAGCTTAGCCAACCTTAGTTGGCTCTTAGCTCTTAAACAAATATTGTTTTCTCTCTGTACAGTGGTCTTTCAATTCAGTTATTAGTGTGTTAGTGTGGTCTCTCTTTTTATGTAGCTAATTTCCTTGTAGGCTACTCATATAACAATGTAATTCACTAAAGTGGATTTTAAAACAGAATATTTTTATTATTTTGTTTCTCTATCCTATCTATAATGACTTTTACCTTATATTATATTGGAGTTCTGAATGCTTTCATCATATAAGACTTTCTATCAAGCCCCATTGTGCTTATCTTACCTAACCTACTGTGCTCTCGGGAGAGTAGAGAGTGCTTTTGGCTTGAATTTATAATTTAAAACAAATTTTTTAATATCCGTGTCCTTTTTTGCTTTCCATACATTTAGCCTAGAGGCAAAACCATTATCTTGCCGTGAAGTCGGAAAATAAAGATGTTCTTTTACAATGTAATATTAGACCTAGAGCTCATGCTACATGATTTACTCAAATGAAGGCAATAGCTACATTGATTGTTTTGGGCACAGATATCTACAATATGATACTTAGTTAACTGAGAAAATGCTTAATGCTTATACACCAATCAATATGTAATACGATAGTAGTCAACATTGCATTACTAAACAAGCTATTTATAGATGAATTTATGGTCTGCTACTTCTTTTTTACACTGATTCAGGTGGAAAATTATTATCAGCAAAACACCTAGTTTACATTTTACACATTCTACTCATTACCTAAACACATGCCCCATGAACGTACTTCTGGAATATAACAGTTAATTACCGCACACTTCTCACTAATATTCAATAAATTGCCATATCAAGATGTGCAGCTCAAATTACTCATTCGTGACACTGTACTAATTTGTTTATGTGGTGGATGCAGTCATCTACCTCTATATTATATTGTAGTTAAGCCTATTCTTTAACACAAATTAAGAAATGTGTACCATAAATTAGTACAGTAAAGCCACACAGACAATTATGTTTATCTCAGGAATAATTTGTTATGGTAGTATCTTGTTATGGTATTATTTCTCTAAGTAACAAAGAAATTAGATGCAAGATGAATGTGGACCTGTACAACTAACAACCCGAAATAAGATGGTTCTCTTTAATGAATATTAAAACTACCATTTTAATAGTATTTTTTTACTAAAAATAAATCCAATAAATGTATGTTGTATGCCAATTTAATGATGAGTGTGCTAATTTGTGTCTGCGCTGGCTATAAATGATTTACTCCTTAATTTCAATGGTAATCAGTATCTATCTATCTATCCATCTATCTATCTATCTATCTATATATCTATCTATTTGTTTGCTTTTTACTAAAAATAAATCACATTAGCGTATGTAGTATGCACATTTAGTGGCCAGTATGCTAATTTGTGTCTGTGCTGGCTATAAATGATTTACTCCTTCATTTTCATGGTAATCAGAATCTATCTATCCAACCTTTTATATATCAATATTCTGTCCTCTCCTTTTTAACATATTTATTACTGACTTAGAAGTAGGATCAGAAAGTAGTGTCTCCAGTTCTGTTGATGACGAAGTTGTGCAAGGTAATTAAATCAGATAATGATGTAATTTCCCTTCAAGGGGATTTTCAAAATTAGAGAAATGGGCAACTAAATGGCAGATGAGATTTATTACGAATAAATGTAAACTTATGCATCTTGGAAGAAAAAATAGCCATGCAATTTATAATCTTAGTGGAGCAAATCTAGGGGTATCGGATATTGAAAGGGATTTGGGAGTACTTGTTGACAACCACCTAGGTAACAGTGCTCAATGCCAAGCAGCAGCTGCAAAGGCAAATAAAATATTAGCATGTATTAAGAAGGGTATAGAAACAAGGGAAGCAAATATAATTCAGCCACTATACAAATCTCTAGTACACCCCCATTTGGAATATGGAGGACAATTTTGGGCACCACTTCATAAAAATGACATTTTAGAGCTGGTATGTACAGAGAATGGCTACAAAACTAATAAAGAATATGGAGGGGCTATGAGGAAAGACTAACCAAATGAAACTTATTTTCTCTAGAAAAAAGGCACCTAAGAGGGGATATGATTACATAAATACATATAATAAATAAATATAAATACTGTATATATAAATACATCCATGGTCAATACAAGGCTTTGTCAAGTGAGCTTTTTGTGCCAAGAGGTTTTCAACTGACAAGAGGACATTCTTTTGAGGTTAGAAGTAAAAATATTCCACCTTAAAGAAAGAAAAGGGTTCTTCACAGTAAGGCTGGTTAATTTGTGGAATTCTCTACTAAAGGAGGTGGTGACAGCAGATTCGATAGATAACTTTAAAAAGGGACTGTGAATATTTTTAATTATAAAGGGCATTCAGAGTTATCCTGGATAATTAGAGAGAGAGTGTCGATCCAGGGAGGAATCCAATCGCCAGTATCTGGTCCGTCAGGAAGATTTTTTTTTTCCCTTTTGAGACGATTGGCTATGTTTAATTTTTTTTTTTCTGTTTGCCTTCCTCTGGATCAGTTAACAACTAATCCGCCTATTGCAGATCAGAGGAGATCTTAAAAAGTTGAACTTGATGGGCTAAAAGTCTTTTTTCAACCTCAATTACTATGTAACTATGTAACTATGTAACTATGTAACATGCACCATCAAATAGAAGGTTGGAAAAGCATGTAGAAAATTTGATTTCCTTTTAAAAATTGCTGCTAAATTGAGTTTGACGTTTGTAGTTTTAAGCTGCTCTAACCCGGCTCCCCCCTCCTGGATCGCTACCTTGTCGTGGTGAAGGGGCATGTGTACCTCAATGAAGCTGTGAGCTATATTGTGTGGGGTCACCCAAGATGGGTTGATCATATTTCACCTGTATGGGTAAGCATCATGGGTAAGAGACATCTCCCTTCTGGCTCTGAGCGGGGCCTCAAAGGGTTAACCCCCTAGCTACAGAGGGACATTTGCTGGATCTGTCTGTTTGGTGGTTATTTGATTTCCCACTGAGTTTATAGAGTGGGAACTTTCTGAGATATAGAACAAAGGAATTGTCATTTGCTGTTCCTGGCCCCTTTATGAAAGCTTGCCAGGCAGGCTGCATGGCTCTGAACAAGGGGCGTGACCTGGGGGTCTCAAATGTATAAAACTGTTGGATGCAGAAACATAAAGGTGCTCAAGAGGTCATACATACTTTTTATGTGTGTGCTCATTATTGATGCAAGAGTTAAGTCTGATCATAGGGGTTAAAAATTCCACACCTGCCTAAAAGAAGAGTTACAGCTGGTACCTCTGCTACTCTACCTGGAAATTCCTGTGTTCCTGTGATTGTCCTGAGGGTGCAATAATGGTCTGGTTCTGTCTCCGCTAGCAGGGATAATAACAAGAACCCTCATGTATCGCTCGGTGGATCAGAACTAGGTTCTGCTCGAGCCCAATTGAAGCAGCGATTGTGACAATGATAATATCTAAGTCAGTTTAAAAAAAAAATTGAGTGCAGTGCCCATGTGGTGACTTCGGTGCCCCTTTAATGCCCTTTCAATTGTTTTGTAGCAAAATTGTAAGTAGATCTAGAAACATCATAATATAATGTTCTTAATTATTTAAAGGTTTAATGGAGGAGCAAATCAGGCAAGGTCAATAACTTTTATATAGATAGTAACCTTCTCTAAGCATGCTCTTTAATATAAAAGAACCCTAAATTTAGCTGCAATGTATCTTAGATAACAGAAAAATGAAGACGATTTACAGATTAGTATTATTCTTGCTATTCCTCCTTAAAGAAGCAAGATTCCCTTTCACCTACTGGACTCCCTACCTATAGCTAAGGGTAAACAAGAATGTTTTGCTGTTCAAATGCATTAAAGTACAAAGACTAATGCATTTGCTAATCAAGGACTAAGAGTAGGACTTGAACTGCAAATGTACCATCCTATTCACTGCAATTGAATATATCTTATGAAGCAACTACTGTTTATTTTTTCCTATAAAGAACATCATGTTTATCAAAAAGCTCTTAGTGCTTATTGTATTTCAATATGTCTCTCTTGTACACATTTTATTCACTCAAGTCACCAAGAGCTCAAAGTCATGAACCTTAGAGGGCAAATGCCTTTAATAGATGTATTTGCATGAGGGGAATCAACAATTAACAAATTGATTTACAGATGAAGCAAAATAAACCTGAAACCTAAAATATCCCACTATGACATACAGTACATAGGCAACACATAAATTGTTCAGACTCAAAATGAAGAAACATTTGTCTGTTGGAAAATGTAATGGAACTTTTTATTACTTTCTGTTACTGCTATGGATTAAAACTAAAATTAGTTGTATTAAAAGTATATATATGGATGATGCTTCCATTGTCTAGTGTTTAGGACTTAGTGCTTCCACCAATGTTGACCTGGGTTTGATTCCAAGTCGGGGAAGCAAGAGGCCACACCACCGTGAAGCCTTACAGGGTTTGGCCTGGTCAGTACTGGGATGGGAGATCACCTAGGAATACCAGGAGTTGTATGCTGTGGAGAATGTACTGGCAACCTACTCCAGTATCTCTAGCATGAATACCAAGTGGACCACCATGACCATGGACATGAAGATGTTATGGTGTGTTATGGTCCAGGAGGTCACAAAGAGTCAGAAATGACTGAACAGCCCCCCAAAAATACATGTGGATGGGCGTAAGTGGATAAGAGACTGAAGGAACATTATAGATGCTGCCAAGTATTCCATTTTAGAAAAAACATGTTTAAGGGGTAACTATGTTAGATGTAGATCATCTGACTACAGACCGAAACCAATAAGCCAATCTAGTCTGGTCATTACATTCATCTAAATTCTTTGGCTTAATAAATCTTTAGAATATAATATTGAAGGCAATTTGCATAAGACAAATATTAATTTGTAAGCATTACGCCTCCATTCTCCAGTTTAACTGTGGGACATTGTTTCATTACAGTTACTAGCAATTCAGGAAATACTTCTGTACATATAAAATATTTTCTTTTTGAGGGAGTTGAGGCTGTTGAAATTCTCATGTTCACACAAGAAATGCTATTTTGTTGTCTTTTTTTGTAATCTTTAAAAAGCACTCTGTTTTTCATGGCAGTAAAGTAACAAAACTATAAGATAAATAGAAAAAATAGGAAAATCTTATGTTTTAATGTCTCTTATCCCTACTTATCCCCAATTTGTTCCCAGCGTGCTAAATATAATCCAGAGACTCTTATTCTAAGCAGGGTATGCATGAAAAGTAAGAATAAGTGTAGAGATTAAATCACACAAAATCCATCCTATATGCACGTTTTATACCACTTAATTATTTTTTGTATAACAAGCAATTTGCAAAATGATTCTTTTAATCTATATTTAAAATGGATATCACAATTAGAAAACCAATTATACAGCTACCTAGATATTTGCACTGTAAATAATAATAATAATATTATTTATTGACGGTACTGATGCACTAATGGTTCCTCGAGAAAAGCAAGTAAGATATACTAAATGACACCTTTCAGTTGACCAGCAAAATAGTCTTCATATATGTTATCTATATTACATTTATAGTTACATAGTAATTGAAGTTGAAAAAATACTTTTAGTCCATCAAGTTCAACCTTTTTAGATATCCTCTGATCTGCAATATGCAGATTAATTGTTATGTAGTTCTTAGACTAGGTACAGAGCTATCATCGACTGGTAAAATCAGTGCTTACTACTACCAATAGTGGACAATGTGATTTAATTTTACAAACAAGAAGTATATGCTGGCATGCAAACAATACCTTGATATAAAATTCCTACTCTAAATGGCATGTAGGTTTAATATCATTCTAATTCAGCTAATGGGTTATATTTAGATTTAATTAACTAAATGTTGGTGAGCCAAAATAACTGCCTAATACTATTAAAGGGATATTGATTTTTTGTAGGTATCACATATATAGTTGTGAGCGTACGAGTTGTTGCTAACGCTGCGGGCTCGCTTTGCGAGGGCCGCGGCTCGCGTAGCGAGCCCGCGGCCCTCGCAAAGCGAGGGCACTGTGCCAGGTTCTCAGTTGCTGGCATGGAGCGCCAAAGGCGCTCCTTGCCAGCAACTGAGGACCCTCGCGAAGCGAGGGCCTCAGTTGCTGGCTTGGAGCGCCACAGGCGCTCCATGCCAGCACCTGAGGACCTCGCAAAGCGAGGGCTTCAGTTGCAGCAACTGCGACCCTTGCAAAATTCACAACACAAATTCCCAACCCAAAGAACTGCGAATCTCGCAAAGTTCACGTCGCAACCCAAAGAGCACGACACACACATTACGACACTCGCAAACAACATACGACACACGCTCACACACATTACGGCCTCGCAACACTCGGACGCAACACGCGAACATTACAAAATTACAAACACAATACATACACACAGCACATACATAAAAACCTTACCTACACAAACAGGAGGCACCCAGGACCTCAAAAATGCAACTTACAACTTAATTGCACTCAAAATAAAAGAGTTTAGACACTAAATAATTTGCTAAGCGACACAAAAAATGGCCGACGAATAAAACGAAAACGAGGCTACACATGCAAACACCATACGAGACACGTTACCACACATTACGAACTCGCAAACATCGGACGCAACACGCCGACATACAAACATTTAAAACTTAAGAAATACACACAACAAACACATAAAAAGCTTACCTACAGCAAGAGGAACCAGCCAGCACCTCAAAAAAACAAGTTACATCTACATTTAAATCAAAATAAAACACTTGAGACACTAATATCATCGCTAAGCGAGAGAAAAAATGGCCGACGAACAAAACGAAAACGAGGCTTCAGACGTAACTACACTACACTTACTCGCAATAATGAAACACATACTATGCGGAACGTATCACAATCATATTAAACACCATTTTGAACAGTAATACGCAGAAAATGGGGGATGGAACGCAAATTGTAAGCTGGAACGCAAATAGCGCATGCGTATTGCGTTCTAACGGTCTCACTTTCCAGAACTTTCTACAAGTTTATAAATACTGCCTATTTCACACAAAAAAATACATTTCTCCTCAGGTGATGAACGGAGTGACTTCAGAGATAACTGCTGCTTTTACTTGAGAAGACAATTCTTTACTAATTTACTACTTTACATTGTGCAAATTACAACTGAGAGGTAAGCTATAATATATTACATTTTATTATCAGGACAGGTCAAACAAATAAAAAAATAAACTAGGATTTATGTAGTGACATATATGCCACATTTATGTGTATAGGCTCACAAAAAAAATACGGTTCATTTAACAAAACAACAAAAAAACATAATTCAATATTAAACAGAGGTTTATGTATATTGACATGTGACACGCACACATATATGTCTATAATGTATAGTGACATCTGACACGCAGATATATGTCTATAATGTATAGTGACATGTGACACGCAGATATATGTCTATAATGTATAGTGACATGTGACACGCACATTTATGTGTATTGCCCCTTCAAAGTGACATGTGACACTAACATATATGTGTATAATGTATAGTGACACGCACATTTATGTGTATTGCCACTGCAACAAAATTAGCTTAAAACAAAATCAGTAAACAACTACATTTAAATGACATTATATCTCATGTATACTGATATGTGACACGCACATATATGTGTATCATCTATAGTTACATCTCACACACAGACATTGTTGGAAAAAAAACATATAAGGTTAATTTAACAATTTAAATATGATTCATGTATACTGATATGTCACACGCACACAAAATAATTACATTAAACTATGGAATGTGCTTCATGTATGTGACATATGTGTGTAGCCCCCACCAAAAAATAAGGTCAATTGAAAATAATTACACAAGTATATTTAAATGACATTAATTTACTGCAATTCAATAGATCATATAAAGCTGAATCTTTCTATTTCTTTTAATATTCAAACAGACTCTGCATCAACAGCGTCACTCAACAATTTGCACCGTGCACTGTGAAGCACAATCCCTTTTAAGGAACACCAACAAAGAAGAAGAGGTAAGATACAACAAGACATTACATGCTCAAAAGGCCATGCTTTGCTAGATGAAAAATTATAAATATACAAATAACTATTTCACTTTCTTTTTCAAACAGACACTACAAGAAGACCAGCGGATTAAGATTGGCAGGAGGGGACCGTCTGTCATTCGACACTTCAATCAAGGTAAAGTATTAAGTATAAACAAGAAAGAACCATGAGCCTTATTCAATTGCGACTTGCTCAATTGAATAGGGCTCTATATAAGCACATAACATATTTTTTATACAGAACTTTTTAGTTACTGAACTTCTAACCACAATCAAGGTTTTCAATAACTAAAAACTTTGCTCAATAAATATGTTATGTGATTATATAGAGCCCTCTTCAATTGGCAAAATTGCAATTCAATGAGGACCTATATATCTTTAATGGCCAAGGGCCTCACTCAAATGTGATTTGCCCATTTCAATAGGGCTCTATATAAGCACAGAGCATATTTTTTAAAGGAACTTTTTATTTAGTGAACACGTTGCTTTTGGATACAAGTTCACTAAATACAAAATTCAGTAAAAAAATATGCTCTGTGCTGATATTGAGCTCTATTCCATTGGCCAAAACACAATTGAATGAGGAGCTGACAATATAACAAATGCAGTAACCAAAGGCCCTCATTCAATTGCTATTTTGGACAATTTAATATGGCTATAAATAAGCACTTTTAGGCCCTTATTCAATTGCCATTTTGCTAATTCTATAGGGATCCAAATAATCACATAACATATATTTTTTAAAGAACTTTTTCGTTAGTGAAAACCTTGCTTTTGGATAGATGCTTAATAACTAAAAACTTCTTTAACAAATATACCGTATTTTTCGCCATATAAGACGCTCCGGCATATAAGACGCACCCAATTTTAAAGGAGGAAAATCTAGAAAATAAAGATTCTGAACCAATTACTGTAGTAAAATATTTTATATCAACTGTATAAAGTTAACAGCAGTTTAAGAACAATTTTATATCAACCATGTAACATATTAAGAACTATCTTTACTCTCATTAACAGTCAGTAAAGTCAGTAAAGTCAGTAAACAGTGAAAGTAACAAAAATAAGACTGCAATGTTTTTATTCGAACCCCAAGAATTCCTCATCTGACTGATCCACACAGTCATTGTCATCACTTTCTTCCTCACTGGTGTCAAATAAGACGTCATCTTCTGTTCCATTCAAAGCATTACTAATGCCACACTTCTTGAAGGATTTTACAACAATGTCCTCCTTCACGGCGTCCCATGACCTTTTAACCCATTCACACACTTGTGTGATAGTGGGCCTCTTCATCCGCCCAGTAGACGTCAGATCATGGTTCCCAGCTGCCATCCAGGTGTTCCACTCCTCTCGCATCAGAACTTTGAACGGTTTGTTAATGGAAACATTCAGAGGTTGTAGCTGGCTGGTAAGACCACCAGGAATCACAGCTATTTGGGTCTTAACTTCCTTAAAATTCTTTTTAGTAGTTTCCGTAATGTGCGCTCTGAACTGGTCAAGCACCAATAAGGAAGATTTCTTCAGAAGCCCGCCAGGACGTTTGGACCACACTTTATCAATCCACAGCCTCATGCCATTTTCGTCCATCCACCCTTTATCATGAACGTGCACGACGACTCCCCGTGGAATTGTTTCTTTTGGCAATGTTTTCCTTTTAAAGATCAACATCGGAGGCAGTTTCTTACCATCTGCACAGCAGGACAGCACAACTGTGTAGTGAGTTTTCTCATGCCCTGAGGTTTTTACAGTTATGGTTTTGGCTCCTTTGTTATCTACAGTTCTGTTAGATGGCACATCAAACGTTAGCGGGACCTCATCCATGTTCCCAATCTGGCTAATTGCAAAGTTATTCTTCCTCCTCGCATCAATAACAAACTTATGAAAAGACAGAATCTTTGATTCATATTCCTTTGGCATTTTTTGTGCAATTCTGGTTTTGGTGCGCATAGAAAGGCCAGATCTCTTCATAAATCTATAGCACCACGATGGTGATCCGGTGAAATCCTGAATGCCTTTCTCCACAGCAATGCGTTTGGCCTCATAGATGATCATTTTTGTTGAGACAGAAAGTCCATTTTGCCGGTGACGTTTGATCCACTCCTTCACTTCTACCTCTAACTCTGGCCACTTTGCAGTTGGTCCACGAAACGTGTGCTTTCTTTTATCCAACTTTTGGAACTGATCCTCCTGTTTCCTCCACTCTCTTATCATTTTCTCAGTTGGAGGTGGCCCGAAGTGTCTCTCCGCTGCTCTGTTTCCATGTTCCTTAGCAAATTTGATGACTTCCAGCTTGAAAGCAACTTTATATGCCATTCTCTTCTGCTTAGACATTTTTCAAAGGAGGTACCGGTAACGGTAATTTTCTGAAGAAATCAAGAAATGAAAGAACTGTCAATATTACCAATACGGTATGTTCTTCATTGACCCCCCCCTGCTCTCTAACCCCCCATATTTTATCTGGTGGTCTTGTACCCCTTCATATGCCATCTGGTTTGAGTGAATGCTGCTGGAGCTGAATGCTGCTGAAGAGAATGTTGTGTTACACTGACCACAAGGGGTAACAATGCAGGTGTCATGGGAACAGCTATTACCGTAATCACACTGACAACATATGAGGAGACAATGGCAAATTTATCATCATATTGGGGCACAGGAACAGCCATAATGCAACTTTTGTCATCAGTAAAATCAGCCAATACTTGGCTTTAAATGTTCATTATGCTCTAAGCTCTCTTTGGTCCTCATTCAATTGCGACACATACGGTAGCATACCGGTATATTTTTTAAAGAAGTTTTTAGTTACCGTAGTGAAAAACTTGCTTTTGGATGGAAGTTTACTACCGTAACTAAAAACTTCTTTAAAAAAATATGTTGTGTGCTCATTTAGACCCGTATTTACCGTAATTGGCCAAATCGCAATTGAATGAGGCCCTTAGACTATAGGGCCCTCATTCAATTGCGATTTGGCCAATTGAATAGGGTCCTAAATAAGCACATAGCATATTTTTTTTAAATACTGTACATTTTTAGTTAGTGAAAACCTTGCTTTTGGATAGATTTTTACTAACTAAAAACTTTAAAAAAAAAAAAAATTGTTATGTGCTTATTTAGGGCCAAATAGCAATTGAATGAGGGCCAAATTGTGTGTGGGTGTGTTTGCACATTTTACATTTAATTTACCGTACCTGTAGTTATTCCACCTGAACACTTTCACACACACAGCATACACGCTGTCACACAGTGCATGTGATCTACAGTATGAGGTAGGGAGGGCCGTGATTCGGGGGGCGGATCAATTCTTCTGCCCATCAATCAAGGGCATCCAATCAGGTAGGAGTGGGGCGGAGCAGAGCACAGACAGCACACAATAACATTGGCCTTAGGAGGCGGAACGCATGGAGCAGGCGGGGCAGACGTGGGGACATTTCAGGGCAGCATAGAGATACACAGAAGCGGCGCAATTGTGCCCACACTGCCCAGCACGGAGTGAGTTTATATGGGCACACAGTGCACACACAGCATACACGCTGTCACACAGTGCCTGTGATCTACAGTATGAGGTAGGGAGGGCCGTGATTCGGGGGGCGGATCAATTCTTCTGCCCATCAATCACGGGCATCCAATCAGGTAGGAGTGGGGCGGAGCAGAGCACAGACAGCACACAATAACATTGGCCTTAGGAGGCGGAACGCATGGAGCAGGCGGGGCAGACGTGGGGACATTTCAGGGCAGCATAGAGATACACAGAAGCGGCGCAATTGTGCCCACACTGCCCAGCACGGAGTGAGTTTATATGGGCACACAGTGCACACACAGCATACACGCTGTCACACAGTGCCTGTGATCTACAGTATGAGGTAGGGAGGGCCGTGATTCGGGGGGCAGATCAATTCTTCTGCCCATCAATCACGGGCATCCAATCAGGTAGGAGTGGGGCGGAGCAGAGCACAGACAGCACACAATAACATTGGCCTTAGGAGGCGGAACGCATGGAGCAGGCGGGGCAGACGTGGGGACATTTCAGGGCAGCATAGAGATACACAGAAGCGGCGCAATTGTGCCCACACTGCCCAGCACGGAGTGAGACTGCCCGAGGAGACTTGAGGAGGCACAGCCAGCACTGTTAGAGGGAAAGATTAGAGGGAAAGGGTAAGATCAGCAGCGTTTTTAATGAAGTTAAAATTTGTATTCGCCGTATAAGACGCACCAACTTTCCTCCCTAAGTTTTGGGGAAGAAAAAGTGCGTCTTATACGGCGAAAAATACGGTATGTGATGTGCTTATTTTGAACTCTATTCAATTTTCAAAATTGCAATTCAATGACGGCCTTAGAGTACTATTACATTGTAAAAAATGCAATTCAATGAGGGGCAAACTATGCAACATATGGTACACAGAAAGGCCCTCATTCAATTGCAATTTGCCCAATTGAATAGGGCTCTAAATAAGAACATAACATTTTTTTTAAAAGAAGTTTTTAGTTACTAAAAATATATCCAAAAGAAAGTTTTTCACTGACTAAAAACTTCTTTAAAAAAATATGCTATGTGCTTATTTAGGGCACGATTCAATTAGCCAAATCGCAATTGAATGAGACCCAAACTGCTACACACAAAATAGAATTTCTTATTCAATGTTTAACAACCTATAAGCCTTACAAAGAAGCCAAAATAAGAATAACAAAAGTGTTGCGCACCTAATAGCATTGTACAAAAAATCACACAAACACATAGGAAACTATATTAACATTCTTCTTTAATGTTTAACAACCTATAACCAGTACAATCAAGAATAAATAACTTTTGCACAAGTGGTGCGCACAAAACAGGATTGTAAAAAAATAACACAAACACATAGCAAACTACATTAATTATATTATTTCATGTTTCACTAACTATAACCATCCCAATAAAGGTTAAATAAGTATACCACACGTGGTGCGCACAAAACAGGATTGTACAAAAAACTATCATAAACACATAGCAAAATAAATTCATATTCTTATTTAATATATCACAACCCACAAGCCTTACTAAGAACCTTAAATAAGAATAACAAAAGTCGTGGGATTGTACAGAAAGTAAAAAATAAAATATAGAAAAAAATAACCATAACTGATAAAATACAGCCAAATTCATACATTTTTTACTTATTTAAAAGACATTTCACTCAAACAACATTTTCTATTTTATATTACAACAGATACTGCGTGAAGACAATCGGACGAGGACTTTCTCCACAGGACCAGACCATCGGACGAGGACTTTCAACACAGGACCAGACCATCGGACGAGGACTTTCACCAAAGGACCACAACATCGGACGAGGGCTATCGACACAGGACCACAACATCGGACGAGGGCTATCGCCACAGGACCACACCATCGGACCAGAACTTTCAACAGAGGACCAGACCATAGGACCAGGATTTTACACAGAGGACCACACCATCGGACCAGGACTTCCAACAGAGGACCACACCATTGGACAACGATTTTGAATCGAGGACCAACAAACATTCGGATTTAAATCACACTTCAACCAAGGTACAGTATAATAAGTACTAAAGTAGAAAACTAAAGAAACTGCTTTCAGTGCAAATAAGTTTTGCAGTGGTAAATATCTATCCACAAACAACGTTTTTAATAAATAAAACCATTATTTTAAAAAAATATGTTACATGCTTATTTACAGCAGTATTCCATTGGCCAAATTCTTAGCCAGTGAGGACAGGAATTATAATTTTAATTAAATATAACTGATACATTAATGATTTGCCTTTTATTTCACCAATTGTGCACAAGAATCTTTAACAGGAATTGCAAATTAAAATATACACAATTACATTTTTTTTTTCCTTTACAGATTAATATGGCTGATAACGAGACCAAAGAAGAGAAGAAAAGACGTCAAACTAGAGAAAGACAAGAAAGATGGGCCGCCCAGCAGACACCGGAGGAGAAAGAAATTCGACGAGAAAAAGAACGCAAAAGACTTGCAAATAAAAGAATATCAGCTGCAAAAATGAGAGATACAACCAAAAAAAATAAAAAGATAATAAAGCATTTACAAACTGTTCCTCAAACATCAGATGACATTTTACAAGATATCAGTCAAGACAGACCAAAAAAAGCAGCTACAAAAACAAAGCATTTACAAACTCTTACTAAAAACTTACAGGACATTTCAACAAAACAAGGACAACATATACCAAGAAAAGCCACGAAAAAAACTAAACATTTAGAACCTGTTGTTGAAACATTTCATGACTTTTCACCTGATGAATATGAAAGTCAACATCCGATATGCTTTGCAAATTGTCCTCTACTCAAGTCTTTAGCAGTAGAGGTTCATAGTTGTGGGGACATGAGTACTCAATGCCAATTTTGTGAGGCTTATTATTTTAAACAGGAGAGACACAGAGATGGACAATTTATTAGTTGTTGTCAAAAAGGCAAGTTCAAACTTCCAGAAAGGAAACAATTTCCAAGCTATTTACAAAATATTATGACTGAACCTACTTTTCCAAATTACAAAAATTTTAAGACAAACATAAGATCCTACAATAGTGCCATATCATTTGCATCTATGGGGGCAACATTGGCTGCTAATGTACCAGGACATGGTCCTTACTGTTTTAAAGTCCAAGGACAAATTTATCATCGGACTTCACATTTACATCCAGAGCAAGGAGAGCAAAGAAAATTTGCTCAACTATATGTCCTAGATACAATGGAAGCTGTTGACCAACGTATGCAGATGGAAGAAAATAAAAAATGCTTACCCAGTGTTTTCATAGAGCTAAATAACATTATGGATAACAATCCCTACAGTAAAGCATACAAAAAATTGGCAGAAGTAGAAAATGAACAACAACTTCATGCACAAAGACATCAATTACCCATGCCAAAGGATAATATGGTGCTTAAAAGAGATAGACATACTGATAAACGTCGTTATAACTTGCCAACATCAAATGAAGTTGCAATGGTATTTCAGAATGATGAAGGAGAACCACCATTTCAAAGAGACATTAGAGTATATCCCAGAAATGAGGAGCAACCATTTATTAATATTAATATCTTAAGTCCAAATTTAGATCCAATGACATATCCCATATTTTTCCCACATGGAGAAGCAGGTTGGCAACCAAAATTAACCCTTCCCAGTTACCCAAATGCTAAAGCCAGAATCCGAAATAATGTTTCTATGCTTGAATTTAAAGTAGCTCAAATTGCCATTCGAGATGAATTTAATCCAATTTTATGTGGTGGAAAACTAACACAACAATGGATTATTGATTCATATTTGCAAGTTGAGGCAAATAATTTAAACTTTATCAAATATCAACAAGATAAACTACGTGTAGAACAATATTGTGGACTCATGGACTATGTTGCTGACGTGGCTACAAGCAGAGACATGACAGCTGGCAAAGCCATCATTTTACCATCTTCCTTTCAAGGATCTCCTCGAAATATGAGAGTAAGATACAATGATGCTATGGCTATTGTGACAAAATTTGGAAAACCAGATTTATTTGTGACATTTACATGTAATCCACAATGGCCAGAAATTAATCAAAATCTACTTCTTGGACAAAGTGCTTCAGATCGACCAGATTTAGTAGCCAGAGTTTTTAAGATCAAATTAAATTAATTAATACGTGACTTCACTATAAATCAGTTATTTGGCAAATGTCTTGCTTATGTATATACCATTGAATTTCAAAAAAGAGGCCTTCCACATGCACATCTTCTCATAATACTTCAAGAGAAAGATAAATTAGATACTTCGGACAAAGTGGATGCAGTCATAGTTGCTGAACTACCAGATCCAGAACTATATGGTAGACTATATGAGATTGTTACTCATCGCATGATTCATGGACCCTGTGGAGACCTTAATCCACAATCACCATGTATGGAAAATAATAAATGTTCAAAAGATTTTCCAAAAGATTATAGAGACAAAACATATGCAAATTGTGATGGATATCCACTTTATAAAAGAAGAGAAGGAGATAGTGCCATTATTCGTGGAAAAAAAGTGGACAATAGATATGTAGTACCTTACAATCCACATTTACTCATGAAGTACAACGCCCACATCAACGTAGAAGCCTGCACTTCCATCAAATCCATTAAATATGTCTACAAATATATTTACAAAGGCTATGATGCAGCTACTGTAGTCGTCAAAAGTGCAGACAACCCTGAATGTAGTGAGTTAGTACATGATGAACTTGCATCTCATGTAGATGCTCGCTATGTCAGTGCACCAGAAGCTATGTGGCGGCTTTTAAAATTTGAAATGCATGATAGATCAAATGCAGTATATAGATTAGCAGTACATTTGCCACAACGACATTTAGTCTATTTCCATGCTGGAAATGAAATGAATGCATTGGCCCAAAGTGAAGATCGTCACACTACACTAACTGCATGGTTTGCATTAAATTCAAATGATGCTCAAGCAACACAATACTTTTATATTGAAATTCCATATCACTATGTTTTTGTGAATGGATTATGGAAACCAAGAAAAACCAGAGGCAATAAAATAATTCCACAAATTTACACAGTCAGTCCAAGAGATGTTGAACGTTTTTGCTTATGGATATTACTTTTAAATGTTTCAGGAGCACAAAGTTTTGAACAATTAAGAACTGTTAATGACATTGTATATGAATCCTTCCATTTAGCTGCAAGACATAGAAACTTACTCGCTGATGATACAGAGTGGGAAAGATGTTTAGAAGAAGCAGCACAATGTCAAATGCCACGACAGATGAGAGAACAATTTGCTTTTATTTGTATCTTCTCAAATGCTCCAAATGCATTATCTTTGTGGGAGACTTTTAAAAGTAATATGGCTGAAGACTTTATGCGACGATACAATTAACCCATTGCACACTTAAAAGCGTTAATGGAAATCCAAGAAGTATTTTTAACTCATGGATTAAGTTGTGCAAGTTTTAATTTGCCTGATCCAGGTCTTATAGATGACATAAACTTTGAAGACTATGACATTCAAATACAAGCAGAAAGAACACAAGAAAGACTTGCAACTTTAAATACACTACAATTGCAAGCATTTCATGCCATTAAAAATGCAATAGATGATGACATGGTGACAGAGCGTTATTTCTATCTGGATGGACCTGGCGGATCAGGAAAAACCTATTTTGTACAATTTATTAATGAGATCAGTACGAGCACAAGGACAAATAGCAATGGCGTTTGCCACTACTGGAATTGCTGCACTTTTATTAGAAGGTGGAAGAACTGTTCATAGTGGATTTAAACTGCCAGTGCCTATTTTAGAAAATTCTGTGTCAGATATTCGCATGACATCCTTACAAGCAAAGAAATTTAAGAAATGTAAATTAATTATAATAGATGAGGCCACAATGATGTCATGCTATGCCCTCCAATGTATTGACCGTTTGCTTCGTGAAGTCATGGATAATATTTTTCCATTTGGTGGAAAGATAATGTTGTTGGGTGGCGATTTTAGACAAACATTACCTGTTGTTGTACATGGAAATCGAACTGACATTATCGATGTATATTAAAGTGAACAATTCTTCAGATACAAATTTCATGTTAAAAAACCATTACATCAACATTTTACAAAAATACATGTAATATCACAATACTTACAAGGGTCAAAAATATATTTAAATAACTAAACAACTTCACAAACATATACATCACATTTCCGTCATTTTTTGACGGGCAAGTCGCTAATATCATATATAATACTGTATAGATATATGTATCTATTTACTTTAATGTAATTTATTTTATGAAGTGCAGTGGGCAGACCCATATAGTCCCTGTATGGGTCTACCCATTGCAGCCCATGCAGACAGACTTTGTAGGGCTGGATGGGTAGGTAGTGCCCTATCCTATTAGCCTATTGCAGAATGCTGCAGAGAGATTTTCGCTGATTGGTTAGTATAAGACACTACACAGTAAGTACTACACAGTTTGTTATCATGAGCTGCAAAGGGCAGACCCAAGCAAGTAATATTTGTTTGATTGTATGCAGTAAAAGTGCTTTTAAGCACTTCTATATAAAATAAAGTACATAAGCATAAATAGATGCATAAGTATATTATATACCTAGTAAAATCCAGAAACCTTCCATATATCCCTATAAAGTAATGTGCTTGGAATAAACTCCAAGGCCCCTTATTCAATTGAGCAATTATAAGTTACTGACAATTATCTTCTGTTAGTGAGCGGTTGTCAAAATCGTAACTTACAACTCAGCTAAGCCTTTGATCTTCCAGTTACAATCGCTAAAATCGCAAATCGCTATTCAATTGCTACAATTCCTCAAGCCCGCAAACATTTTTACACCCGTAAATGTCAAATGTAGAAGAAAATCATACGGATACCAGATAGGACTCGCAAGGGGGTTTAACCTGTTTGTAAAACTGTAAATGCAAATAAAAATCAATTCTGCACTTTAAAAGATGGTGAAAACGATGAAATACATTAGAATTAATTGCACAACAATCTCAAGCTCACAAATATGCAATCAAAAATATATATTTTTTACATTTTATTTCTGTGATATATCAATCTTGGTAATCAAGGAGTTAATACATATCAGGCCACCCATATGGACTGAAACAGTATCGCCATTCATTTTTTATATATTGTACATTGCCGAATTGCGAGTCTGATCGCATATGGGATCTCTAAACACTAATTGATTGACGTATAACCTCCATGTTTTACTGACGTCATGATGACAGTCTCATTTGCTTAATTGATCATGATCACACTCTGAATTGCTACATACGATTGCATGGTTAACGGTTTTGTCTTTCGGCCTAGAAATTGTAGGCAATATGGTGGCCAAGTACCCAACACTAGAATGTGTTTCCATTGAGTTGATCAATAATAAACACAATGCTTTTCGGATTCTTCACATTTGCAAATTCAGGTTTTACTAGATTAATCTTGAAATAAACTTCAAATATATTGCTACTTGTAATGTTAACATATTTAACACATTTTATAACATCAAAATAGTCTGCATTGCAATTCTGATTGCAGGTGAAAGTTTTAAAGAAACAAATTAGAAAAACAGTCAACTTGCAATAATTTTCCATGACCAATAGAGCAAATTGGACACTGTTAATCTGATCAGTAATCGCATGCTCTAAGCTACATATTGAGTCAGGCCCATAGTGTCTAATTGTTAAACAGATGGCAATCATATAATTTCACATGGCTGACTGCTTATTGCTAAATAATTATCCAAGCAATACTATTTGTTGAAGCAATAATATGGATCATTTATCTGAAGAGGGAATGTTGATTGCACTTGCTTACTATCCAAATTTCTATTTTATATTTTGCTTCAAGATTTCATCAAAGCCATTAAATAAACAATATTTCCTTTTTATATATAGTTATATTTTCTTTAGCACTATGTACAATGGTACAATCGGTACAGAAAATTCTTGAACCACTCCTCATTATAACATACAACTTGTCCACATGATCTTATACCATCACATCTAACCCCTCCCCTCTCTAGCGCACTTATACCAGCTCTTACACATCTATTCAAACAATAGCATGTTTCTATCATCTTTAAAACATGCAGTAATTAAACCCATTTTTAAGCATGCGCTGTGTCTGCATCTATCGCCCAATCTCACTACTTCCACTGGCTTCAAAATTGCTTGAGCGACTCGTCTACAATGTGCTTACTCAATTTATTTTCTCCACCTCCCTTCTTGACCCCTTCTTATCTGGCTTTCAGCTCCAACACTCTACAGAAGAAGTCCTCACAGAAGTCACTAATGATTTGCTCACTGATAAGTCAAAGGACCACTTCTCTATTCTAATTCTCCTGGATCTCTCTGCTACCTTTAATACAGTTGACCACCCTCTTCTAATCCATAGTCTCCACTCTCTTGGAATCCGTGACACCGGTCTCTCATGGTTTATATCCTACTTAGAAGATCATACATTTAGTGTCTCCTTCTCTGGTGCCTCTTCTTCTCTTCACCCTCTGTCTGTTTGTGTACCTCAAGTTCACTCCTAGCCCCCTCTTCTTCATCATTCCTTGGTACCCTAATACAATCTTTTGCATTTTAGTGTCGCCTATATGCAGATGACAATAAAATCTATCTCTCAGCAACAGATCTATTTCCCTCTCTTCTAGCCTGCCTCTTACACATGTCTCTTACACATGTCCTCCTGGATGTCCACCCAGTCAACTCAAACTTAACATGTCAAAGACTGAACTACTAGTCCTCCCACCCTCTACTACAGCTTCCACTCCTCAAATGTCTCTCACTGTTGACAATGTCCTGATCATTCCCACCTCCCAGGCCCATTGTCTTGGAGTTCTCCTGGTCATTACCCTCTCTTTCATTTCTCAAATACGATTATTAACAAAATATTGTCAATTTAATCTAAAAATCATCTCTACAATAAGTCGCTTTCTTACACAACACACATCTAAAATTCTTATGCATTCACTCATCACATCTCGACACGACTACTGCAACACGCTCCTTGCTGGCCTCGCCATTATTCATCTGTCTCCACTCCAATCCATACTCAACACCTTCACTAGCCTCATCTACAGTACTTAATGCTCAGTGTCTGCAGCTACTCTTTGTCAATATATCCACTGGCATCCCATAGCTTCAAGAATATCATTAAAATCATGACGCTATCATTTAAAGCCCTCAACAACAGTGCACCCCTTATATATTTGCTCTTGTATCAAAATACTCCCCCAGTTGCCATCTTTGCTCTACTAATGGCCTTCTTTCCTCCTCTCTTCTCACCTCCTCTCACTTCCTCTTTCAGAACGTTTCTTGTGCTGCCCCTATTCTATGGAACTCCTTGCCTCGCTCCACTTTCCTGCCACAAAACCTTCCAGAAATCACTAGAAACTGAGCTCCTTCAGCCTTAATATGCACAACTGCACACTGTACAGCATTATGTCACTAACACACACAATCCACAGTGCGACACACAATCCCCTCCACTTGCTTGAGACTATTGCCTTCCCACTGCCATATTGCATCTGTCACTCTCGTGTCTTGTAAAGTGCTTTGGAAACAAGCACTAAATACATTTGATTTTACGCTTAAAGACAGGTCCCTCCATAACTTTGCAATATGTTAATTTTGTTTTTGCCATGTACTTAACCCCTGCATAGGGCTACGGCATATGTTGGCACGTTACAAATAAAAGATAACAATAATTATCATATTAGATATAAGTTAATGCTCCAAGTGACATGTTTTTTATGGAGACTAGTGACATGCAGCAATTATTGGCTGCCTGCATCACTAGTCCTGGATTCCAATCTTAAGATTTTATCTTAAAGAGCTTAAGTGTAAGCGCTTTTTATGTTTAGTATATTTTTTAGTTCACCATTAGTTAACATTAAAAATGCATGCGCAAACAGCAGCAAGGTAATTGGTTTGTCAGAAATTACATCATTAATGTCTGCTGTACTAACCCCTTTGCATCCCGCTTATTCTCCTGTGCGCTACTGAAAAATATAAAAATGTTTCAACTGATATAACATGAGGCACAGTGGGTAACGTACTGCACGCTCACTTTGGAGATGCAGGGAATTATAAAATTGTAACTATACCTCCATAATCCTACAGCAGATAGATGAGCTAGAATATATATATTTAATCTAAATGTACTTATTTTATTACATGCCAGTCACCAACAGACCAAATGATTTGTCCCTAGATAATGCATTATGAATTTGGATAGAAAATGTCATGTAAATCTATGCGACTCTGAAGATGCTGTTTGTGTCTTACCCATTAATTGATCTCACATTAAAGAATACATATTCTAATGGGGGTCTGTAATGCAGACTTACCCTGTATGGGCATCATGTTATAAAGAACATTTTTTCTGAAATGCTCAGCCTGATTCACTTTGTGAGCAGGGACGGCTCACCCTTATGGTCAAAGAGAGCCCTTTCCTGTAGTAACCATCCATTTTTTTTCCAGACATTTCACTATTATTTAATTGTTTTTGATTTCACCTTCCTTTTTTGTTACTGATATATGAAGAGACATAGTACTGCTACCCTACAATTACAGTATTTCTTTATTTTGGGATGTAAAAATAAAACTTCACCTTGACTTTAATCACTTTAGACTAGTTTTTCTAAGTATCCCAAACAGATGTTCTTCTAAAAATCATACAGAAAAAAAAGACCACTGGATCTCATTGTATAAGTCTGTCTTTCCTTTCTATTTCTATTTTTATTATTTACAATTAATTATTCTGTATTGTTTGCAAGTAAATTGAAAGTACAATTTTGGGCACCACTTCATAAAAAGGACATTTTAGAGCTGGAAAAGGCAACAAAACTAATAAGGGGAATGGAGGGGCTAAGTTATGAAGAAAGACTAACCAAAATAAACGTATTTTCTCTAGAAAAATGGCGTCTAAGAGGGTATATGATTAAGTTATATAAATACATCCGGGGTCAGTATAAAGATTTGTCAAGGGAGCTTTTTGTGCCAAGAAGTTTTCAACTGACAAGAGGACATCCCTTGAGGTTAGAAGTAAAAAGATTCCACCGTAAAGAAAGAAAAGGGTTCTTCACAGTAAGGGTGGTTAATCTGTGGAATTCTCTACCAGAGGAGGTGGTGACAGCGGATTTGATAGATAACTTTAAAAGGGCACTGGATTTATTTAAAATTAAAAAAGGGAATTCAGGGTTATCATGGATAATTAGAGAGACAGTATTGATCCAGGGAGAAATCTGTATCTGGGGTCAGGAAGGAATAATTATTTTTTTCCCTTTGAGATGATTGACTAAGTCTCACTTGTTTTTTTTCTGTTTGCCTTCCTCTGGATTAATAAATAATTAAAAATAAACTAAAAAATAAATAATTAAATAATTGATAAATAATTAATTAACAACTAATTAATTAATATTTAATCCGCATATGGCAGATCAGAGGAGATCTTTAAAAGGTTTTAACTTGATGGACTGAAAGTCTTTTATTAACCTTAATTACTATGGGCCTCATTCTATTATCGGCCGTAAATCGTCCGTAAGGCTGCGATTCCTTGCGGGGGTTCAGTTAACTCGCGATTCTATTATACGGCCCCGCAGGGATCTCCCCTTACGGCCAGCCGCATATCTTGGAACCGGCCGTAAGCTCTGAAATATAAAAACTGAAAAATAAATTCAAGCCTGCACTGTACAGCTCTGTAAATGCTAGGGATCATATTGGGGGACATGAGGATTAAAAGGAACCCACTCTCAAGCTTGCGCATCTGCCCAAACCCGAGTTCAAATTAACTGTTTATTTTCCGGCTGCGGCGTGGGTGTGTCTGAGGTGCTCCAAGCACTCTGAACTTTTTACATGGATATTTTACGGATATTAAAAATAAAATATTTTACGGATTTGAGTACAGGATAATTATGTGCTATTTTTTCTAACACCTAAAATCCCTTTATAGTCTTCTAAAAGTGAAGGATGGCTTTATTTGAGCTATTTTATGTGCTTAATTGGTGCTAGCGAGACCTCTTTCCTGCAAGTAAGCAGCGGCTCGCTTTTAGCCTTGCAGAGAGGTTTCCCGGAGGAATTGAATTGCAAAACTCTTGCGGCCGTTTAAGATCAAAGGATTTCCTCCGGCGCGAGCGGCCGCAAGAGATAGCAAGGCACCGGCCGCAAGCCTGCCGGAGCCTCCGGCCGTAAGGGAATAGAATAGCCGAATAGCTTGGGGCCGGTCCTTGCGGCCCCGCAACGGCTGCGGCCGCTAATAGAATGAGGCCCTGTGTAACTATGTAACTATGTAACTATGTAACTATGTAATAAAGATCTCTTAATTTACAATAACAATACATCTAACCGGCATTATAATATTTTTTCAGGATTTTATTTTCAAACATGCATTATTTATTTTAAATAGCCAATGATATTATACCATAACTTTCCCATGTAGTATTAAATGTGCAGATGAATATCTGCATGGTTTGTTTTAAATTTTTCACAAGTCACAATATTAATATTTAGACTATTACAGAACTGCCAGGAAATGTAGCATTGTCTGAGCTGCTAATATATATATATATATATATATATATATATTATCCACTCAGCCATATAAATATATTTTTCTCTATTTGATTATACAGCCTTGTAAAAACTCTCTCACTTTATATAGCAGGCTAATCCAATTACTGATCCAAGTTTGTTTATAGGATTGAAAGCTGAGATCATTCTGCAATGCATCTTGGAAGCTGCATTTTATCTCCCTCGTTGCTTAATACGTCTGCAATATTTTACAGAACAACATCTCTCAAGGAAACCTGGCAGGTAGGCTTATATCACGATTTGCATTGAGGTAATAAAGTTATAAAGTAAAACATACATATTATTTGTTATATGGTTTAGCTGCCAGATATCTTTATTTAAGAGTTTCATTTACTTTCAGAATGCCATTCAAATACAATAAATTATCATTAAGATATACTGATAGATAATATACTGAAGATAATAAACATAAATATTGTACATTAACCCTTCCTTTCATCCAAAATGTTATTTTGTAATTTAGAATATATTATCAAAGAATACCTGCAAAAGGAAACTTGATTTTTCACTTTTAAGTACTGACTTGCACGTTTTACAACCATTTATTTGAGCAAGGTCCCTTTAGATATCCACAGCTTCTAACTAGGCAAGTCACTTTTGCTCCATCAACTGGCTAAGACATTTTGCCCCTTTCGCTACCTTGATATAGTGAAGAGGCTTGTGCACTTCAATGAAGCTGTGAACTATACCAACTAGGGCCACACAAGATGGGCAGGTCATGGCAGAGAGGTCAGACAAATTGCGGTCCACTGGAAAAGGAACTGGCAACCGACTCCAGTAACTTTGCCAAGATAACCTTATGGAAAAGCACAACCAGAGACATAACAATATGGTACCAGAAGATGAGCTCCACAGGTCAGAAGGTGCCAACCACATTACTGGGGAAGAGCAGAGGGTAAGTATGAGTAGCAGCACATCTAATTAAGATGTAATTGGATTGAAAAGGAAAGTTTGTTGTGGCAAAGAACAATTCAGTATAGGAACCTGAAATGTTAGAATTAGGAACCAAGGCAAACTGGATGTGTCCAAACATGAGATGACAAGGTTAAACATTGTTATTGGGAATTAGTAAACTCAAATGGACTGGAATGGGACATTTTTCATCAGACAACCACCAGATCTTCTACCGAAGAATCCTGCAGAAGAAATAGAGTAGCCCTTATAGTCAATCAAAGGATGGCCAAAGCAGGGCTACGTTACAACCCAAAAAATGACAGAATGATCTCCACGAATGACAGAATGATCTCAACAACCTAAGATATGCAGATGAAAGCAGGGAGGAACTAAAGGACCTACTGATGAGGGTGATAGATGAGGCTGCAAAAGCTGGCCTGCTGCTCAATGTTATAAAGGCAAAGATCATGGCATACAGCAAACTCAGTTCCTGGCAAATATATGGGGAATAAGTGGAGGAAGATTTTAATTTCCTGGGATCCAAGATCTTTTTAGATGGTGGATGTATCCATGAAGTTAAAATAGGTTTGCTTCCGGGGAGGAAAGCTTTGGCAATCTTGGACCAACTAGTAAAAAGTAAAGATATTACATTATCAACAAAGGTCTGCATAGTTAGAAATATGGTAATCCCAGTAGTAACATACGGATGGACCATAAAGAAGACTGAGCCCCATAAAATTAATGCCTTTGAATCGTGGTGTTCAAGAAAACTACTTAGAGTCTCTTGGGCTGCAAGAAGATCCAATAAATCAATACTGCAGGAAAACAAGCAAAAGTGTTTACTGGAAGTTATGACCATGATGATAAAGCTTAAATGTTTTGATTGTATCATAGGAAGACAGGCTTTCCTAGAGAGGACTCTGATGCTGGGAAAGATTGAAGGCAGACAAAAAGGGGAATGACCAAGGCAGAAATAAGTGAATGGACAAGGCTTTGGATATCTTTTTATATCCTTTTCCATCTTTATAAAGTTCCATTACCTTGTTACGCAGATATTTTGACAGTTCTTTTCTGCTTCCCATGGCTCAGTATCTAGCCTGCTCAGTGCATCCACTTGAGAGTCAACAAACTCATTGACTATTTATACACAGACACTAATTGCATCTTAAAAATCCACAAGTATGGGAAATTAACCTTTATTGCCATTTTAACCTGTGTGTGTCACCTTGTGTGTCTGTAACAAGGCCAAAAATTCAAGCGTATGTAAACTTTTGGTCAGGACCATTTTTTGATTTCTGTTATCATTCTGATTTAAAAAGGAACCAAGCAACTATGGATAATAAATGACTTCATATGATCACTATCCTTCAATAAAATACATTTTTTTTGCATATTTTCAAAATAAATGACAACATTTCACAATTTTTGCCAGGGTTTGCAAACATTTGAGCACAACCGAAGTTCCCAGCACAAATGAAAGAATATTGTCCAGTGTTCAGCTTGGGGAACTGCATAGAATGCAGTGGAGAGCCATACTGAGACTCCAAGAACATATCAAATGGTCAACTACAATTTATATTTTTTGTTCCTCTAGGTTCATTTTGTTATATGCATACTCATAATTTTCAAATTGCACCCAACTATATTTTCTCCTCTCCAGTTTAACCACACACATTTTATATGTAATGGATAATATTACATATTATTACATAGCAGTTATCTATGTATACAACATTTTCATTGTAGTAAATAGGGTTGCTTTACTAAACCTATCCAAACACAATGAAGAGCATTGAAGGGCTGCAATACCAATTTTCTCCATTGGAAAAGCTGAAAACAGAGATCAGAGATCTGCTTTGTAGTCTCTTAGGGCCTCATTCTATTATCGGCTGTAAATCGGCCGTAAGGCTGCGATTCCTTGCGGGGGTTCAGTTACCTCGCAATTCTATTATACGATCTCCTCTTACGGCCGGCCGCATATCTTGGAACCGGCCGTAAGCTCAGAAATCTACAAAGTCAAAAATAAATTCAAGCCTGCACTGTACAGCTCTGTAAATGCTAGGGATCATATTGGGGTACATGAGGATTAAAAGTAACCCACTCTCAAGCTTGCACATCAGCCCAAACCCGAGTTTAAATTAACTGTTTATTTTCCGGCTGCGGCGTGGGCGGGTCTGAGGTGCTCCAAGCCCTATGGACTTTTTACATGGATATTTGACATATATTACAAAAAAAATATTTTACGGATTTGAGTATAGGGGAAATTTGTGCTATTTTTTCTAACACCTAAAATCACTTTATAGTCTTCTCAAAGTGCAGGATGGCTTTATTTGAGCTATTTTATGTGCTTAATTGGTGCTAGCGGGACCTTTTTGCTGCAAGTAAGCTGCGGCTCGCTTTTAGCCTTGCAGACAGGGTTCCCGGAGCAATAGAATAGCAACCAGGCTTTTCTTACGGCCGATTTCCTTGCAGCCGTTTTAGATCAAAGGCTTTCCTCCGGCGCGATCGGCCGCAAGAGATAACAAGGCGCCGGCCGCAAGCCTGCCGGAACCCCCGGCCGGAGGGGAATAGAATAGCCGGATAGCTTGCGGCCGGTCCTTGCGGCCCCGCAACGGCTGCGGCCGATAATAGAATGAGGCCCTTAGTGAATTCAATGGAATGTTTACCCTAGATTTTTATTGTTTTTAAGAACTTGTTGGCAATTTGAATTTACCATCTTAAGCGTGAGCTTAAAGGTGAAGTTTCACAAAAACACATCTTGTTTTATATAAGATTTGACTTATAGAAGTTCAAATATATGAATCAATGTTTTAGCATTTAGCCCTTTTTTATAATTATATTTTATTGGAAGAACATAACATTATACAAACAAATAACTTGAATAAAATTAAAAACATACAGTATGCAAACGTATACTGTATTATTTATGGTTTATGTTATTTAGCCTAACTTCTATATCCATGATTTTTTTTCTATATCAAGCGAAAGCACTCATTTTTGTTATTGCAAAAACACTAATTGATCCAAAAGAACCATTTCTTGTCATATTGTAAAATAAAAATCTGTTATCTAATGAACATGTCAGTCTTTCCAAGTAGGCCAATTCATCTATTTTCTCTGTGATAATGCACCAGGAGAGGTCAAATGTTCTTTCATCTTGTTGCAATATGTAATTTTACAATTCTAGATATTTTTGCTAATAGTTTTTTAATTGCAAATTTTAATTCTCTATGGAACTTTCCTGTTATACAAATGCGTGGTGTAAGAATTGTTTATCGATTATACATATCATTAATTACCTATTCTGTTTTCTAACATATTTTCCTAACTATTGGACAATTCTACCAAATATGTATATAAGGTCTTTCTTGTCCGCATCGTTTAAGGCAATGATCTGACTGATTTTTGCATATTCTATGTAATTTTGTTGGTACCATATATACATTCTATGAGTCACTTTAGGACTTGTTTCTAATAAACAGGTAATAAGAAATAGAAACTATTCTCTAAGTATAATAGAGTAAAAAGGATATATTATAAAGATAGTACCTAGTTACGGAGGATTAGAAATGTCTATCTCCACCATAACCTAGGAAACTAATAAGACTCTACTTTTTAAATGTGTAGCAACTGAAAATAAAAAATTATATACTAAACAATAATCTTTATTAAGAAAAAAATGGTAATAATTGAAAAAGTGGAATAAGAATATTAAAAAAGATATACTATAAAAGTATGTCTTGAGCAGGCCGGCTCTGGTATATAAGTGGGGGGTAAGCACTATTGAGCTCAAAGAAGTGACAATAGAGCTCTGCTAAGTAACATAAGGTGACATATATAGCCACCACCTGTCTAGTTTACAGGACAGATGACAGCTTACAGTTGCTGTGATTGCTGTCTAAAAAAGAGAGAGGGAGGAAAGGTAAGGAGGGGAAATCACTCTATATTAAGTGCCAAGAAGTTAATCTAATCACACACTGGTGTAGTTTGTTCAAGATGTGTGAATAAATTGGTAGGGACAGTTCCTCCTCTATGTTGTGACACACAGCACAAAGCTGCTGTCTACAAAAATGGTGCTTAGTCTAATAGTGTCCTATATAGACCAATAGAAGATTATAGTGATTACTATATTACCTTCATGGTTAAACAGGGCGAGTAATGTTTCTAGTGACTAATGCTCTCATACCTTATAGATGTTGAAAATATATTCCTACGACGAATCTGTAGGTATTGTGCTCCACATTGGGAGGGCTTACCCCCGCCGCCTGACGTGTTTGTATTGTTCCCGACGCGCGTTTCCCCGCTATTGGCTTTTCGGATTCATCAGGGGACAGATACTATGTGAAACCGCGGTCTTTTTAAAGAGTGCCGCGATTTTGCGGGACGCGATGACGTCACCGCGTCCACGCTGGCGCCGCGACGCAATCGCGGGCCGCGTGATCACGTTTATCGCGAGATTTCGTATTTCTGATCGCGATATTTTTGCTAATAGTTTTTTAATTGCAAATTTTAATTCTCTATGGAACTTTCCTGTTATACAAATGCGTGGTGTAAGAATTGTTTATCGATTATACATATCATTAATTACCTATTCTGTTTTCTAACATATTTTCCTAACTATTGGACAATTCTACCAAATATGTATATAAGGTCTTTCTTGTCCGCATCGTTTAAGGCAATGATCTGACTGATTTTTGCATATTCTATGTAATTTTGTTGGTACCATATATACATTCTATGAGTCACTTTAGGACTTGTTTCTAATAAAGTGCAATTTCTACAACTTTTACTTTAAAAAACTAGACTTTTGATCCCAATCTCTACTGACAATACTCTAAATGCATATTCAGAAAATTTGCACATATTATTTTTAATATATGAAAGGCGTTTTTTTTTGCAATCTTTTTTGCTGCAGGACCTCTGTATGTTAGGTGATGTGAGCTGCTAAAAAAAAAATAATATAACAGTTTTATTGGCTGTTGAGAAGGCTATTGGACTTTTGACCAGATCAGCTCTGCATTCTGAGTGTCAGTAACAACTTATAATTAAACTTAAAAGGTCAACTTCTGCTCTCAACAAACATGGAGGAGTAATTGGCAAAGAGTGCTTTTTAGTATTAAATAAAATTAAGTTTATGTGGAACTTTCTCTGCTCACATCCAATCCATTGCAAAAAACTGTTGTTTTCTCAGGAATGTCGAAAATATATGTTATGTTCTTGCCCCTTCCACTGGCAGAAGAATAACCGAGACCCTTATCCTCAACTATCGAAACCTTAGACTCTCTGGTGTTCCTGCTTCTCATCTCTTCCCACTGGAATCAGTACATAATGCAGCTGCTCGTACCATTTCTTCAAAATTTCTTCCTTCTTCTCCCATGCTAAATTTCCTTAGCTGGCTTCTGATAAATGTAGGAAAATCCTATAGAACTCTCCTCATCTACATCAAGTCTATTCACTTCTCACTTATATAGCACTACTCCTCTGGACTGCACCACTGCACAACATCAGTGAAATCTCAGATCTTTAAAAATGACCTCTTTAAAGATATTTTCAAACATTTCCATAAGCAAATGCACTCTAGACATTTAGTTGCATCCCTCTTCCACTCACCCTTTTTATTATAATATCTGTTTGCATTTTCAACAGGTAAATAGTATATATGCTCTTTGTGGTAGGGACTATTTAACCCATTGTGACGACCCCAAATTTGGGGAACCACCGCACCCCAATTTTCTCTCTCTGGTTCGTGACTTCTTGTGTTCAAGATCTCAGCACCCAGCCAAAACAGGGGCATCCGTCATGGAGAAACAGGAAGGCAGACCACACCATTGTATAGAGCATAGAAAGACTGACTGTTTATTCCTTTTCTTTGACATAGATATCACAAACACAAACCGTCCACAAGTTATAGTCCATCTTCTTGTAGGCAATAGCTTGTTTCACCCCCACCCACATTCCTTCCTCCCCCTTTGAGACATCATTGATCTGGTATATATCGAATGTCAATAGAGGGGGAGTTAGATTTTCCTTGCTATATTTTACAACCCAGAAGGGCAATGAACTAGCTTCAAACTTTATGGCTTTCCCTTTAATCAGGCATGAGGGACTAGGGAGGGTGTAGAATTACATCTGGGCATTGCATTCCTGCAACAAATACATCAGAATATCACATAAACCATTTCTGCCATCTTGCATCAAAACCATCATAAACATTGTAAATAGGAAACCATAACATTAACTATATGAACATATTAATTCTTTAAACATGACACATAAATGAAAGACAAATTGTTATAATCATTAAAACATATCCCATGTCCATTTTGAAAGTCTTTGATATTAACAAGTACATGTGGTAGAGTCCCAAATAACAGAGTTATTTGTTGGGGTGCAGGGGAGCCCCAAAATTAGACACCCATTGGCTATTTTTATGTTAAATGCACTTATATTATCATGTAATTGGTTTATATATTGTCTCAGCAAAGCTCACTAGACAATGTCATCTATTATATCCATCAGAATTTAAAATCATGTTAGTAACTTCTAAAAGCGCATATTACAAATAATTGCTACAAAATAAATTTACATGCAGTAGCAGATAAGGGCAACTTGGAATATCATAATTCATAACGGAATGATTAGTTTAAGAAAACATCAATAAAAGATGAATTATATTGTACACAATATTGGCATAGAATATCTATAAATATTCTGTAGCACATGTACTGAGCAGATAAGCTTTGAGAGGATAATAGAAACATATATCAGCAAAATAATTAAAACCAATTTTACTTAACCTAATTTTGAGCTGTGTACGACTGCAACCTGGAATACAGGTATAATAGTTGTACAAAAGCATGGCTAAACAAACAATAGAACAATTTTAGAAACATTTAAATTACTCTCTGAGGGAAAACAAATAAGCTTTGCATAGCTCGTAAACACATATTCTATTATTTCACATGTAAAGTGATTTATTTTTTCAATTATTTTGTAGTGTTTTGTTTTCTTTGAAGAAGAAGGAAGTTATGGTTTCATATGTTCTCTGTTTATGATGCAGTGTATTTTTAAGTACAAGTGTTCTTTTTGTTATTTTATTCATGAATTCCAGAGTATAAGATTTTTATACATGTATCTGATTATATAGTGGGTGAAGCTTCATGTTGTCTCATTTATTTATTAACAAATATGAGCTACACTGACATGAGTAATTTAGATGCTAATCCTTACATTGTTCTGGCAATTGGCAACTTTTAATTATTATTATTGTAATTTATTTAAAAAGCATCAACACGTTCTGTACCTCTAAATACAAGGAACACAGTTAATATACAAGACACATTGACAGAGCTCACAATTTATGTGGGTCAGGAATTACTGACAAAATTGTAGCCGATTATTACTTGTGGTCCAGTGTGCAGCAGGATCCAAGCTTAGGAAGAGTTCACCATCTTGTCTGAATGGCTGATATTTGGGAATGGTCAGTAGGCTTATTTGAATAGATGAGGTTTCAGAGAATTAGGAGTCTCACAGAGCAGGATAAAGAATAAGAATATCACATGATAGGGACAGCACAAGAAAATTCTTGGAGATGACAGTGTAAGAAAGTAATGATGAGTGAAGAAAGACAAAAGTAATGGTCAAAGCAAAGGAGATGTTTCAGGGAGTATCTGGAGATTAGATATGTAGGAGTGAGTGGTGTTGAGGGATTTGCATGTGAGTGTCAGGATTTAAAAAAATGATTCTAAAAGGTATGGGAGGCCTGTAAAATGTCTGGAAGAGAGGGGCAGCAGATGATAAATATCTATATGAACATACTAGAGGTATTTAGTGGAAAGAGTCTAGTAATGACAGATTTTTCAAATGTTTCTTCGGTGCACTTGGCATTTTTTGAAAACTGATTGAATTTGGGAAATGAAACGGAGTTCTGAATCTAGTGTAATCCCAAGGGAGAAGATTTGAGGAATAGAGAAATAGGTCTAATGGAGAAGTCATCTACTGTAAGGGTGATGCCTGGTGCTGGGGATGTGGTAGAGAGAGGGATTTAGATCCCAGACTGTTTATGTTGTTGGTACTAATCCAGGTGGAGATGCTGGACAGACATGAGTTAGTAGGGAAGGACACAAGTCAGGAGGTAGAGCTACATTTTGGTATGATCAGCATAGAGATGATACTTGAACCCAACTTAGCTAATTAATTTACCAAAGATGGTAGTGTAGACTGAGAAAAAAGAAAGGGCCTCAAAACAGAGTCTTGAAGTACTCTAATTGTAAGTCAAAATGGTGGTGAAGTTGTGCGCAATTAAGAGACACTGAAAGAGTAGTTAGATAGATAGATATGGTTGGGCCAGGAGTGTGCAGTGTCAAAATGGCCAAGGGAGATTAGAGTCTAGAGAATAAAATAGGGGTCTACTTCATCAAAGGCAGCAGAAAAATTTGAGATGGTAAGTAAGGAATAATGTCTTTTTATTTTGGCCATCAGGTACTTTCTTAAGCTACTTTCATAAGAGTGGTCTCAGCAGAGTGTTGTACCTGGAAACCTGAGTAAGATTTTAATGACAGAAAGTAGGTTAGATGGTTTAACTTGCAGGACCACGAAGATCAAAAGCTCTTTGAAAGAAGAAACTCATAATGCCCTCTTATGAATTAATAAACTTTTAGCTCATATATAAAAATATCACAGAATTCTATTCTATTATCTTGAGATGCTTTATCAATGTGTTTTTAAACTAGGGGAGGATACAGTAAATACAAAATTAGCATCAATCACTCAAGTAAGTCCATTTTATAGAGAGTTTTGCAACAAACTGTAGTTTTAGCAGGTTGCTGACACTTTAATACTGATTGGCTATAGTTTGATGCTGATCTGGCTTCGGAATTTAGACTGGTCCTTTCATGACTGAGATTGTTTACATCATTGGACAGAAAAGCAAAGCCTCCCTATACTTTGTGTTTTTATAATTTTCTTTAGCATTTTGTAAGTAAATGCCTTTTACCTCTCCAGTCTGTACCCCAGTGAACTGTTTTATCATTTCTCCTGGGTAATTTAAAAGCACCAACACTCTTCAATAATGTCTATTACATATTTACCATTCCCAATACCCATACATTGTCCTTGCTTACTGTATATTACATATATTTATGTACTAACCTTAACCAAACAGCAGGATTTCGGTTTTCCTGCCTTCCCACTGAGAAATATGGCCATCAAGCCTACTACCAAGCTTCAGGTCTGAGTGATTTTTTTGACATCTACTTTTATCCTTGTGGTTAATACTTTACATTGAGGTGATATGATTTGTGTGTCAGTTTGTCTTGCCCATTAAAATATATTTTATGAAACTAAACAGCATTTAGTATGTTTACGCACATCTCTTTCTAATCCATAGGAAAACTCTGATATTATTTTAAACCAACTACACAGAAAAGCTCCTTAACACCCACTCATAAAAAAACTTTACTAGGAACTCAAAAGTTTCTAAATTGGTAAGACTAAGAAAACTGAGAAATCATCCCAAATGAATAAACTGACAAATAAAAGGTTTAGGCAACATTCTGACCTTGTGAGGTTCAGTAAGAAAGATTGATGAAACATACTGAGGTGAAGCAGAATTCTTAAAGGACACTTTAGTGGCGATATAATAAAGATTCATTTGTTTATTTTATAACTGATCAGTTACAAAAAAAGTATGTGAAGAAAACATCAATGCAGCTTTTAAAAGGTGTATTTAAACTTTAGCATTTTAGGGAGAGACAGAAATGCTTCTCTCCACCCCATATTAGATAGGGCTGGCAGATGACCTGCTATGTAGGCAGTGCTAATTGGAGTCTTTATCTACCTCATTTTCTGTAGACGTGACTGCAAATAATCAGTGCAGTGTGGTTGAAAATGGTGGATAACTTTCTCCCACCCTTTGGACACATTTTGAGTTACATCTCTCCTAAGTTGAAAATGAAATGTTATACCATATATAAAAATTGCTATTCAGTTACTAAATAAATACATGTATTCTACTGTATGAACACTTACTACTTAATCCATTAGACTACACATACATGTATTCTCATTGCTTACTTTTCGGTAACAGTTCTTATTGGTGCTCACCGATTAACAAGGTGACAGTGTTAATAAGTAGCAAGTAATTTTACCAAAAAGATAATTTACTGTTATTTTTAAAGTATGATATAAAAATGTCACCTTTCAAAAACTGGCTTCATATAATAATATAACAGTTTCTGCTATTGTTTGCATGAGATAAAACTGTATTTGCTAAATCTAGGTCACTGTGTACCTAACTAGGTTTCTTCCATTTATATTTTAAATGAAAATGTACTGCCTCATGTCTAGAAATGTTAATGATTTAGAAAGCAACAAGTGTCCATAATTCCTCAGATTCACAAGCATATTCAGGTTCAGACATTTTCTAATAAATAAAATAAAGTCTGGTTTGACATCTGTCTTTGCAATGCTATTCATTTCAAAATCTCATACAGATCTGAGCTAATATTGCTGCATCTACTATGAAAAGCAGAATGTCTTGGCCCTAACAGAAAATCCTCAGCCATTCACTTATAATTCAAAGCATCTAACATTTCGTCTTACACATAAATGTGGACAATAAACCCTCAAAAATAACGGGCAACCTCAAGTAATAATAACAATGAATTATTCATAAGATATCAGCAGAGCAAATCAGGAATTAATGTGATCTTCACAGTCCAAAATAATGGTATGAGAGTGAAGACAGATCCTATTCAACTACATGAAAAGACAGCCGTGTCCTGAACAATAACTGTTTATTTGCTTTGAACTGGATGAATAAAAATAAATCTATACATCTCACTTTTCGCAAAATAAAAACCCAAAGACAAGGTTTAACTGCAAATTACTAATACCCTCAGATTTTGCGTTTAATCATTGAGGACTTTAATAAGTATAGATTCTTGTTAGTGTTTTTTAAAATAATATAGCATATACATTTAATTCAGTTCAATAGAAATACCGTATAATTCTTTTAAAACAAGATAGAAATAACGTTATTGTCTCTGGGCTGCAAAGGCATTCAACAGTGTAAGCAGGGATCAGTCATTTAATACTTGGGCTTTATATAGTATTATAGGGAATTTTAGCAATATGATGAAAACAAAAACCTACCCAGATACTGGCCATGGAAGAAAGGTATGATATTTTTTTCTGTTTAGAGAGAACGTCTTAGGTGTTTTCTATGTCTTCTTGTAAACAGTTTGAAATTAAACACATTACAGTACTCTCAAATCGTAAAGAAAATGTATATATTCAGTTATAAAGGATTTGACAATCCCCCAGTTCTTTAAACTACTATATTTGTAGCAAGGGATATTAGCAGCAAAAAAAGAGAGGGCCATCAATCAAACTTTTTTGTTTGAGATTATATATATTTTTTAAAGAGCATTCTATGAAAGCAAAATAATTCCTGAGATATACAGTTTATTCTCAGTGTGGCACAGTATGCTAATATAGATGCAACATGCTTTTTTTAGAGGCGCAGGGCTTGGTCATATAAGGTACTTTAAGGGATTATCTTCTTAGTGGGAGTAGTAAAACCATTGCTAATTTTGTGACTTCAAATGGGCTATGATTGTGGTTGTCTTTATGGTTGTCTTAAGTAAATCTTTGAATGGGATCTTTGCCTAGTAAAATGCAACATCATCCCTGATGGAGCATTACAGAGGTCCTTTGCTCCACTATCAGAATAAAGTATCAGAATCCTGTTATTCAAACTGAAAACTACAAAGTGCAGTAAATACTAATTCTATGAGCACTTCATCTTGTCTGCTGTGGTGATTGGGGATGGCTGCAGCCAGTATGGTAAGGTGTGTATGGTGTGTCAGCTGACCTGAACATGAGTTTAAACAGACTTTGCTGAGTTGTTGGCTTGTCCACTTCAAAGCGTTCCTGTGTTTTAGTTTCTAGTTCTGATTTCCTGATTCTTACATTGGCGTAGTTTATTGAACTCCCTCCTTTGGATTGCTGCCAAGACTGACTTTATGGCTTGTTTACTGTTTATGAACCTGATATGCCTGCCAATGAACAAAGGCTGTTTTGACCATGATTTATGCCTCTTGCCTTCTTGTTCTGATACCCTTGCATACTTCTGCAGTGAGAATCCAAACACGTGTAATTTTTTACAAGGAGCTACTTATTATATTTATGCAGTGACCATTCATATTAAATGATATAGCAATATTGAATGTTAAATTCACTTTGAAATATATTGTTATAACTTTGATATCACAATGTAGCACTATTTGCTAGGCAAATCCATTTACCCATAGTGCCCTTGCAGCAGGTAGTTGCCTAGCAAATGTACTAAGACCTGGAATGGTATCAAAATAGGAATAGTAATGTTTTTTGTATATTTATTGATGTGTTTATTCGATGCATGTTTCAGTGAAGGATAGTGTGAGGTACTCTTATTAGTGAGTTTAGTTCAATATTTTGTATACTTAGTTTTGATGGTTTATTGTGATTAAGGTCTTGTCAGTAATTGACCTTGTAAGCTAGATGGCCAAAAATGAGCTACTAACTTTATGTTTTTATTTGTACAGTAAAATATATACAGTAAAATAGTAAATATCTCAAATATATTATCCTTTCAGAAAATGTCTAATATAATGTCAATAATCTTTGAAACAAAACAATTACCTCAAACATGGCCTGTCCACCTTTATTTAATAGTATTTAGACCTTGCCTGAAATGTTACTTATGGGGGCCTGACCAAAACTAGAGGACAACATAAATAAATTGTAAACTATGTTGTCTGAGCTGATGCATACTCTAAACAATATTTATAAAGAAATAAGAAAGAATGCACAACTTTTACATGTATAGCTTAGATAAGAGATATGAGTTTGATTATAAAAACAATTCACTGTATTTAGAGGCTGAATAAAGTTCAAAATAAATCTGCTGAGAAGAAAAAACAAATACTATAGCAACAGATCAGGTGGCAGAGTTGTGAAAAAATTGTAGAAGTATAACTTAGAGGCTGGAAGATTCGTGGAAGCATTTTCCAAATGCAGTGGTGTGGACAAATAGAGAAAATGAATTAAAAATAATTATGACTGTCACGATCTGCTACTTCAATTGGACTTGGCAAGAACCTGGTTCATAACTATCCAGCAGAATTGTGCGGTCCTTTTACACTTTTGTTAGTAGAAGATGGACCGAACCAAGTAACACACCCCAGGAGCTTGCTTCCACAGACCAGGATATCAGGAACACAATAGCCACTGATTGTGACGATCCTCCACCACTGGATACAACACATAATCCCTTAGAGTATGAGGATTACTGCACAGAATGACACTTACACCTTGAATATTTAAGTTCAAAGAACTGCCACACCATTATTATTTTTATACAATTGTCTGGCACACAGGCTGGCCAATCACAGTAAGCCCCATCCTTAGGTACATAGAAGAGGGAACAATTAAGAACAAGCTATGCCTGCTTTCTTGGAAACCATGTACATCTGATGAGGTCAGGCTCTTAAACTATCCTGGGGATATATTAACTATAACCGTTTGCTGTAAACACTCAGACTATCTGTTTTATGCTCCCAAGACCCCATGTGTTTGTTTATTAAGGAGGTGCTGGGTGAGTAATCACCAGATAACTACACTGTAACATAATCAAAATACATACAATTTATATGTAATTTTAACCATAAGTATTAAAAATGACATAACTATCACAATAAACAGGGTAACTTCTTGCCAGTCCAGGCCCAGGGCATAGTGTAAAACAGTCCAGTCAGGCCCTGGGCATGACAATGACATTCAAAAGTCCATCCAAGGTATTAAAGGACAACAAAAGTTACCATCTGTACTCTGCACCATCAGTTAGATGGTGAGAAATCATAAGGAAAATGTGTTATATAGGTTTAAACCTGAGCATGAATTGTCATTTTAGTTTAGCCCTTGATGCCCACCCACAAAAATCTGCATAAATAATAAAGCTGGCGTCTTTAACCATTACACATTGTAAAGATTTACAGCAGGTTGTGTTGGTGTAGTGGTAAGTGTTCTGTTTGAAATAGTTTTTTATTGGTAAGTCATAGGTTTATTTGAAGCAAATAAATATATATTGAATAATTATGTGAACAAGTTATATAAAGTGATAGATTGATACATATTTTTTTTAAATAACTAGGTCTCATACTTATTCAAATAATTATTTTAAAATTAACAAAAAATCAACACTGTTACCTCACTTGTATAATCTAAAGAACATATTTCTTATATTTAACCCTCCTGGGTTACCTGGTGTCACCTACGCTGGCAGGGAACGGATTATCTCTCTCTCTCTCTCTCTATCTCTCTCTCTTTTTCTCTCTTTCTCTCTCTTTCTCTCTCTCTCTCTTTCTCTCTCTCTCTTTCTCTCTCTATCTTTCTCTCTCTATCTCTCTCTCTCTCTCTCTCTCTTTCTCTCTCTCTCTCTCCCTCTCTCTCTCTCTCTCTCTCTCTCTCTCTCTCTCTATATATATATATATATATATATATATATATATATATATATATATATATATATAGAATATAGAAAAATTGTGTATGTAAAAAAGTGTATGTGTGTATATATATATATACAGTATATATATATATATATATATATATATATATACATATATAATTCCCCCTCTCCTCCTCACTTTCCCCCTTCCCCTTATAATCCTCCTCCCTTTCCCCCCTTATCCTCTTCCTCTTCCCTTTCCCCCCTGTTTTCCTCCTCCTTCCCCCTTATCCTCCTCCTCACTTTCCTCTTATCCTCCTCCCTTCCTCCTTATCCCAACTCCTCCTTTTCCCCTTCTCCTCCTCCATTTCCGCCTTCTCCTCCTCTCTTTCCCCCTTCCTCCTCATTTTCCCCCTTCTCCTCCTCCTCACTTCCCCCCTCTCCAATCACCTCCCTTTCCCCTCTCTACTTACTGCTTACTATGATCCGATGAGCTGGATGAGCTGATGCTGATGATCCCTCCCCTGCAGCATGTCTTCTGGCTGTGACCAGGACCGGCATATGCTAATGACATGTTACACAATATTTGAGAGTATAATTGTATTATGATCACTTTTTCTTCTTTTTTGTTCTCCTAATATTGTGGGTTAACTGTGAATAGGTGTAATTGATTTTTGATCACTTCACTCTTAGCATTTATTACGATCATGGTTTCTTTTTTGAGTAGAATAGTTAAGTGGTTGGCAAGGTCTTTTTAGCTAGAACTGGGGTATGCCGTTAGGAAGACTCTTCCAGGTAGGAGCCACCCAACATGGTCCTAGCTCTCACTTTCTGTAATTGATGACCTTTTTGATATGATTGATTTGTTAATTTAATTTTTTAATTTTCTTATTTTTAGTTTTGTAACAGATTATATCAGTTTTGACTTCTTTTATAGCTCTATAGTCTCCCATAGATCCAGCAATTATCCCTATATAATTAATTCTTTCCCCAAATGTAGACCTTTTCTGAGCTAATAGCTTATGATTTTAAGTATTTTATTCTTCAAATGTTTCCTTTTTTTATACATGTTTTAATTCACTTATGGATAAAAGTTAAGTTTTAATGATTGGTCAGTTGATAGATTTATTGGTGGAACCAGGAGTTTAATTGTTCTTGTTTCTACCTCCTGTAGTATTGTGAACACACTGAAATAGCCTGACTTCTGTTGATCAAAACACTTTTTCCACGTGCATTTTCACCCTCTATCTAATGGTGTTCAGCACATATTGCGAACCTTGTGCTCCTTCAAGTAAGTCTAAACTTTCTAGGTATATAAGAGAATATCTATAGTCAAAACTAATATTTTATTCTATCAATTTTCCTAACAGGAATGAGTTGATTGTAATTAAATTGACAAAAACTTGTAAGACATTTGAAGATTGGTACACCTGTCCAATTTAACTCCACCGAACGGTAGGTAAAGAATGAAACGAAACATAAAAAAATGTGTATTGCATTATGCTACAAAATACAGTATATAATTATGCAGTGCTTAAATAGTATGGTGCATATTCTGATCTTACCTTCGTTTATACAGGCCCACAGCCTCTTATCTGAAACACCTAGATCCAGATGTTTTTTAGAGTCTGGATTTTTGGGGATTTCAGAAAGGTTGTACAGTATGTATATATCTATCCCTGCTCAGATAAAGGAGCGCTCCAGTGCCAGGAACATGGCCTTGCCTGGCAATGGAACTGCCAAACACTACTTTCTGGACTTATAAATAGCCAGCTGGTGAGGGGAGAAATGCAATGATAACTGCAGGAGAACTAGACAAAATATTCTAGGTGAGATCTAACTAGGGATCAATACAGTGACATTAGCATTCTCTGTTTAGGCTGCTAATTCCCCTGTCAGTATAAGTATCCTACTTGCTTTCCCAATACCTTTGTTGCATTGCTGCCTACTTTTAAATCATATGATATAATATTTTTCAAATGTTTTTCGTCATCAGTTGCCATCCTCATTTCACCATTAAATAAATATTCAACATCTGGGTTTTGTGGCATATTTTTGCTTATCTCAGTACTGACCTTCTGAGGGTATACAATTGAAATCCAAATAAATAATAATTACTATTATTACAACTCTGTTCCTCATGCATCTGGGTTTACAACGGGCTTTATAAAATGACCTAGAGAAATTCACTTGCCAAACAAATAATCATCAATTTAATGTTTATTCAAGTTAATGTAAATCAGTGGTGGGTAACCCAGTCCTTCAGGGCCACCAGCATTCCAGGATTTCAGTATCTCCATGCTTGAGCCCAAGCTGATGAATCAGTAGCTCACCTGGCCTTAGAGAGAAGCCGAATACCCAAGGAGAAAGACATTGAAATCCTAGATTAGTGGGGGCATTTTTAGGACAGCAATTGCCCCCACTGATGTAAGCATTCAGCTTTTATGGATCTCATATATAAATATATGAAAATACAAACTCAGTTCAGATTCATAAATCAACAATACAACTTATATTAAATAATTGCAGTGCAGGAAAGGGACACCGTTGAATTACAGACTATGCCACAATTATAAGATTGCTTTGTAATATATTGATTCACGCATTTCATTTTCTTGCTATTGAAATCTGAATTTAAAACAAAATCTAAGAAACATTAAGTGTATGTCATAATATTAACAAGCTTGTCCTAAGAAAAAGCATGAAAATGTTTTATGCTTGGTTCTCAGCCTTAATCCGTTACAGTCGGCAGGTTGAGTACCAAAAAGGTTGAGTACCAAACTCCCATAAGCAGTACTGTAAATTGTTTTTTTTCAAACATGATGAGTACCAAGGTTTTTTGCTCATTCCGACAGGTTGAGTATCGAAAATAATGAGTTCTGGGTAGGTTGAGAACCAAGGTACCACTGTATCTAAAAGTCCAAAAAAGTTAGTAACTCATTACATTTGTATGTGAATTTTTTTTTAGTGTGGCATAAAACTCTTATGCCTAATTCATTTTACATGAATGTTTGTTAACATGTCTGTGAGGTTATAACAAAGCTAAACTGGTGATATACAGCTGTTTCAACCTACTGGGACTCATCAGCAATAGGATGATCGCTAGCTGAATTTACATTCCTCTCATGTCGCCTTTATGTGTCTTATGTTTAGAATGTATTGCAATGAAGTGGATATTTAATTATCTCTCACTTAAAGTGAATACTTGCAATAAATAATTATAAGCAAAACATACAGTACATGTTAACAGTTGTAATATAGATTTTCATTTCATCAACTAAAAGCAATTTGCAATACCGTACAGTAAATGCAATGTAAGACTCTTTCTAAAATATTCATTTAGCTTCTAAACCTTATGATTACAGAAACTGAAACCGTATCTATCAGTTAGGAATAAACAAATTTGTGTTAATTATATTACATTCTGTATAGTACAAGTATGATAGCAATCCTGCTCATCATCATAATTCATGATGCACCACTGAAATCAACATGCTTTGGTATAAGAATTATGTGCTATTTTAAAAACACATAAACACAGATAATGTATTCACATTATATAAAGAACAAAGGGCCACATTCAATTGAGATTTGGCCAATATAATAGGGCTCTATATAAGCACAGAGCATATTTTTCTACAGAAGTTTTTAGTTAGTGAAGACCTTGTGTTTGGATATAAGTTCACTAACTAAAAACTCCTGTAAAAAATATGCTCTGTGCTTATCTAGAGCCCTATTCAATTGGCCGAATCACAATTAAATTAGGCCTATAGTTTAGTGAATTATGTTAATGTATCTTCACACAATTAGTCACGCAGTTTCATCCATCACAAATATAACTTTCAAGCTTTATGCCCATTGAACTTACCTTTTCTGAAATCCCAGTTAGCTCAGTCCTTCAATCACACATCCAGCTTTATTTCCCAATAGCAACTTAAAATGTACTTTCCAAAGTAGAAGCCTGCAAAGCAAATTAGAATTCTGAATTGTGATTCTGTGGCATCAAATTATGTGAGAATTTGCAATATAAAATAATTAAACATGATAGAAATATGCATGGATGCTTACTGAAATTCAAATGCCCCATAGTCTTGCTGTTGTATGTGATACAAACACCATCACCCTTATTAAATTGCGATTCTGCCAATTGAATAGGGCTCTATTTAAGCACATAGCATATTTTTTTACAGAAGTTTTTAGTTAGTGAAGACCTTGCTTTTGGAGAGAAGTTCACTAACTAAAAACTTCTGTAAAAAATATGCTCTGTGGTTATATAGAGCCCTATTCAATTGGCCGAATCACAATTTAATAAGGCTGACTGGTATTAACTGGATTATCCCACATTGCTGAAATTTGAAATGATATGCAGCCTTATTACGATTCGAAATTGTGATTCGGTCAATTGAATAGGGCTCTATATATGTACATAGCATGTTTTTTTTTTTACAGAAGTTTTTAGTTAGTGAACTTCTATTCAAAAGCAAGGTCTTCACTAACTAAAAACTTCTGTAAAAAATATATGCTATGTGCTTATATAGAGCCCTATTCAATTGGCCGAATCACAATTTAATAAGGCTGTTAGTTTTTTAATACGAAGCAAATGGAATATTGAGATTTAGTTAAATAACTTTGTTATTTCTTAGAACCAAAGACACATTTTGATTGCAAGGTGGCAGATAATCCATTTTGTTGATTGCATTTTCCATTGATGCTCTCTTTAGTTAATCATTTATATTTATCAGAAATAAGTTTTATGTTTGTGATATTAGTTTCAGTTTGTCTGGATAAAATAAGTAATATAAGTATCATATCAAAAAGAACAGGATTTTGTTTATTCACCCATAAGGATCAACAACATTATATTACTTATTTTGACCCTCATAACCTTGCAACACCTAGTCCTGCTGTGCTGTTCATTTTGATGTGATACACATTTATTGCCACTTAATGGAGAACCAGACATACTATATGTCCTGCACTTTATGGTACTACTCAGCTACTAAAATGCCAAATGCAATAATGCTGTCAAGAAAAAATGCCAAGGAATTATACCTTTGGAGTGCAGCCATATTTTTGTGATGACTGCCATTAGCTAGTTTAATAACCACAGAAAAAGTAGCTCTGGTTTTTGGTTACAAATAACATGTTTACACATAACTTATAATTTGTCTTATTAAAATGCACTATTTTTTCTGTTCTTTTATAGGATTCCCACAGATTAAAAATATGGTTACCTGATCACTGAACTGTCTGTTTAATACTGTTATGGCTTTTGGTTCTCTGTGTAAATTGTGTTCCTGGATATAAATTAAAGGATCGCTGCACAATGAAAAAACAAATATATGTTTGAAAACAGGACAGGAAAGCAACCATACAGCTAGTTTTTTTTTTAATAAAAAAAACGTTGATGCCTCTGCAGGACCCTGGAGGGATCCATAATACATTGGTGCGATTGTGCTGTGTGAGAGTGTTGACATTTCTGGAGAGCTTTGGCTGCATCCTTTGATGCAAGGAGTCTGCTCCTGGGCTAATGAGAGGGAAGGATGTGGTGTCAAAATCAATCTCATCTAGTGATCAAAGTCTCTTTGGACTGTTCCTTCTTCTACCATCCCTCCATCTACTGATATCTACAAACACACACCCTCATCAGCCAGCACTCAGGATGTTGATAAATTAGATTCCTTACACTGAATCTTAAAAAATTCTGATTTTCTCAAAAAAATTATCAATGTCCATGGATTACCCAGCACTTAATATTGCTAACTTGGTGCATAATTAACAAACAAGTGTCTTTTTTCCTTAACTGCAGGAAAAAAATGAATTAAATATTAAGATGTGGATATATCTCTACAAGAGTTTTGGAGTTATCATTGACATCCTCCAATGATCTATGGACGATTCCTAGGAAGGAAACTTCTGTAGGCTCAATTGGATCTAAAACAATTTTAAATAACATAATCCTGTTTTTGCTTTACACCTCATAACAAATCATGATTCAAGTCTTATAAAGAGTATTATCAACTATTTATTTTTATGTTTGTTTGGCAAGTCCCCAAACTGTTTAGAAAGCTGCTACAATACTATAATATTGTCAACAGTAATAATAAAATAATTATTTGCCATAGCTGCTTTATTTTGGCTTTGTCATGGTCGAACCAATATATATATGGGGTTATTTAATATTACATTTGCTACAATTACACTGTGTGTTAATGACAGCTTTATTGTACTATAATAGGGCATTTGTTTTTTCAATAATCAATTAACAATAAAATCAGACTTGAAGAAAATAAATGTATTTTTTTTTTTAAACTAACATTTGAACTTTAATGCATCAGCAACTCGCAAAACTACTCTTATGCACCCCTTATCAGGACTGTCTAGTATACAATTAATACAAGGAAGTTTAAAGCTAGGTTTTAAAATCTACATATCATATACGGTATGTTATTTAGATACTGATTTTATTACTACTCATTTATTAAATCAATAAATTAAACTCTATTTTATGACCACTACACTAATTTAAGTGAATACAAAACATGTGTAGTAGAATGATCAGTGAATCTGTTTATTTTTTATTATTAAAGGACCAACTCAAAATGAAAAAAAAAAATCTGTTTGAAAATGTTGTCTTAGTACATAACTAAGCACGAGGAAGTTGTACAACAAATTCTTAAATTAGAAACAAAATACATGTTGATTCCTCTTTCAGACCCTGAATAGATCAGGGATTCATTTGTGGAAGTTCTGTGTTTGAGAGGGGTATTTATACTTCTGCATGGCAATTGTTGCAGTGAATAATGCAAGGGGTCTGCTTTTGGTCCAATGAGTAGCAATGGGTGTTGCTTCTATTTCACTCATATCCAATTAGTTTTACAATAACTTTCTGTTCCCTCCTTTCCCACCTCTCTCCTCATGAGGAAGTGATGTAACAAACACAAAATGAATTCCTGTACTTCAGAAAAAAATGCTTCATGCCCATGACTTACACTGCTGATAATATAGGTAATTTGGTACATACTTGACAAACAAGTGTCTTTTTTGGTTGAACTTGAATTGTTTTAAAACACATGGAGTATCAGTCAAGTAAAATTGCTTACATAGTCAAATTAACCAATGCATGACTACATGAGAAACCACCAACTGCTTGTAGTCACAATCCATATCACTGAAGAACACCCAAAATGATGATACTTATACTATGGAGAATATCAACAACTTCATTATATGCAAGAAAACATGACAAGAGCAAAGTATTGTAAAAATATATTTAGCTATATTAAAAAAACACTAGTTGTGTCACTTGAGCATTCTGTCATTCATCATCAAGTTTAATTACAATCCATTTACCAGAGCCATAATCACTGTTTCAAGACTCGGTTTCAGAAATTCACTAGATCAGGCTGACAAATAAACACCACCGCTACTTAGATCCTATCTTATGACAGAGAACGTCTTGGGCAAATCAACCATCATCACCAACGACACTGTCAACCAGTCTTCATATCTTCAAACAATTTATAAAACTGCATCTATTCAGTCTTACCATTCTGCTTCCTTACATCTTCAAACAAGCTCTCTTACAAGAAAATTAATTCCTCTTTTTTCATGGATCCTGTCACCTGAAAACATCATAGTCAGTTGCCTCTTTCCCTCTTTCATCTAACATCCTCAAGGCCAACTTAGATGGAATAAGAGCAGGACCCATACCTCTTCTATACCAATATTTATTGTTTTGTTTTGTCAATTTTTTGTGTAACCCCAGTATCAGCATTAAAGAATATGTTGGAACTTTATTTGTTAATATTATTATTTTTTTGTTACTACTACAACTCCTAATACTACTGCTACTACTACTACTAATTATTATTATAAACCAAGGGCAACCATAGCGAAACCTATGCAGCTACAGTGTTGGTTTTGGCTTTTGTCAGGTTTGCCATAGAATTGCTAAACAAATGCTTTTAATACATTGTAATCTAAAACTATTTGATTTTGGATTAGTTTATATAACTACAGCGGGGGGAAAAGTATTTGATCCCCTGCTGATTTTGAATGTTTGTCCACTGACAAAGAAATGATCAATCTATAATTTTAATGGTAGGTGTATTTTAACAGTGAGAGACAGAATAACAAAAAACAAGAAAAACACATGTCAAAAAACGTATAAATTGATTTGCAGGTCGATGAGGGAAATAAGTATTTGATCCCCTATCAATCAGCAAGATTTCTGGCTTCCAGATATCTTTTATACAGGTAACGAGCTGAGATTAGGAGCACTCCCTTTAAGAGAGTGCTCCTAATCTCAGCTCGTTACCTGTATAAAAGACACCTGTCCACAAAAGCAAGCAATCAATCAGATTCCAAACTCTCCATCATGGCCAAGACCAAAGAGCTGTCCAAGGATGTCAGGGACAAGATTGTAGACCTACACAAGGCTGGAATGGGCTACAAGACCATCGCCAAGCAGCTTGTTGAGAAGGTGACAACAGTTGGTGCAATTATTTGCAAATGGAAGAAACACAAAATAACTGCCAGTCTCCCTCGGTCTGATGCTCCATGCAAGATCTCACCTTGTGGAGTTTCAATGATCATGAAAACAGTGAAGGATCAGCCCAGAACTACACGGGAGGATCTTGTTAATGATTTCAAGGCAGCTGGGACCATAGTCACCAAGAAAACAATTGGTAACACACTACGCCGTGAAGGACTGAAATCCTGCAGCACCCACAAGGTCCCCCTGCTCAAGAAAGCACATGTACAGGCCCATCTGAAGTTTGCCAATGAACATCTGAATGATTCAGAGGAGAACTGGGTGAAAATGTTGTGGTCAGTTGAGACCAAAATTGAGCTCTTTGGCCTCAGCTCAACTCGCCGTGTTTGGAGGAGGAAGAATGTTGCCTATAACCCCAAGAACACCATCCCCACCGTCAAAAATGGAGGTGGAAATATTATGCTTGGGGGGTGTTTTTCTGCTAAGGGGACAGGACAACTGCACCACATTTAAGGGACAATGGATGGGGACATGTACCAGCAAATCTTGGGCGAGAACCTCCTTCAGACAGGGCATTGAAAATGGGTTGTGGATGGGTATTCCAGCATGACAATGACCAAAACACACAGCCAAGGCAACAAAGGAGTGGCTCAAGAAGAAGCACACCAAGGTCCTGGAGTGGCCTAGCCAGTCTCTAGACCATAATCCCACAGAAAATCTATGGAGGGAGCTGAAGGTTCGAGTTGCCAAACATCAGCCTCAAAACCTTAATGACTTGGGCCCTCATTCAATTGCAATTTGGCCAATTGAATAGGGCTCTAAATAAGCACATAACATATTTTTTTTAAAGAAGTTTTTAGTTAGTGAACACCTTGCTTTTGGATAGATGCTTACTAACTAAAAATTTATTTAAAAAATATATGTTATGTGCTTATTTAGAGCCCTATTCGATTGGCCAAAATGCAATTGAATGAGGGCCTTGGAGAGGATCTACAAAGAGGAGTGGGACAAAATCCCTCCTGAGATGTGTGCAAACCTGGTGGCCAACTACAAGAAACATCTGACCTCTGTGATTGCCAACAAGGGTTTTGCCACCAAATGCTAAGTTGAAGGGGTCAAATACTTATTTCCCGCATTGACCTGCAAATCAATTTATAACTTTTTTGACATGCTTTTTTCTTTTTTCTTGTTTTTTTTTATTTTTTATTCTGTCTCTCACTGTTAAAATACACCTACCATTAAAATTATAGACTGATCATTTCTTTGTCAGTGGACAAACGTCCAAAATCAGCAGGGGAACAAATACTTTTTCCACCCACTGTATCTATATTTCAACATCTTTTATAAATAGTTATACTATTTTCAATGTGAATATATAATTTTTGTCATTGTTTCCTTTAACTATTCTTTAAGCCATAGTGATAGCGCATTTTCTACATTCTTAGTAGGGTTTGAGAAAAGGCTAAACATAAATCCCCTGCTGAAATGTGCCTCTGATGAATGAAATGGAACCGAATGAATCTATGTAATCCTTATGTTTGAAATCTTGCCATAAAACAGAATATTCTATTTGTTGTGCATTATTTTAATTTTTTGAAAGCTAAAATTGTTTTCCTGTGGAGGGATAGCAAGGATTCCATGCAGATTTACATTTTACTAATTCCTACAATTTAAGTCAGTGTAATGTAAGAGCTTTTACTAAGATACTTACAGAAGGTCATATTTAGAAAAGATTAATATTGTGTGTCTATTGTCGAGGTCATAATACACTTAAGTAACTCACAGAATGGTACAGAATCTTTTCATAAATGATATGTATTTGTGAATTCTAAAGTATAAGACTAACATTTCAATTTGCTAACATTTACCGGTACAATTTAAAACTGCATCTAGATTAGAACTGGAGAATGCTGAGCTGAGCACAATATATCATCGTGGTTGCCTCTGTATTTTAATCAAATATACAAGTTTTCTTTGATTTTACGCATTGTGAAAAGACAGTTCCTTTATTATTATTATTTAAAAGAATGTAGAAAATGTATTCCACAAGCTTTATAACTTCATATTATAACTCCCAATAGCATCTTATTTATTATTACACTATTAAAAAATGCCAGAGCTTTACATATAACAATAAATTCAAAATATATTTGATGATGACAAAATGAATCATATAGATGCATAAGGTACAATGGTGTAGATTCAGAAAGCTTCACTAGAGCTGTGAATGTGCTCCACTGGGACTGTGCTAAATCCAGTCTTCAGCGATATGCTCAAGCTTAGTGTATCTAGGGGAAAAGGTAATAAAAGGCTAACTTTTGTAAATGTTTTTCAGTACATAATGATCATAGCACAACAGGAATGAAGTGATTCTAAACAAACTCTCCAGTACTTCACCCTTGAAGGGACATGAATTGCAAATGTTTCTATCATGCATTTAAAAGAGCATATTTTAACCATTTATAAAAGTTTCTGAAAAAATATTTCGTTTAAATGTATTGGAAACTAACTGGACGTGCCACCAGCAATACATCAGAGTATGAATGACTCTAGATCACTGGCAAACACTTATGGCTCATACAGCTATATTGCTGCACATTTGGGGACCAAGACACCAAGACAACCTCCCAAAGACTCTTATACATTTGAGCAGGATAGTCTGCTTCAGGAACTTCATTTTCAAACACGGAAAACACTATGAAACATTGTCAAGTTCCCTCTTTCGGATGCAACAAAGAAACAATTCTATAAATAGCCCTTTAAGTACTTTGATCCAACAAGTTTAGGTCTATTAAAGAGACACTGTATTGCCCCTCACTCCATGGAATCAGAAAAAGTATCAAAGATCAGAAAATTAGATGAATATATATATATATATATCTATATAATTATATATATATATATATATATATATATATATATATATATTACAGCAAAAAGCAAGAAAGTCACGTCTCAAAGCTTAATCCTCCACATTGTTGTTCTCTTTTAAAGTGAAAATACCATGTTATTCTTCTCTATCTGTTGTAATTACAATACAGAACCACAACAATTTTAATAAATACAAGTATCTAGTAAACTGGTATCTTCAATGCCATCTTGTTCTCCTGTACTGCTGAGCATCCTACACTCAGAGTGTATTCCATTGCCAAGTTGTATGCAAGTGTTTATAGTAATGGACAATTACTAGAAGTTGTCTCTACTATTCAACCACAAGGGCAAGTTAATGTAATTATGTATGTAATTATATATATATATGTTATAGAAAGGACAGTGACCTCATGGCTAGACAAGTGTTTATTTAAGTGGAAACATCATTAAGTTATGAAATAAACATGTTGTATCACAGGTTCATTATGGTCATTTTTAGTCGAACATAAGGAAACATAGGGCCTCATTCAAATGCGATTTGGCCAATTGAATAGGGCTCTATTTAAGCACACAGCATATTTGTTTTACAGAAGTTTTTAGTTAGTGAACTTCTATCCAAAAGCAAGGTCTTCACTAACTAAAAACTTCTACAAAAAAATATGCTCTGTGCTTATATAGAGCCCTATTGAATTGGCCAAATCGCAATTGAATGAGGCCCATAGTATCCTTGCAAAAAATAAATTTTATTAAATGTTAAATGTCTTAACATGTAGATTTGTCTGAATCCCTGAAAATTTCCTCCAATTAGTGCATTTGTTGTATTGGTGGCTAGTGTGGTTTTTTGGTCATTATATCATTAAAAAAACAAAATCAGTACTGTGCCCATATTATATCATTTTTATAATGATATACAAGTCTCTGCTAAAAAATATTTTTGCTCATTTACAGCCTTATTAAATTGTGATTCAGCCAATTGAATAGGGCTCTATTTAAGCACAGAGCATATTTTTGTACAGAAGTTTTTGTGCTTAAATAGAGCCCTATTCAATTGGCTGAATCGCAATTTAATAAGGCTGTTAGGCTTTAGTCAGATTCAGAAAGGTACCTGAATGTAATCAACAGAGACTTTAGTCAAACTACAAAATTCAGTGGAATATATTTAACAAATAGTAGTATTTATCTTATTTTTGTTTGATACAGTTAGTATGCGGCAGATTCTTCAAACATTTGCTTGATTAATCCTAGAAAGAAATAGTAATATTTGTCTCATGGCATACATTTCACCGTGCACTGGATATGTTTCTCGCTGTCTTCAAATTACAAACATTGCACTTTTAATTTTATTTTTAACCACCTGCTATTTCTTATATATTTTCATCATTGTGGAACAGTGATGGGGAACCAGTATCAATTTAAAGTTGTATACTGCATCCCCAGAAACTGCATCCCCAGAATCTTCCTGTATGGCCACATGTTAAATTTTACACATTTGATCGTACAGCAGTACAATTATATGGACTATATAGTTAAGATTGTGGGATATATGTTAGCAAAGGAAATATAATCAGCCTTATTAAATTGCGATTCAGCCAATTGAATAGGGCTCTATATAAGCACAGAGCATATTTTACAGAAGTTTTTAGTTAGTGAACTTCTATCCAAAAGTAAGGTCTTAACTAAAAAGTTTTGTAATAAATATGCTCTGTGCTTATATAGAGCCCTATTCAATTGGCCGATTCACGATTTAATAAGGCTGAATGTCTGTGCTATGTGAAGGGGTCCTGAAGTGAGTTGAAGGGAGTAAAGTCCACATTCAGCCCCTCTGGCTGCCCAAATCAAAGACCACAAAAGAGTGTTTTAAAACATAAATTACCTTGTTTTCAATACAATGCAAGATATGCTCAATACCTTCAATATCTACAAGGACACTTATAGAATAGGAATGCAAAAATGATTGCAGACAAGAAATTGAAAATGGCATAATGTGCAAAATATGTTAAGTTGCGTGAATTAGACTTTCTCTTTGTCCACATATTTAATGACCCATATCTTATGAGCGCTTATTTCTCGTATATTATCATAGATACTTTGGTACAGCAAAGGAGGAAAACATGAGATGCTAACTACAGTATTGGGTATGGTAGCTATTACCAGAAATGGAAAAGTTTAAGCAGACTTGTGTAAGACAAAAATTGTCATTCTCATAATTTGCATTTTGAATATTTGTTGTCTTACAAAACGTTGGCTCACAGTAATTCTTTTTCAGTTTAGGTTACTAGGAGGAAGATTTACTAAGCACTGCAAAGGCTGGGGTATGTGCTGTTGTGCTCTATGTGCTCTGTTTCCTATAATAAAAATGACCTCCATTGCAATACAACTGTACAGGGCAAGAAACTGTAGAGGACAAGAAGAAGCTGCATATACTACTTCTACTAACATTAAGTCAAAATGTAGCCATTATTTTATTGAACAAAGTGCAAACTGGGGCCCTCATTCAATTGTGATTGGGCCAATTGAATAGGGCTCTAAATAAGCACGCTTTTTTTTTTTAAAGAAGTTTTTAGTTAGTGAAAACCTTGCTTTTGGATAGATGTTTACTAACTAAAAGATTCTTTAAAAAAATATGTTATGTGCTTATTTAGAGCCTTGTTCAATTGGCCAAATTGCAATTGAATGAGGCCCTGGGACGGCAGGAGCACTAGCAAGCATATTCAAGCTATAGGTTGTGTTCCCTATTTTTCAATATCATTCTTAAGAAAGTAAATTTTTATGCATAATTAAAATACATCTACTACCAATTCTAAATATGGTATGTGTTTATAATCAATAAATGTCACGTAGATGCATAGATTTATAAATGTTTAATTTAATCATTAATTTTTTCCCATGTTTACTAGATTTACTGTGGAAGATTGGCTCTTAAAATGTGTTGATTACTTATCATTCAAATAACAAACATTTAAACAACAGACATGATTGTTGGCCATCACAGATGCTATCTTGAATTTTTGGAGTACAACACACTTGACTTGGCTTGGAACCCAAGGGAAATAGGATATGTGAATGTACAGTTAGTCATAGAAAATGGCATTCACATGCTACTGAATATCAAAATATATGAAGAAACGACTGATATTTGGTTTAGTTGGTAAGTAAAGCCTGGTCAATTTATTTTGCAAACTAAAATGATAAATGGAGCCAATGGATGAAATAAATGTTAAACTGTTTACTTTTGTTGTAAAAATGCACCTATTTAAACATCAGGTGGTATAGCAAAGAGAGAACATTATTCAGGGATGCCAGCTTTGCAGTATCTGAGAGAACAATGTGGTAATGGTTGGGAGTGACTGTGTTGTAGAGACCCATAAGAGCCAGCCAGGACTGGTTAAGGGAAATCGTGATCCCTTGTACAAGGATCCTGAGACATTACTGAAAGCTTGACTTTCAGCCCAATAAATTCCCTCAACGTGTAAAACCTTAGCCCATAATGTAGAGCAACCCGCCATCGAAATGGAGCCAAAAAGCTAACGGGTACCAGAGACAAGCCGAATTTCAAGCCCGCAGCCTCTGCGGGCTTGCCGATGCTGCTACGGGCTTCGAATTTAATGGGACTGATGGTCTACATGTTCAGTTATATGGATCAAAGCTTTTGTATAGATTACCTACATATCGCCTCATGCTCATTACCAGCAGAACCAGTGCCCTGTAAAACATCGAGCCAGGGGTAATCATGGGGATACAGAAGCTGTGAAAAATAAAAAAGATTTAATTCTGAAATTCCATCAAAGAGTAAATTCCACATGTAATGCCTACACCTTGTGTTTCTGATGATTTAGATGAGATATCTCTTTTCATTTTTGAAAGTGTGTTTGACATACCCTTATATTAAAAACAAATGCATGTTTTATAGTCCCTAGTTATTATCCTGTTTTTATATATACAATTCAAGGTTCCCAAATGTTTTATGGTAAAAACAGAAAAAAAATGTTGTGTCAATGTATTTATCGTCTGAAGGACAGTTCCAATTGCAGCCTTTCATTTGTGAAGTGGAGGGTATATTGACTTCAATAGAAATAACTGAACAGCAAAATAGAAAGAAAACACCTAGGGTGCTGTGGTCAAAAAAGCTTACATGAAAGAACAGATAGTAGAGTAAAAGGTGAAGTGGTAAATCATGACATAATAATACCCAACAAAGTCTTCTTTGTATGGAGGACAAAGAAGCTATATCTTGTCTTTGAAGTGATAGAAAAGTCTTAAGCAGCACTTCATACAATATTTAGAGATCATGCATTACATAGAGACATAAAATGAAAAAGTCTGTGTTTCATCTTCTGATGGCTAAGACTTAGAAGACCAATAATACTAATTCACAATGCTTTGATCAAAGTAAAACATAACAATATTGATGATTATTACACAATATAAGCATAAACATTATCACTAGATATTCAGTGTATTTGGGAAACAATTCTATATTAAATATCTTGGGCCTCATTCAATTGCGATGTGGGCAATTGAATAGGGCCCTAAAGAAGCACATAGCATATTTTTATTAAAGAAGTTTTTAGTTAGTGAAAACCTTTCTTTTAGATAGATGCTTGCTAACTAAAAACTTATTTTATATATATATATATATATATATATATATATATATATATATATATATATATATGTTATGTGCTTATTTAGGGCCCTATTCAATTGGCCAAATTGCAATTGAATGAGGGCCCTTGCCTTTAGGCGTTTAATTATCTCATATATTGTATTTGTCTTAATTCTTCATATTTTATTCTAAAATATTTTTCTCTTTTTCTGAATTAATTTTGGTTACACACATATACATATATCATATAAATTAGCATTTGCTAGGGTTATCAGATAACAGAGAACCCCTGCAAAACACAAATCTGTTTTCATGTATATAAAAGAGCATGCTTTAAACATTAACAAAGTTGTGTTTTGCATGAACAAAAAAAATAAGTAAAACATGTTTAAGCTGCATTGAAACTAACAAGAAGTGCATGCATTCTACTATAGATTTTAGTGGCATACAAGTATGGCTCAGACCGCTCTATTACTGCTCACTGGCTTATAGTGGCAAGCCCCCAGAACAACTAAGCATTTGAATAAGCTTTTATTTCTGCAGTAATGGGTCATAGCAGAGAGGTCAGACAAACCATGATCCACTGGAGAAGGAACTGTTAACCCACTCTGGTATATTTACCAAGATAAACTTATGGACAACCAGAGACATAATTATAGATGTGTCTGGCATGTTGCAGTCCATAAGGACATGACTAAATGACTGAACAACAAGTATTTACATATTTATTAATGTATCTTAGCTGAAACAAATTGAAATAAAAAAAAACCATGGAAAGATACCCAATCATGGGAATCTACTAATATGTAAAATAGTTATTACAGAGCGTATATGTTAACTATGAATTAGAGAAATTAGATCATTATTACAGCAGCAAAACATGGAGGTTACATGTTAATCAATTAGGTTCTGGGGTCCGATATGCGATCAGACTTGCAAACCTGCAAAATAAAGAATTATGAAAATGAATGCCAATACTGTTCTAGTCCATGTGGGTGGCCTGATATGTATTAACTCATTGATACCTGAGATTGATTTAACCCTGAAATTAAACATAAAAATAAATCTTATATACTGCCGATTTGCGAGCTTGAGACTGTTGTGCAATTAATTCTAATGTCTATCATCGCTTTCCACATTATTTACAGTGCAGTAGTGATTTCTTATTTGCATTTACAGTGCTACGAATAGGTGTTTAACCCCCTTGCGGGTCCTCTCTAGTAGGATTTTCTCCTTCATTTGCCATTTACAGGTGTGGAAACATTTGCGTGATTGGGGAAATGGAGCAATTGAATAGCGATTTTCGATTTTATACATTGTAACTCTTGCAAAAGTGAAAGATCAAAGGCTTCTGGAGGCTGAAAGTTACGGGTTTAACCATCACAAAGTTTTCAAGGCTGTAACTCGTAACCCATTTGGAGCCCGCAAAAATACGCCAATTGAATAGCAAATTAACTTGCGATCTGACTTATGGGCTACAGTAAAATGCAATAGCTCAATTGAATCAGGCTCAAAATCTGCATACTGTGTTGTGGTTTTTCAGTATATACTTATAAAGTTACAGCTATAGCATACCAATTAAACATAAACATTATTTAGAAATGTTTGCTTCGGAGAAATAATAAAAACCTCAAATCTATTTTTTAAATGGACTCCCATATTGCAAAGTCATTGAAAATATATTGGAAGCAAGCTCCAGTAGCTCCAAACTATTGTAATTTATTGCACAACAATTACATCCAAATTAACAGCTCATTAAGACTATTTAAATAAACAGTGCAAGACTGTGAGACAATGCGTCAATGTTTTCACCGCAGGGAAGCAATTATAGTTACATTAGTGGATAAGGATGAATAATTAAGAAAACACTGCTTTTCCAAGATGCAGGAGAATAGCATGGTTTATATCTCGTAATCACTGCATATAAATAGCTATTACCACCATTACATTACCATAAGTATTTGCTGTCCATTACTTACATGTAGTTAGGTCAGGTATAAAAAAGTTAAGATTTCTTGAAAGAACATAAATGTTGAAATTCAAACGTTAGATTTTTTTAATATATGTTCACCACAAAGTTTGAAATGTAAAGGTATGTGGAAGTTTCCCTGTTTTTAATATTAAAATAACTACCTATGTGTTTGTTTGCATATCAAAATATAATAGTGCTTGAAAGCAGTGATTTCACTTACTCAAACCGTCCAGGCAGTCCCTACAAAGTTCTGCCTCCAAAGCTCATGCATGCAACGTTTCTATTGGTACAAGATGTACTACCACTTACAGATTGTGTTTTCTCTCTCTCCCTCTTTTACCACTTACTATACAATAGATTGTAAGTCTGTGAGTTTCTATCCTAAGTACTTTGGGAATGCACCATGGACATTGGATTCCCAGCTCAAAGACTCCTTGCTTTGCTATATGTTAATTTGTATTTATCTTTGTCTGAACTTAACTTATGTACAGCGATACGGAATATGTTGGAGCGTTATAAATTAACTATAATAATAATAACTGTTTCTGTCATAAGCCCAATAAGTGGCATCATACTCATTTAAGAAAATGCCATGTGTATACTGATACACATAATAATCACACAGAAAAGGAACTGGTCAAAGACATGGTTTATATGGAAGACATTTTTGACAATAAACTTAGAAAAAATATTTTGATGGTAATAAACATCAGTCCAACAAGTTTGGTGATTTGATCTAGATAAAAAAGCTTTGTATTAATAAATGCTCTTTTATGCTTTATAGTTTATGTATATCTGAGGCATCCATGAATATCTCTAATGCCTTTGTCCCTACCACTATGGGGTGGCTGTTCCACTAATCTAATCATCGATGAGCATTATGTACATGTTTATAGAAATTATAAATAAGCTTACAAATGAATCACCCTTAGGGAAATAAGTACTTAATTCATTAAGATAGTGAAGTGCTTGAGAGGCACATTGTCATTCACAGGGCTCAACCTATTAGGAAACCAGTGAAGTTTCCTGTATAGAGGGGAATTGAGCCTCACAGCTTCAGACTTAACTTCTTAGTGAATCATGGCCATTGAAGAGTACTGAACAAAGAATAATTAAAGGAGATCAGCAGGAGAGGGACATAAGGCAAGATGAATAAAAGAGTAGCATTGGTATATTTTAGGCCATGAAACACATCCTTTACTGAAATTCAGCTTTAGGTAAATAATCATCATTATTGGTGTATTGTTAATATTTTTCTAGATATTACTGCTATTTTCAATGATTTGTCTTTGAGACAGTTGAGGAATAATCTCAGCATCTAGAAATAAATAAGAAATAAAGATATAGTATATCTTTACAAACTATTCTCTATTCAAGAAACATATTAATTGTACCAGCTTCACTACTAAAAAGCAGGAGGCATCCATTATAGTATATTTTCTAACCATATATTAACTTCCTAAACCACCTGATTTATTATTTTGATTCACATTGTAATAATATATTACACAGATATATGATGAAATGCAGACTGAGGTTGTGATGAGAAAGTTGGCCTCATGAGCAGTTGCACAGATGGGGAATTAGTCATAAATGTCCAGTTTATGTTAGTACTGTTAAATTAGGTATTAAATACATTTATATACCAGGAAGGTTAACAGGTATTTGTTTTACAATTGAACATTAAAAAACAACATTACAATACATAATTAATAACATGGCTTTGTTAAAAGTAGACTATGATTAAAATTAACATGTGAAGAGCCATGAAGACTAAGAAGTTTGTCTAAAATGTCATAGTAGCTTCTTGGAATTTATTGAAGCTCCCTGGTTCTTCACAGCTTATCTAGTAAGGAGTGTCCCTGTTTATTTATTTCTACCACTTTTGAGCTTGGTATACATTCAAAGTATAAGCCGCAGGTATGAAACACCCATTAGAGACTGTTGGTAGTAATGAGAAGCCAGTAGCCACCACATTTGTTCATTCACTGTGAGCAAATACAACAGCAGTACACACTAAGATTCCATGGTTTAAATATACTAATGGTACCAGTGACAAGCTATTGATGTGATAATTTACACCTAACTGCCAATTTTCTGTCCATAGTGAACAAATATTGCACGTTTATGGTGATGTTTTTATATATAGTTAAATATAAAATGTTGTTATTCTTGAATAAAATATGATACATGATTTCCAAAAAATGAGTAGGTATGAAAGAAAGCTTCACAATAAAACATTGCTCTCTTCTTCCCATGATTGGATGTCCTAGATCTCCTCTTCTTGTAAGCTTGTGGAGAGTTCTAGACTTGAGCACTGGGATATATAAATACTTTTGTTGGGATTAAAGAATGGTTTTCAAGATACCATAGCTATCTATGCTGACATACAAACTTCTACTAATGCTAATATAAATGTCTGGCATGCTAATGAAATAACCCCAAATCATAACATTCATGTTAAACCTGAAATAGATTTGATCAAATCTTTGTTGAAATAAATAATTTCAAAATATGTTTTTAGAATTAAATTGTGAAGAATGGTTACCGACATGGTTTAGAAAATTATTATACATAAATAAAAAGATTGTTTTGACATCAGACAAAAACCCATAAGTCCTTTGGCTTAAATGGAGGTTTCAGTAAAAATTAAAAAAAATTATAAATAGAAAAATTGTATATAATTGTTTTGTTATATATTGTTTCGTTATATATTTAATTACCACAAAAATAAGATTTTTCATAAGGGAGAAGATAGTGTAGAAACATTATAGGGGCCATTTCTATATGTTTGAAGTCTACATATATAATATAACAAATATATTTATATCTTGACAACCTATCAAACAACTTTAACCAGAGCTCATACTCAACAGGCAGGTTATCAGCATTATTGTAATCTTAATTTACTAAAAAAAAACATATTTTTTTAGGATACAGGTTTCTATGGTATTTACTATACTATACTTTACTTTACTTTATATTGTAGCTCCAGAATCAATTACTTTACGGAAGTTCAAATCCACAAAACATACACATGATACAGAAACAAATCACATTGTGCAGTAAATGAATGTCAGAAGGGCCAGGGATTGAATAACGCAATGGAAGAATTAAAAATAGAAATACAATATACTCCACTAGATAATAGAGATACAACATACCTTTGAGAGACAAGTAATTTTCTGTTGACTTTTTTGGTCTCGTAATTTAAACCACAATTATCAACATTTTTTTCCAGCAGATGTACTACAATGCTTGTCAAAGGCTGACAAATCATTGAATTATTGTAATCAATATGTACTATAAACCAGGACAGTCTCATTTCCTGCTGAAATATTTTATCTGTCAGTAGTAATGTCAGAGGGCAGACTATTTAGTTAAAACGTGTTTTGCAAGAAAAATTACTTATTTAAAGAAAAATTTTGGTTCCTATCTGTAACTCTGCACATGGAAACTATCATACAATCAACAAAATTGTATTAACACCTCCCAGTCTAAATAACGTCAGTAATAATGTTTGTCATTTGTAGAGAATGCCACTTATTATTATTTCTTTAAAATCCTTTCATGGCTCTAAGAGGTACAGTGAATACAAAAGGCAGACATTACAAAATATTATATACCATAGAGAAGGAGCTGATGGCTCTGCTCTTGTGGGAACATCAAATCAATCAAAATTGGTGTTATAGATAAAATAGGTAAAGGTATGTACATCAAAGAATGTTAGAGAAGTAATCCATGTGGATTGGCTAAAAGAGGAAGTAAATATGGAGGCATCAAGGGGAGTAGGGTTATTTTTAGGGATGTTAAAAGTCACATAAACAACTTTACATTTAGCAAACTAATATATATACAATAAACTAAATATTAAGATAATAATAAGATAAATCTCAAGATACAATGATTATATAGGTGATGGTAGATCACGTGGACCTTGTAGATAATAAATTTCCTACCTATTTTCATTTTAATAAATGACCTTCCATTTTCTCCAGGAAACGTTATGCCTATGCAGCAGTCATTTACATATTTTACCAAATTTCAGTGAAAAAAAAGGCTTGCAAGCTGTTCTACATGAGCTTCCAATAAGTGTCACATTCTCGACCCTTGCAGAAATAAAGCTTATTTCTGTGCATTATTCTGTTCTATAGTACAGCAATATTTACATAAAATAGATAAATAAAAAAGTAGAACATAATCTGGGATATTTTATAAAATTACTGTAAAAGCTATAAGAAAAATAGAATGTTTTCTGGAAATTCAGGTCCTGTCACCTCTAAATATTGTAAAGTATGCTCGGATAAAGGATGTTAATATCATGCAACCTTGCATTTTTCTTAGTTTAGCATTAAAGATATCAACTTTACGCAGTCTTTATTGGTCTACTAAATTATTTTCTGGTATATGCCCTTTTGGCACAAGTCTGACATTGGTTATATCTCAATGATACAGAGCTAATTGGTTATGAAATTGTGCAAAGGAAAGGTTATCCTTCCATGGACAATAACACAATACATCTAATAATATTACGGGTAGTAACATCTGCTGAATAATGTTTTTTTTATGGCCAGGTGATTTAGACAAGATTTGCTATATGCAATTTGGCATAATATAAAATCACACCTTATGTCTATGCAAGAATTCTGGTAGATATAATTTTCCTATGAAGTAAACACTTAAATAAGTTTCATATGATTTAATATTTATAGACAACTGCAGTCAACCATTTAAAACATAGTCTCTAGAAGAGGATCACTTGAAAATGTTACAAAATGTAAAAAAAGGAACATAGCTTTTGGTTCATTAAATTTAAGATTCAATTATGTTGCAAGGGAAGCTTCTCTTTTAGTTTCTACTGATCTACTTCCTAAGGTGGGAGTAGACTGTTAATGCAAATAATTCTGAACAATGGAATAGTGGCAGTTAAAACAGCCAGTAGTTTCATTAGAACTAATTGAAAGCTTACACACCCTCACTCTAAACAGTTTTCTATTAGCAAGTTTAATTATTCAAATAACTTTTTAATTGTATTTGTTTCAGTCTGTAGACATCATTGTGTAACAGAAATATGTGTTTTAATGAGATAAACAAATAACATGGAAGAACTAACTATCCATTTGTGTATATACACACAGTTGTATAACATCACATAGAATAGTTGTCAAACTACGAAAAGTCGTCACGCTTTGCGAGCTCGCAAGAACTGCGTCCCTCGTGAAGCGAGGGATGCAGCTCGGGCCACAAATGCGGACCCTCGCAAAGCGAAGGGCCGCATTTGCGCAGGTAGAGGCTCTACGGCGCCTCACACGCGGTTACAAACACCCACAGACTTTGAAAAAATACATCTAACATGCAATTACTAAATACGGACTTACACAAAAAAATACGAGCTGCGGGACTTAGAACAAAAAAATTACCGGCTTACACTAAAAAAACTCGCAAAAAGACGACCTTAACAGCCGAACCGCGCGCAGCTCAAAACATAAAAAAAACAATAAATACACACAAAAATGCACCAGGAACACTGCAAGTGAAGTTACACCTCAATTTAAGTTTAATTTACCAAGTTTAGACACACGAAAATCCCCCAAGCAAGAGAAAAAATGGCCGCCAAAAAAAACGAAAACAAGGCTACACGACCCTAAAGCCGCAAAACACCAACAAGCACATACAGATTTTCCAAAAAGCTGTACGAGGTACAAGATACACTTTTAGCAAGGACGCTAAATAATCCACACCCGCATACCACATAAACATTCGCCGCCATTTTACAACACAAACTTACAGAATGCGGAAGTACACACCTATACTAACGGCTTCCCCTCGCGCACGCAGCCTATTTACACTACACACTGCACACATTGATGACACTTACACCTCAGCTCCACAACAGTGCAAACCTACATTGTGTGCTGCAGGAACATCAAAACAGATCGCCAGCTCTTCAGCACAATGCTTCCTCCATATATTACTTACAAATAGGTAAAGTATATTAATATTTTAATTTATTACCTATTTAATTAGCATACAAAAATACATATACACAAAAAAAAAACACTATCGCAATAAACACAAAAGCCATTCACCCCGCGCCTCACAACGAGCGTCAACGGTGATCAGAGCACACAAACTACACTAGGGGACAGCCTTCCAATAAGCGCAAAAAGCAGATCAGCGCAGACATAACAATGACAGCAAAAGCGCCTCTGATAACAAAATAGACAACAACCAATGAGCACCAAAGGATGTCAAACCACAAAAAAAAATCCATGTCTGTGTCAAATAGCATTACCTGCCTTACCTTTTTATTGCCTCGTCATTTTTGACGGGCAAGTCGCTAGTTATAGTATAAAAAAGGTGTTTCTCTCATATACAAAAGTTGTTGGATGTATGAAGATTAAATGAATTGAATGCATGTTTCTTTTTGTGCATCTGAAAAATGACATTTGATAATGTTGAACAGTGTGTTTATTTTTTGAAAATGAAGCTCCTGGAGCAGAATTTACAATTTTGAATGTATAACTGTTTGGGGGGGGGGGGGGGGGGGGGGATATGTCCATGTCAGCCAATGTGCATCAATATAGCTGTATGAGTCCTAAGTGTCTACCAACTAGATCTTTGCTCACACATAGGAAATGCCAAATAAAATACCTGTTAGTGGGTTATCAATGTCTGGACATGATCATCCACTCTGAGAGCAACATCATTTAGCTCACACTTACACCATTCATAGGTAGAAGGTGCTGGGTCACACTTTGAGTGGGACCAGACTGATATACTACATTATATTTCTTCCTGTGAAGGGCACAAGTGAGCTAAAAGAGGTTGCTGTCAGTGTGTTATCATATTCATAGACCTAACCTATTAAGGTTAGTATGTTCTCTGATTGAGCACGTCTATTTTATTTTTTGTTTATTCAAATTATCCTTATGGCTTTGTCCACCTAAGGGTAATAGGGGATTCTACCCATGGACCTCTTGCTCACTGTGCCTTAGGGAGTTGAGCTACACCTTACCGATCACCTTACAATCAAGGCTGAAATGTACGTCTGGGGTTTGCGGTTTCTCCTGTTCAGGGTAGAATTTCCTCATATTTTCCTCTACTGGGTATTTCACTCCACTCTATTTGAGACCATACTTATACAGTACAGTATATTTCTCCCTGTGAAGGGCACAAGTGAGCTAAAAATGGTTGCTCTCAGAGTGGGTTACCATATGCACAGAACCAAACTATAAAGGTTAGTTTGTTCTCTGATTGTTTTTTATTTTTGTATTCATGTGAAATTTATTTTATGGAAGGTGGTGTTGGAGAAATAAAAAAATGTGGGATAAGAGAATGTACTGGAGAAATTACTTCATTGGTAATGACAAGGGAACATTTTAGTTTTTGGATAGATGGGAGGATGAATATGTAGGTGTGGGAGGGAAATAGGGGTAAGATATGAAATTAATAAGTAAGTGGGGTCTTCACAGGAAATGCCAGAGTTTGTCTAATAGGATTAGAATCAGGACAGGAAATGTAATAGGACCAGGACAGGAAAACTTTTATTAGAGATGGGAGATAAAGTCATTTTTGGAACCTGGGTTGAAGAAATTAATTAATGAAGAGCGTGGATCTATGGGGAAAATATGTTTATGAAAATAGTTTGTAATAATGATGTGGTGGCAGAAATGAATGAATGAGAATGGGAGTAGAATGAGATTTATGGACATTAGAGATATAAATTATTATATATGAGATGCCTATGAGAAATTAATATATGGGAGATGGAAATAACTCATTAATTTATGTTCATGAGAATTGGAGGAAGGAGACATTGATTTATGAAGGATAGAAAATAGGTTTGAGAAAATGATTTATGAGAGGTTAAGAAAATATTGTCATCATTTAGGGAGAAATGCATTAACAGCCTTATTAAATTGCAATTGAATAGCGCTCTATTTAAGCACATAGCATATTTTTTTACAGAAGTTTTTAGTTAGTGAAGACCTTGCTTTTGGATAGAAGTTCACTAACTAAAAACTTCTGTAAAAAATATGCTATGTGCTTAAATAGAGCGCTATTCAATTGGCCGATTTGCAATTTAATAAGGCTGTTGATGTTTAGACGTCAATTTTTTTTGTGTGAATACCATAGGGTCATTGGTATTTGATTGTTATGTGGAACTGAACTGTAAAGGGAGATAGAGACCATGGGATAGATACTGTAAGTATCAATGCATAAGGACACGTTTTATTAAGTTTAACTAAGCATACATATCGAGCAAAATATTCATTCAAAAGATCCATTACTTTTTTATTAGTATTTATTGGAATATGAATATGTTTGTTAACATACATTCATTTTATACATTACATATAAATAGAAAACATAGAAAGAAACAAATATTTTCTCTCATAAAAAAAGATGCTCAGGGGAATAATATGTAAACAGATGCAAAGCAAAATGTTGAAAATGTATCAGGACATTTTTGTCAGAAAAATGCTCCAAACCCCTGCACTCAAAGGTAAAACAGTCTTATTAAAAGGGACACATTTTGTTAAAAGGTGAAACTAGAGCTTGACCCTTGCAATTTAGAATTATGTGGGTTACTTGTAGCCTAGTTTTTTTTGCAATAGGCAAAGAACTCTCCTGAAAGTAGCCCTCATATTCCAAATGAAGAAAAATGATGATCTGGGTCACTTTATTTTAGCTATTCTATACTGACTATAAAACCATAGTGAAATGTTTTATATGACTGTTCAAGGATTATCATATCTAATTGTATCAGTAATTCTTCATATGCTTCAGTAAAGCCATTTGTACATTCATTCTTCAAAACAAATAATCACCACATTCACATTTGGTCAATGTTACATATAGAACATTGTTGTTTAGCCATTCAGTCGTGTCTCTGTGACCATATGGACTGCACCACGCCATCTATATTTGTCTCTGGTTGTGCTCATCTATAAGGCATTCTTGGCAAAGATACTGGAGTGGGTTGCCAGCAGTTTCTTCTCCAGTGAACCGCAACTTGCCTGACCTCTCTGCTATGACCTGCCCATCTTGGGTGACCTACATAGTATAGCTCACAGCTTCATTGAAGTACACCATGACAAGGTAGCGATCTAGAAGGGGTATAAAACATTAGATAACCAATATTAACTTGTATATAAATTGTGAGGAAATAATTTCTTTTCTTGAATTCCTGAAGCTCATTGACAAACTTCCTTATACATGTTTCCCTAATTTTCAAAATGGAGACTGCTTGCTTTTCCCTTCATCAAATACGATACTGATAACGGACTTTTCGTATCACATATAATAGTTGTCAAACGGCGAGTTGTGGTCACGCTTTGCGAGGGCCGCAACTGAAGACAACTCGCAGTTTCACAACTCCCCCTGCCATGGCTCCCTCTGCTCATCGCGCCACATCAGTTCCACATGAGTCCCACATCAGCCCTGTGGCCCTTCCTGCTCTCTGCCCCAGTGGCGTGCGCGCACAAGTGGGATGCGTGTGCACGAGTGGGTGGGACGCGCGCACGGATAGCCAGGCACAAACGCATGCATGCGCACGAGAAAAAGGACGCATAAGTGTGCGCGAAAACGGACGCATAAGCGTGTGCTCGCATGCAGCATTAAGGTGAGGGAGAAGTGGGGGAGAGACACGGGAAGGAGAGGAGTGGAGGAAAGACACGGGAGGAAGAGGAGTGGGGAAGAGAGACACGAGGGAGAAGAGGGGGAAGAGAGACACGAGGGAGAGGAGGAGGGGAATAGAGACACAAGAGGAGGGGGGAAGAGAGACACAAGGGATAGGGGAAGAGAGATACAGGGGAGTGGAAGAGAGATACAGGGATAGGAGAGGAGGGGGAAGAGAGACACAGGGGAGGGGGAAGAGAATGCCACAGGGTAGAGAGAGGAGGAGGGCAAAAGAGAGACAGGGGAGGGAGAGGAGGGGGGAAGAGAGACACAGGGGAGGGAAGGGGGAAGAGAGACACCGGGAGGGAGGGTGAAGAGAGACACAGGGGAGGGAGGGGAGGAAGAGAAACAGGGGAGGGAGAGGGGAAATAGACACACGGGAGGAGACACAGTGGAGGGGGGAAGAGACAAGGGGGAGGGGGAAGAGACACAAGAGAGGGAGGAGGGGGGAAGAGACACAGTGGAGGCAGGAGGGGGGAAGAGACACAGGGTCAGGGAAATGGGGGGTGAAGAGACACAGGGGAGGGTGGGGGAGAAGAGAAACAGGGGAGGAGGGAGGGGGGATGAGACACAGGGGAGGGAGGGAGGGGTGAAGAGACACAGGGGAGGGAGAGGGGGCAGAGACACAGTGGAGGGAGAGGGGTAAAGGATAAACAAGGGAGGAGTGGGGAAAGAGACACAGAGGAGGGAGAGAGAGGGGAAGGAGAAACAAGGGAGGGAGAGCGGGGAAAGAGACACGGGGAAGGGAGAGGGAGGCAAAGAGACACAGGGGAGGGAGAGGAAGTAGATGAGCCCCTCCCATTAAGTAGAGGGTGGGAGAGGTAGAGGGTAGAGAGGCTCTCAATAAGCGCCAAAGACTCTCATTGCGAGGCCCATGATGAGCTCCGAAGATGATGATTGAGACGCAAGTACAGTAGAGGAGGGAGAGGCTCGCAATGTGTGACAAACACCATTTTTCAGGCTTCAATTTTTATTGCCGTCATTTTTGACGGGCAAGTCACTAGTTTGATATAAGGAAGAGTCTACTCCACTTATCTTCTGTGGATAAGATGAGATATTTGATCCACCTGTTCTCACTTTTCCTTTGTCCCAAAAAAATAATTTGATTACTGAAACAAAAGGGTGGGTCAGTAGTCTACAATCTACTAAAACAGAGAGGCAAACTTTGAGATTGTCAATTAATTGGAGTAAGCAGAAATCTATTTTTGACTGGTATATATATTTTTTTTCTGTTAACATAAACCTAACCGTATTTTGAAATAATTGCCCCATTAATAAAGATTTTTATGTGGTTCTAGTTTTACAGAGTCTTTATCTTCTGGCAAACATTAATTGGCTTAAGATTTTTAGGTGATCCTAGTTTTATTTTAAATATAGGCAGCATTCTACTTTGTACAGTAAATTATAATGAACTATCAATATCAATGTTTTCTGAACGTTATGAAATAAGAATGACTTAGTTAATATGCTGTTTTACACCTTACACCTTATTAGTGATGTAAAAATGTTGAACATTTCAATCTTCTAATATGTTACTCTACAGGTATTCTGTTTCATCTTCTTTTTGAGAGATGGAGCTCAGTTAAAGGTCAGGAATTCCGATAAAGAATAAATGGAGTGAGACTTTACTCGTGCACAAACTGTCAAAGGCCTTGGACGTCTCTTTAATCATAAGGAAATGAGATATGTCTTCCTAACTCTTTACAGACTATGACCAAAAGTATTAGACATTAGCTTGAAATACGTTATATTATATTATATATATATATATATATATATATATATATATATATATATATTATTGAGATTTGCTATTCATAATCTATAATACTTTTATTGGATCTTATGGGTGCAGGGTTACAGATGCAATAATAATAAGGGAAGTTCAGGGGTAGTTGGATGTCTGAAGTCAAAAGGCTACTAGTCTATTCTCTTTATAAAGTTATTTAAAATGTATTATTTTACACAACATAAAAAAAAGCATAAAAAAAAAAAAAATGAAGCTGTGTCATAAATGAACAATTATCACAGGCCAACACTCATTTTGGTACCTTAAAAGATAGACCTGTTTCTATGTATATATATGTATGTATATATATATATATATATATATATATATATATATATATATATATGTGTGTGTGTCTATGTATATATATTTATATATATATATATATAATGTATGTGTGTGTGTATATATATATATATATATATATATATATATATATATATATATATATATATATAGTTGTGTCCCACTCTCTTCGACCTTATGGACTGCAGCACGCCAGGCACAACTATTGCTCTGTCTCTGGTCGTGCATATCTATAGGGTAATGGCAAAGATACTGGAGTGGGTTTGCCACTTCCTTCTCCAGTGGACCTCAATTTACCTGACCTATCTACAATGATCTGATCTGCCCATCTTAGGTGCCCCTACATGGTGCAACTCACAACTTCATTGAGGTACACAAGCCCCTACACCATGACAAGATAGAGATCCAGAATGGGATACATATAAATTGTTAGTTGTTCTGCCAGATTTTTTTCGCTTCCTACGCCCCTACTCTCACGACACTAAAACAGCTTTAACAAAGGTAATGGGTGACTTACACAGGGTCAAAGAAGAATTGCTGGTACTCCATACTATTTTACCTATCAGTTGCTTTTGACACTGGTGATCACACTCTACTGCCACACACTAATGGTTTCTGGGATAAAACTTGGGCTCAACTCTTCTCTTACCTCACTAATTAGTCTTTTATTGTCTCTTTATCTTAAGAAAATCCTAACCTTTATGGGATATTCCTTGGAGGAAACATGTAGATAATTATTTGAATCATCATGATAATATAAAAAAATAACAATATTGATCTTTTCTAAGTATTTATTGCGGTAAAGGTGTAATGCATTTTATTAAAGACACTTGAAAGAGAAAGACACCTTAGTTTCAACAATTTAGTCCTCTTTAGAGATATATATAATAAACACAGAAATATAAAAATTGCATCTTTTTTATTGAGTCATCACTTTAAAATTTTTAAAAATATATCGCTCGTTTCGCGGCTGCTCCTTTGCGGCGCTGTGAAGAAGTAGGAAACGTGCACGTCAGCCACCATAGGATCGCCGTCCACCTCTAATGACATCACAAAGAAGCAACGTGGGAAATAACAAGCCGGGGTAATCCTTTGCTCTGTGTTGGGAGGTTATAGAGACTCACGATTGATATAATACATACTTCTACTTCAATTAAATGTGTTTGTATAAATCTACTATATGTATCTTTGCATTTATTATACATTGATATACTGGGTCAGAATAGGAGTTTTATAGAGTAGACTTAGAGCCTTACATATACAACAGTATAGTTTAAGGGGTAAGTGATAGGCCCCCACGCCATCATAAATGAGTAAGGTTTTTAGGTATTAGCTTGTTAGGAGAGTAGTATAGCTAGTTTTGTCCTAAGGTAAGGGGATACGTAGTGGGTCAAGTTCTGTCCCAATAGACAGCTTAGGGACTGACCCTGCAGAGACTCACTAATTTATGCACTTAGACAAAGTATTGCACTTAAACACTTTATTTATAGTATTTTTTTCACAGAACTAAGTCACTTTATGTATCTAAATTCTGCAATAGTAGTCCTAAGTTTCAACAGTTATACATACTGTATGATGATATCTGAATAAATAGGCTATAATATATATTATCAGTGGGCAATAGTATATCAATACAGATATTTTTTAATATAACAAATGATATGTACAAAGATTGAAAAAGATAATATATATTAAAGAGTACACATGATAATTACAAGTTACATAATTGTGTCCCATATATTTTAGTAATAATTATCACGATTAGGGTATGTTGTATGTGTAATAATCAGCTTTAAAGACATTATATTATTTGTCAATGGTTAGATCCATAAAGGATAAAGGTAAAAAATCATAATAAGCGCAATATTGTAAGAGGTGGATGACAATGTTTTTAACTTTTTTATACAACTTATTTTTTTTATTTTTAAAATGATGACTCAATAAGAACGATGCAATTATTATATTTCTGTGTTTATTATATATATCTCTAAAGAGGAGTAAATTGCTGAAACAAAGGTGTCTTTCTCTCTCAAGTATCATTATCTTTCTCTGTCACAACGCAGATATTGGGGCTCCGTACACCGCTAATTTTCATACTACAGCTTATAAGAGCGATTTGCAGGTTGTGAATTTGATATGCATCCCCGCACCCAGCATTTCAGATCAGACCACCATTCATGGAGAAACAGGACCAACAACCCCTTTACTTAGTGTAGATGCAGACTGAGTTTTTTTTTTCTTGCTTCAGATACATTTTTAAACCACAACAATAAATAAAAATAACACATGGCTTTATACCCCACCCTGTAAATAACCCTGTAACTATGGTTACCAACCTCCCACTGAGCTTAGGACCCTGAACATCTAAGATTTCACAATTTGCCTACCCTTTGATATCATTCCTGCCCCAAGCCCTGTGAGAGTAATGTGCACCCCAGTGCCATGAACTTGACCCTCCCTTCCCTGGGGTGCCAAAAGAAATATCCATCCTGTAGACATGGCATCTCCTATTGTTGAAATACTGTTGCAATATATTGTATTTATAAATGCTGCTAACTCATCCACAAAACACATCCCTTCAACCAGTAACACCAAGCAAGTCACTAGCTCAAAGCACATTCTAAACACACATCATTTCCTTAACCATTGTCCATACAAACAACCGTCCATCTTCCACAGCAACACGCATGTCCATTGAAATATTAGCAAGCACACAAGCTGGGATTACAAATAACCATGAATCAGATATCAAGTTTCCCACAGAGAGCCCCACAGTCCAAAGTCCTCCAAAAGTTCAGTGGTGGGGGCCCTTCTGGGCATGCCATTCTCTAACACCTCTTGATCCCTTATCAATCTTTCTGTCAGTGTGTCTCGGAGTCTGTCTGGGACCCACTTTCAAATAACATTTATGTGATGATGACACACATCTCTACTTTTCTAAACCTGACCTTACATCTGCAGTTCAAGAGAAGGTGACTGGTTTCCTTTAACTGGCAGAAATAAAGCATGCTGCCTAGGTGTCATTCTCAACATTCTTCTCATACATCCAATCAGTTGCCAAAGTGTATTTTTTTCCTTATACATATAGCAGTACAGCCCTTTCACTGCCAGATCAGTTACCAAAACTCTTGTCCTATATTTTTTAGAGGATTTTATGCTATCTTGTTTACTCTCTGGCCTTCCTGCCTCTTACCTCTCTCATCTGCAATCAATGCTAAAAAATGTTCTTATACTCCCTGGCTAAAATCCCCCACCTGTCTGCCAATAAAGTCAAGAATAACCTATAAAGTTCTCATCCTCTGCTTCATGGCTATTCATTCCTTAGCCCCTCATTATATCTTGGTCCCTATATAGCCACAAAGGAGTCTCGTCACTATTCTGTTCAGTTCTTGAACGTCTTCTTGACTAAAACATTTCTCTTTAGTATCTCTACTCCTCTGGAATGCACTGCCACACAATATCAGAAAAAATCAGAATCTCACGCTTTCTAGGCTTAAAAATCACCACTTTTTAGATGCTTTCAATCAGCACCTTTGGTGAATGCACCTGTAGATACTTACTAGCATCCTCAAGCCCCTATACTTTTACCATAATGTGTTTTTATGCACTACTTCTATCATATAAGTAGATTTTTAGCTCCTTGAAGACAGGGAAGTTTTACTAAAAATGTAGTTAGTAATACAAAAATAACAAACCAAAACAAATACATTTTTTAAATAAAAGGTCTATTTCAATTGAACCACTACCTTAATTGATAAACTGTTTCCCCACAAACCAGTTCTCATCTAGCTAAACCTGATTGGAGCAAAAATCACTGGTCTGTATATTTTAATCAGCTTTCCAGGTCTCCACTCTGCTCCAAACAATCATAAGTTGCATACTGCTGTCTCACAGTGTGTGTCTTTCTCCAGGTCAGACAAAGTACAAACAAATAGTCCATAAGCAGCCCAAACCATGCTCCAAGAGCAGTATAAAATTAGGTCTTCCCAGGTGCAGGTAATTAACTGAGCAGGAAAGTTAACCCATGTAGTCCTCCTGAGCTTTACAGAGTCTGTGTCTCACATACACATTGTATATGAATCTGCCACAGTATGTATTAAAGAATAGGAACTTATTTATGTGTGCCTTATAAAAAAAGGTGATTGGTTTTGTCTGAACAAAAACACCAAAACAATTAATATCTTCAATGAACAATGTTAGATTTGCCCTGTAGAAAGGAACATACAGTTGTATAGTAAACAAACAACAAAACATACTAGGTAGGATGTAGTGAAGATCTAGTGACAAGCAATTTGATTTTGGGGTTCGCTTCTCATCACTCCTACAAGCTTCAACATATGTACTAACAGATGGCATGTCCTTTGTGCGCAGCAGAATAGCGCACGTCATCAGAGCGCTCTGCGCTCCAGCCAGTAGCTCAATCCTTCAGGGAAGTTCCAGGAATCTCCTAGATGTAGTTGGTCCTCAGTCCTCATACCCGTGGGCGTATTGAACAAAGTGAGCATTACAAGCACAGACCAGAAAGGTAGGGAAACAACCTTGGGAGCAAGCTTTCCAAATATCACTATAGTTATGTTGTTAACTACGCTGTTTATGGGGGAGCTCGCGCATGAGAAGCCTCTGTTGTAGGCTGGATTGCTTAAAATTGTATTGCCCTGTAATTTTTGATGGGCAAGTCGCTAGTATATACATATATAAAGTGATTTGGCACCAGAGAGGGGCTCAGGGATGGGGGAGAACCTATTTTTTGCACTGGTGCCCTCCATTCACTGGCTCCGCCACTGGATCGGTCACTATGAACTCACAAACCATTGTAAGTCCCAACTCTCAAAGTGGTATAAACAATATAAAGATATGATGAACACAACAAAAAGAGAATTAATATACAAAATAATTAAGGGACCTACTTATTAAAGCTCATGGGCTAGAAGGGCAAAGGTTGTGCAAAGCATTTGGATGACTGGTCATGTAATAATGGCTCCACTCGGGACAGAGTATTTCTAGCCTTGCATCCAAGTTATGGCATTATTAATAAAAGTAATAATTATTATTATTATTAATAATAATAATAATGATAATAATAATAAACCAGATGTATGTATTTCTAGAGAAAAACTGTCAGCAAGCCTTAAAGCCCTGGGGATATATGTTTGAATGTGGTATTCCAGAGATGGAGTGTGGCACAGATTAGTCTCGGACGAGGAAATGAGAAGTGGAGAGAGAGGAGTTAGCTGATAGCTATATTTTCATGTGCTGTAAATTGTACAATATTTTATTAGAGAAGCCTTTTGCTCCAGGCTATTTTCTCAATCATGAAGATGCAGTAACCATTTTTGAAACATATTTTTGAGTATAAAATTGCAAGCTCTCACTTAGTTTTTGTAGCTCATGTTAACAGCTAAGTTATTAGCTCTTATCACAGACAATGCACAACAACTAAAGTAAATTCAGAAAACTGACTGCTGACATTGTGTTCTTATTCTATAGATCTGTCTGTGTCTTCTGCAAAGAGTAACAGGAGAGCAAAATCAGTAATCCTAGATATATGGGTATCAAACATGTATCTTCATTTGTTTAGCACCGTCTATGCACAAGTCCAAAAGTACAAAATGCTTCCAAATGGAAAATGTACAATATAATTAGACACACAATTTACATTCAAAAACCCGTCTAGGAATCACTGCACGGACATGCCTGCAATCTATTTTATTTTTTCACAAATCTTCAGAGGACACAGGTTATTTATGAATATGTATCACAATTGAATATATAAATCAACACTCAAGCTTCTCTGCGAAGCTACAGTGTCAGCTTTTCTTGTACTTTTAAAAGCAAAACTTTTAGATGGAACAAAAAAAAAAAAAGAATGCAGTATTGATACAAAATGCCCAATTTAATTGTGACTAGTATGGCCTTTATCAAGACAAACAAATATTATAGTTTGTTCATTGTACAGTATATATTGGGCAAGAAAATGTAAAACAGGTATTGCAAAATGATTTCACCTTCTCAAAGGTTAATCCAACCCCTATCTAATATACAAGCACATGGATGAAACCATACTTTTTGTTTTTGCATACTGAAATGCTTTTTTTATATACCCTCAGCTGATAAATCTAATTTTATGATCTATTATACAAATCTTGAGTTACCAGTTCCTTTCTTGAATATTATAGTAGCATTTGAAATATATTACAAATGACGCAATAATGTAATGTTGTTTTGCTGTTTCATATCTAACATAATTGAACATGGCAATGGCTTATACAGTGTTCTTAGAAGAAAACACACACCACAATTTATATTAAATACATTATTAGATAATATAATATTAGATAATATAATATGACACCAGTCTTTGCTAAGCACACTCAACACATATATAACAGAAATTAGTATGCTTCATGACTAAAATAATATTAGTGTCAAACCCAAATCCTGAGATAAGGTTGGTACTTTAAATATAAAGACCAATGAGAAATCATTGTGATCACCCCAAGCTTACAGATAATACAACAGTGTATGTAACATCGGATGGTAAGTAGTGACGGTCATTATATGTCAAGGGCCAATTTATTTATATAGAGTAAGATCAAAAACAATCTACAAATATTCCTTGCGTATGAGTGACCTGAGTACCAGCTCTCCATTAGTTGAAAGCCAGAAATGTTTGAAAGCTTGCATGCTGTTAGTGATTCACAGGTAACTCTGCCATCTTCAACAGGGTGACAAATTATTTTTTACACAGTGGTTCAAGAAATATGTGACTTTGTGTGCTCCGAAATTTATAAATGCTTGTTTACTCTGCAAGTTTATTTTTATAAGCATTGTAAAATAAATTCCTTAAAGTGCTTATTAAATGCCACTTCATATGTTGAATGTCAAAATACATAATGAAGGGTAAGGAAGAAAATTTTTTGTTAAAAAAAGCTTTCTAAAGTTTATATCTTGGAAGAAACAGAATTGTTTTAATTGGCACAATTTATCCAGGGCGCCAGTGAAGCTTGGCAGGAGATGAGCCTTAAATACATGTAGGTTAAGTAACAAAATGCATACTCTCTAGAAAATGAATGATGATTTTATGCTAAAACTAACTCCATATTCAAAGTGCTCCAAGTCTCTTCTATTCAGATGCCTTCCTAAACCATTGAGATCTAAAATGGAAAAAAATAAAGAGGAGATATTTTATATTGACTCAATACTTTTGTGATAGACAGTTTACATGAGAGAATCTAGTCTGGACCATTTTGCACTAAACATTTTTAATATGGTAGAATGGTATTTTTTTTCTAAAAATTAATGACACAATGAATATCAAGCACAGTTCCCTCCATGAATTTTTTTTTTAAATGTTATTCAAAGACTTATATGGCCTGAATAATATGATTATAGGTACAGAGTGAAAAAAGGATGTAAAATATGTTTTATGAAGTGAAGAGAATATTTTTGTACAATTTCTGAGACCGAATTGGATAAAATATTAAAATCTTAAAAAGAGCTATATTGAAGTATTAACTGCCTAGTTAGATTAATTGGAATTTAGGTGATTTCTGGACAGATTTCTGTGTTGAATCGACTGACTCTGGAAGTGACTACATGTTGTATTTTATTATGCTTTATGTTCCTGAAGCCCATAGCTTTTCATTTAGATAAATTATTTTTTTGTTTTAATTTTTTGATTAGGAATTATTCTTCTAATAGAAGTCAGATTCTATTAGACTTTGACAACATCTGATTAAGGATTGCCTGGGACATATGATCTGGCTGCAATAAACTAAAGAGGGAGTGGCTAAATGTTTCCACTGAATTAATAGGGTCTATGGGATTTTGGAAATTTTTGATTAAGTAATAATTTCATGTTATAATAAAATATTCAATAAAAAAAACAAAAAAAAAAACTTTTTTTAAATACTTTTAAAAATAAAATATTGGGATTTTTTGATTTGGTACATTTAACATGAGATTTATAAGAATGCAACTGTGATATTAAAAAAATCATATTGTAGCCAATTCTGGTAGATACAAAAACGTGTGCATGATTAAACCCATGTGTTAAGAATATGTATGTATTAGGGGTAATGTAGTAATTACAAATGTTTAGTTTATTAGTTTTAATGAAATAGTATGCAAAATATACACAAACGATTTTATCTCGGATAATAAACTGCTGCTTATACAAAAAAATTGATTAACATACATTTTACTATTTAATCTTTCTTAGAGAAGACCCACCTTTAGATATATTATAACATTGCAAGTGCAGCTGTGTAGGTATTATATGGGGAAAAATACACCCTCATTGAACTGCTTCCTAGACCCTGTCAAGTTTAGTGAGCTTAGGTCATTATTATTATTATAGTTCATTTATAACGCGCCAACATATCCCGGTTCGCTGTACATAAGTTAAGTTCAGACAAAGATAAATACATATTAACATATAGCAAAGCAAGGAGGGCCCTGTCTTTGAGCTGGGAATACAATTTCCATGGTGAATGCCCTAAAGTACTTAGGATAGAAACTCGCAGACTTAAAATCTAAGGTATAGTGAGTGGTAAAAGAAGGAGAGGAAGGTGATAAGGCTATTATGGTGGAATGTGATACGCTTCTTTAAAGAGATGAGTTTTAAGTGAGGTGTAAGTGAGGTCATTGTGAGTATGACTACATGAAGCAACTACAGGTAAAGTATATTTTATTGTTGCACAGTGAAAGAGCAGTAAAAGAGTCAACCTCTCTGTCCTTCTCTGCAAAAGTTCCAACCTAACAAATCAAGGTCAGAACTGAAGCTGTGATAAAGACACAAAAGAATGTTTTATTGCAGCTTTTATTTTACAGCTCAAAACATGTGGAATAAATTACGCATAAACATTCCATATTTTTTATAGAAAATTGTCTTTAGATGCAAAATAATTTATAAATATTGTTGACATTTTGTTTTATTTTCTTTATATGTCAAAAAACTGAATACATTTGATCTCTCTTTACGTCCTCATTGTTCAAACACTAACTTTGTTCAGTGTTCTTATATGGACATTTACAGCCTTATTAAATTGTGATTCGGCAAATTTAAAAGGGCTCTATTTAAGCACACAGCATATTTTTTTTACAGAAGTTTTTAGTTAGTGAACTTCTTTTTAAAAGCAAGGTCTTCACCAACTAAAAACTTCTGTAATAAAATATGCTATGTGCTTAAATAGAGCCCTTTTAAATTTGCCAAATTGCAATTTAATAAGGCTGTTAAACTGCATTGGATGATAAGCGTGTGAAGCATTAAAAAATCATAATGTAGAAACTAGGTCATAAAAAGTTTTGATTTCAAAACTTAACATGCTTAACATGTAATCCTACTCTTCGGAAAATTTGAAAAGGAACATTGATTTGACATTTGGTGCAGTGGAGATGTATAAAATAATTTCTAGTTTAACTGTGGTAGATATAAAACAATGTCATTTTTATTTGAAGTCAGCACTTTTTCTTAAGCTTCAGGGCTAAATTTATCAAATTTATCAAAGGCCGAAAAAAGTAAGAGCATATAAATAAATGTAAATGAAAAAAATCGACAAATGTTGAAAACTGTTGCAAACATCAGATCTTAGCATATAGTATATGCCTTACAGGATAGAAAGAGATGATTCTCAAATAGTTCTCCTTTTGTATATCTGGACCTCTAATCTATACTGTGGAGGGTATTCTAAGATGCTGATTTATAGACATTTTAATATATAAGCACCTTGCAATAGTATGGATATTGGAGATACTGTATATATAAATATATATCATTCAATAAATATATTCCTTTGGTGTTTTCAGAATGGATCTGGAAATATTTGGCTCTATTTATCATGTAGGGTAAATCCATTTTAGGGACCAGACATCTTAAACAGTTCCTTATACCTCTCTTAACATCCCTACCAGAGGCAGAGTTAGTTAATTGAGGGCACTGGGGCAAAATAAATTTGGACCCCCTTGAAATTTCTCCATGCAAGGTAGACCACTGAAGTCAGTTAAAAAGTCACAAATATATAGGTGGTTAAATCATTATCTGACTTCTCCTCCTAATAAATTAAGTGTTCTGCTTTACCCAAAGTCTCCTGTTAGCAGAGGGTACTTACCTTGTTGTTGGCCCTAACACTTTATACGTACTGCATTAGCGGTAGCTCATCCACTGATCCATACTCAATCCCCCACATTGATTCCCTTTTATTCTCTTTTCTTCCTCCTTTATTTTCACCACATCAATATTGCAGACTTCCTCATTTGACTTAATATTAAACCACTTCAATCTAACAGGCATTACATTCCCTCTGTCAGAATATCTGTGAGTATGTGTAAAATACAGAAATGTGCCTCAACTGGGCACAAAGAGCAAGGATAAAATGATTACACCTTATGAGATTATGAGAACAATGGTGTCAACCATTATCATAATAAAGATCATATTCCGGAGGAAACTATTTTACAAGCTTGACTGGTACTGCTCATGTTCACCTCTCTTCCACCTTCCCTTGATCCTAACAGTAGCAGCAACTATTAATGTACAGACGGCTCAAATAAGATTTGATTGGAACAACACATTGCTACAATGCTATGCATTGCTATGCTGTGGTTGGAAACTGCAATACTATAATTGTTCTGTTATTTGTATTTTGTTTGCATGTTCCTTGAGTGCCATTCTATACTTGTCCCTAATAATCTCATCAGCGTGCAAATCCCTTCAAAAGGCTGTTGGTTCTTCCTAGCTCAAAAGACAAAATAGAACCAAACTGTGTAACAAAACTCTCTGTACACTCTTTCAGCACAACTGAAAACATGATGCAGCCTCACATAACATCATGTACTGCATTAAATTGGGGCGGACAGCCAAAAGCTGTAACTCAGGATGAATGTGTAGACATTCTATCAAAAGCCACACTGAAAATAGTCATTGTACCCCAGTCGAGCACCATTTTAGCCAGAAAGATCACTCCATTTAAAACATGAAAATCAGGATACCCAGATGTAATACCAAAAAAAAACCAGGAGAGGAAAACATTTGAAATGTAGATGATTACATGATCTACAAAGGATACAGGATTTAATATAGATTTGGGTATTTTAGCACATTGCCACATTGTGATTTTTTATTCCATTTATAGGTCTAGTTTTTTTTGTGTAGGTTCACGAATACATTTATATGTATACATGCATTGATCTGCTTTTTCTTTTCTCACTGGCCTGTACAATCACCCTATACCCTTCACATATCTTGCCTTTATGGTGTCCTCTGCCATGCCACTTCTGCTCCAATGTTTCTGTTACATACTGTTGCTTTTTTTTATCTCCTTCGCTTGTGAATAGACATTGGTTGTAATACTTCATTGCTATTGCTTTTGACTTGAGAAAGAGAGTTGCATCTCTTGAAAGATTGTCACCATATATAATATTTGTCCAATAAAATATGTATCACTGCAGTATTCTTATAATTAATTCATAATCATAGCAAAGATCTGTTTTGTTATCCATGATAATATAGAAAGAGCAAAATATCAGACCACAGATATGAGAAATAATAACCCCCATAAAGAAAATAAAAAGTGTGTCTCTCTGAATAATACAAGGGCTGCACCTTGTTCCCAGTATGGCAAAGTCTGATGTGTTAAAAGGCCATCAGAAACTCCATCAGTTCCATATAGTAAAAGTCAATTTCATTGCTAAGTTTTTTGAACATTTCTCATTTTCCATGATTGCATATACCTGATTTTTATTATATGGAACCAGTGGTGGTGCTTTTGGTACCTAACATCTGTTTTCTCAGCCTCTTTCCTTCTTCTCCCCTTCTACTGTCTATTAACGCCATCTACTCCTCTGCTTCTTCCAATATTACTATGTCTATAGAAATTGGGACTTGTTTGGAATTCAATTACATATTAAATATTTATAGATCTTCTTCCTTACAAAATATTTTTTTTCCTTCAGAATTAAACGTGGCATACTCAAATGTTGTGTACCTTTTATTGAATTAAAAAAAGGATAAGACATTTATATTATTTTTATACATTGATCCAGAGGAAAGTAAATAAAAAAAAATCAATGCAAGATTTACCCATTAAAGTTTCCCAAGGGGAATCAAATGTTCTGATTCCAGTAACTGTAAATAAGATTGCTAAGGTCAATATTCTACTAATATTTTATCATGTTCAGTAAAAAAGTGTCATGGTCATTCTGTTTTATTTCAGTGTTTTTGTATCTAACATTGCTTAGAAATCAAGGAACCTTTACTTGTCTATTAGTGTGAACTTGGATTCAATTAAAGAACTGTTACTTATTAATTTAGTTCTTCCATTATTAATACTTCCCTTACTACTTCCCTTATTAGGTAACCAATTACAATGAAAAAGTACATTCCACAACTTCAAACAATTTATGATGGAGTCCTCCAAGGTTCTAGAGAGGTATCAAAATGTATTTTTTTCTAATTAGAAACAAGCTGTGTAACATTTTTCCTGCTTAATTATGCTCTTAGTCAGATGTTTTCAGATAAATATTTTTTCATTATACAGTGGTCCTTTAAGTCTTTTAGATCATGCAATGCCAACATTCTTTTAAATATATTTTCTCCAGAAATGAACACAATGCTCTATGTGAAGTCTAACTAGGGATCTATAGAATAGCATTTGTGCTTCTCTTTTTATACTTGCTTTTTTTTTGCTGCTATATTACAAGTCCCAAGTCCATATTCTCATTAGTTGCCATCATAATTTTACTATTCAGCAAATATTGTACTTTTAGGGGTTTATGGCCTAAGTGCACAATTATCCCTTCATTAATTAATTATGTATTTGACTTACACCTCCCAGAATGTCTACTTTTTTACATATTTTTGTGCCATCTGCAAAGAGGCAAACTTTCCCTTTAAGCCCACTAGTAATATAACTGATAAATACATTTAACAAAAGAGGCACAATCACTGACCCCTATAGTACTCCACTGATAACCACCCTTCCTCTGACTGTATCTCATGAATTATGACTCTCTGATGCCTATCCTTTAACCAGTGTCCTATTTACTGAACTATGTTTGAATCTAGTCCAACACTATTACATTTACAAATTTCTTTACTATGTCAAATATTTTACTAACGCTAGATAAGAAAAATCTATTGCTCCACCCTGGTCTGTAAATTTGGTTGTATATTCAAAAAATTCAGTTAAATTAGTGAGACATGTTCTCCTAGCAGTAAAGCCACGTTGTCTTTGATGTTGTAAATTATTAGATTTTAGGTAATAAATAATTATATATCTCAAAAGTGTTTCAATAAGTGTGCATATTACTGATTTCAAATTTACTAGCCTGTAGTTACTCGAGGTTTCTCTACTACCATAATTGTGTAATAGAACTACATTAGTTTTCCAATAATGTCAAACTACTCCTAACAACAATAATTCATTAAAATGTTTAGTTAATGTTGCAACAAGTACCGATCTTAGCTCCTTCAGTACCATTGGATATACATTGTCTTAACCCACCTTGTTCACTTTTAACGTTTAAAATGCTAGTAAATAATAATCTTCTAAAAAGTACCTATGTAAAATGGCCACTTAGTTCAGTACAACATGGAGAACACCACTGTAAAAATCTCCTAAAGGAAGGTTGAAAAATGTTTAGAATTTTTTAAATACGTGAATTTTTGTCCCCCTGACAGGCCCACAGCTGCAGCTCTATGTAGTGAGCATAAGCAAATAAAGAGTTAACCCTTCACAAATTCATGTGTGCAGAGGAAGGAATGCTGGAAACACCTAAATATGTTACTTGCGGGTTAACTGATTACTTCTGCATTCCTGAATGCAGAGAAAAACGTATACATCTTTGTCTTCAAAGTGCCTTTACAGCACAATGCCAGCATATGTTATTCAACATGGAATTGTCAGTGTGTTTGTAAACAGACCTAAGAAAAAGAATAGATCATTTTAACATACAATCTTGTGGTCTTTCACACCATGAAGAGCCCTTTTAGTGAAGTAAATGGCCCTTTAATTATTTGATCACTTAATGCAGCACCCCTAAATAGAAATTCAATGTCTGCTGAAAAAAACAGCAGAGGTATTCATTCATGAAGTTTGCTATGTCCCTTTCTTCCTCTGCATAGCTATAATCTACTTTCCTAAATCTAACTATTGCTCCCTTAGTTTTTCTCTCTTCACTAATATACCTAAAGAAGGTTTTGTCACCTTTTTTTATTGAGCAGTATTATGTTCTGCGGTGACCTTGGCACATCTGTTACCTTTTTGTGCCTGCCTCTGTTTGGTATTTTATTAATATCCATCATCCTCCTCTGACTATAAGATTTTTTTATTTATTTACAAATGGCTGCTACCTTTCTCTATTTAATTTTATGAACAAACCTAATGCAGTGTGAGGAAGCATCACAAATGATTTATTCATATATTGCCACTGTCCCTGAACTCCATTCAATATGTGTTGTTCTGCTAATTAATTTCTTAACTATTTTTTTCATGTTAGAAAAGGCAGACTTTTGAAAATCTTGAAGAGACTTCTATTTGTACCGTTAGATATAGCCTTTACTTGTATACTAACAGACCCATTAAATTCCCCTAACATGTAAAAACGTAGCTTGTAATGTAGCTCGCAAGACTTATGACTTAAACCAGTCTGCCGACGACCTGTGGAGTAGGAGCGAGAAAACCCTACGGGAAGTGAGAATTCGACTTGCGAGTTGGCAAATCCTTTGATCTGTCAAGCACGTATACGCTACGTTCCAATTGCGCTATTAAATAGCATCAAAATCACTGGCATTCAACCCTGTAACTCGCAAATGAAGCCAAGAAGGCAATGAGTGCTAGAGAGGACCCGCAAGGGGCGTAAAGTACAATTTGTAGCACTGTAAATGCACATATACACACACTATTGTACTTTCATTGAAAGGGAAAGTGATGTTAGATCTTAGAATTAATAGCACAACATTCTCAAGCTCGCAAATCAGCCAAACAAAATAGTTTATTTCATGTTTATTTTCCGTGTTATATTGATCCCGGCAATCAATGTGTTAATACATATAATTGAACTCGCATGGACTAGAATATCATATTTACGGCTTTATCAATATTGCACTAATCTGAACCCCGTAAGACTTTGAAATCCCACCTCCATTTTTCAGTGATGTAATTCTGATGATCTCTTTTTCCATTGGCTCCATCTAAACTCGTAACTACAAGTTTGACTAATTGATCACGTTCACGGCCGCACATCCAACAAGCGAAAAATTGTTTACGAGTTTGCCTCTCAAGCCCGTAACTCGCAGCATGTTCTAATTTAATGGCACCATAAATCGGCAAATTTTTAAGCTCAAAGCCATTGGGGGTCTCACGTTGCACATACGAGCTTCAAATTTAATGTGGCTATTAGACATACTGATCACTGAGCTCTCACCTACAGATGCACCTGAAAATAACCATTTGTGAGTATTAAATCTAATAAAGCTTCCTTGCAAGTAGGCTCCTTAACCAATTGTGTAAGTGATGCTGCTTGCAAAGAATGTAGAATGTAATTACTCCTGGTTGATCTGGCAGTAGGAAGCTAGTCCATAGCTGGCCAATTACAATTACTTCACCCTTCATTGCCATGTTAGTTATTTATTCTCCTAAGTGCTCTGTCTAAAGAAGTTCTATAAATGGCATCTATCCTAAAACCTTGCATTATAGTTACTCAAATACTTTCAATATTTTCTATACCAAGATTCTGTTTTAGCCACTAGATCCAAAATGTCTCCAGTCATTATTAAAATTACTTCTGGAAGCTTATTCGTCAAACTATCCCTTTCCTTACCAGCTCTCCTTCTAAGCTAAATTGTGGATCTCTTAAGATAAAAACTATAACCTGGGACTGACTAAGAAGCTGGTGTATGACTCTCCATGTAATTGAGAACAGACAGGGATACAGGCAGTTTCTATTAATTACTCCCTGTTGTACATCTTCATACTGTTTTTATATTTTAGCAAATAATGATTAGTTATACTTGCTGACCAGGCATGTAAATTAAAATATGCCCTGCCACGTCTCTTTAATGATTACCTATGTTTTAAATAACATTATTAGAATTGTTTCATACTATGCTAGATTTCCTGTGCCCTCTTAAGATCATTACTAGTTATTTTGTATTAAATATTTGATTTGAATTTCATATTAGCACTTATCATTATATATTTGTTACAATAAAGACATGCACACATATAATATGACATGCACACATATAATATGTCGTCCTATATTGCCATTTTGCTATTCAGAAGCACTACATTTAATAATGACAAAATATATTCAAAAAGTAAAATTAAGAAAAAGTTTTTCAGATAATACCTCTTATATGTAATTATGTTGTAGTGGGAGTCAGCATTTTGTCTTCATTTCTAGCTGGATGGGGACTATTTGGCCACTGCAAGTGATGATGATGATTTCAACCTAAAAATTGAAGATCAGTGACACATTCTCTGGGACTGCAATTGCATAATACAAATGTATTTATTTTTTATCTAAATCTACAGGTGAATACAGCAGATTGTATTTTATTTTGTACACCAACCTTCTGTGAGCACTTTATCAAAAGCCTATGAAAAGTTTAAGTAGGTCATGACTAATGGATTCCCTTAATCTAATTCTGTGCTTACCTAAATATTTTTGAGTGTAGTGAGTTGCAAATCTAGGTAAAAGTTGATGTTCTCATCTAAAAATACACTCATTGCAGCTTACAGTCAGGTCCATAAATATCGGGGCATTGACACAATTCTAAACTTTTTGGCTCTATACACCACCACAATGGATTTGAAATGAAACTAACAAGATGTGCTTTAACTGCAGACTTTCAGCTTTAATTTGAGGGTATTTACATCCAAATCAGGTGAACGGTGTAGGAATTACAACAGTTTGTATATGTGCCTCCCACTTTTTAAGGGACCAAAAGTAATGGGAAAATTGGCTGCTCAGCTGTTCCATGGCCAGGTGTGTGTTATTCCCTCATTATCCCATTTACAAAGAGCAGATACAAGCTCCAGTGTTCATTTCAAGTGTGCTATTTGCATTTGTTGCTGTTAACTCTCAATATGAGATCCAAAGAGCTATCACTATTAGTGAAGCAAGCCATCATTAGGCTGAAAAAACAAAACAAACCCATCAGAGAGATAGCAAAAACATTAGGTGTGGCCAAATCAACTGTTTGGAACATCCTTAAAAAGAAAGAACGCATCGGTGAGGTCAGCAACACCAAAAGACCCGGAAGACCACAGAAAACAACTGTGGTGGATGACCGAAGAATTATTTCCCTGGTGAAGAAAACACCCTTCACAACAATTGGCCAGATCAAGAACACTCTCCAGGAGGTAGGTGTATGTGTGTCAAAGTCAACAATCAAGAGAAGACTTTACCAGAGTAAATACAGAGGGTTCACCACAAGATGTAAACCATTGGTGAGCCTCAAAAACAGGAAGGCCAGATTAGAGTTTTCCAAACAACACCTAAAAAAGCCTTCACAGTTCTGGAACAACATCCTATGGACAGATGAGACTAAGATCAACTTGTACCAGAGTGATGGGAAGAGAAGAGTATGGAGACGGAAAGGAACTGCTCATGATCCAAAGCATACCACCTCATCAGTGAAGCATGGTGGTGGTAGTGTCATGGCGTGGGCATGTATGATTGCCAATGGAACTGGTTCTCTTGTATTTATTGATGATGTGACTGCTGACAAAAGCAGCAGGATGAAATGAAGTGTTTCGGGCAATATTATCTGCTCATATTCAGCCAAATGCTTCAGAACTCATTGGACGGCGCTTCACAGTGCAGATGGATAATGACCCGAAGCTTACTGCAAAAGCAACCAAAGAGTTTTTTAAGGGAAAGAAGTGGAATGTTATGCAATGAGCAAGTCAATCACCTGATCTGAATCCGATTGAGCATGCATTTCACTTGCTGAAGACAAAACTGAAGGGAAAATGCCCCAAGACCAAGCAGGAACTGAAGACAGTTGCAATAGAGGTCTGGCAGAGCATCACCAGGGATGAAACCCAGCGTCTGGTGATGTCTATGCGTTCCAGAGTTCAGGCTGTAATTGACTGCAAAGGATTTGCAACCAAGTATTAAAAAGTGAAAGTTTGTTTTATGACTGTTAATCTGTCCCATTACTTTTGGTCCCTTAAAAAGTGGGAGGCAAACTGTTGTAATTCCTACACCGTTCACCTGATTTGGATGTAAATACCCTCAAATTAAAGCTGAAAGTCTGCAGTTAAAGCACATCTTGTTCGTTTCATTTCAAATCCATTGTGGTGGTGTATAGAGCCAAAAAGATTAGAATTATGTCGATGTCCCAATATTTATGAACCTGACTGTATTTAATAGATTCTGTGTGTAATTCCTCCAATAATAAAATGCTGGCATCTTTGAAGCGCTGTGATAAATCAACTACATTTCCTCATAACAGCCCTGTTCATGGTATTCATTAACATTAACATATTCAAGTGAGATTTGTGATCTTCAATCTAAATCTTTACCCACTTTCTTAATTTGCCACTGCCGTGATTGTAATGGTGTATGCATACTGAACACCAAAAATAGTCATTCTTACAACACATGCACAACTTAAAGGGACATATACCACACTGTAGGTGCTCTTCATGGTGTGAGAGCACAAGGTTGTATGTCAAAATTATCTATTTTGTCAAATTACACTAATAACAGCTAAAATAATCTAAAGTTTTAAGTATGTTTACAAACACAGAGCCTCATTCAATTCGGAGGCCGTGTGCTTGCGGGCCAGCTATGAGCCAGAAGCGGCCGGAACTTATGGTGCTATTCGATGGGCCGAGCCCGCAAATCCTGGCCCATAGCACACATCGTAAACCATACTATCGCATGTAGCATTTGCGAGCTTGAACATGATCAATTAAACAAGGCTGTAACTCCTGAGTTAGAAAAAGCCAATGAAAACAGAGATTGTCATCATAATGACAATGAAAAATGGAGGTTGGATTTCAAAGTCCTACGTGCTTCAATTACAAGTTACGATTGGACCCACATTCCTGAAATATTGCAATATTGATAAAGCCGTAAATATGATATTCTATTACATGCGAGTTACATTATATGTATTAACACATTGATTGCCAGGATCAATATAACACGGAAATGAAACATGAACTAACGTTTTTTTTTTGGCTGATTTGTGAGCTTGAAAATGTTGTGCTATTAATTCTAATACCTAACATCACTTTCTTTTTTAATAAAAGTACAATAGTGTGTGTATATGTGCATGTAAAGTGCACCGGGCAAGCCCTTTGCGAGTCCTCCTTGGTACCCGTGACTTGTGGTTCGACCTTTACCATTTGCGGGCTTAACGGCTTGCTTTGCGAGGGGGAATCAGAGCAATTGAATAACTATTTGCGATTTAAGCATTTGCAACTCTTGCGGCCGTGAAAGATCAAAGGCTATGAGGGGCATTACCTTGCGATGTGAACCAACAGAGTGATTTGGAAGCAGGAGCCCATAACCTGATCAGAGCCAGCAAAAATACACCAATTGAATAGCAAAATAACTTACAGCCTCTATTTCCAAAGCCCGGATCTCCTGATGCCTCAATTGAATGAGGCTCACAGTGTTTCCTGCCTACTGACTGTTTTATGATTAATAATAGATAGCTGAGTAACACGATGAGGTAAGTGATTGACAGCAGGAATACACAAAGTAGTTAGCTCATAACTGACCTGTTTAGGCGATTCCATCATTCCAAGCTCTGAACAAATGTATTATTTAGTGGTTTCTTCTTGTAGTGTAGTGTAGTGTAGGTCTGGCAGAGGGCATGTCAGTGACTCATGTGAACACAGATTTAATTTATTCATTTCTCAGTGAAAAATGAACCTATTTCAAAAATTCAAAAAGTATTTCAGCATGCTTTTATGAGATCTTTACTGTGAAGTGGTCCAATGTGTGCTGAAATAAATGGTCCTTTAAAATACTTTTAATTGATACTTCTATTGATCAACTGCATGTTCTTTTGTCATTTGTTAAGAAGAAAAGTTTATGAATATATTTAATATTGTATTATATTTACTAATCCCTCTTGGATTCCTTATTTTAATAGAAGCCAGAATGTTATACATACTTTTACTTTGTGTTTTGTATTCATATATGAATCAGTTGGTAAATGGCAATTATAATACAATACTAAACATATAAGTAAGATTGTACAAATATCTAGTTATAACATTAGTTGAATTAATGGAAATAGGTTTTTCAATATTGGATAGTTGCTTCTCAGTGGGTGGAGAGACGATAAATCCATAATAAACACTGTGATGGTACTCATATCTAGTGTACTAGGAGACATAGCTTTCTAAATACCTTAAAGGGTTATGATCCTTCAGCTTCCATGTATTTTGGTATGTAATTAGAAATATCAATATCTTTACAAGAAAATAACACACACTAATTTCATTATAACAACAAACATACACTGTATAAAATGTAAGACACACAATTCTATAATATAATACATTTCAATTATATCATTAGATTGCATCCCATATCTTGTACAATTATACAATTCAAATTAGGAAAACTACAAAGAGAGTTAACAGTATAATGTATAATTCACAGCCCATTAGTGAAGAACACACAAGAAAATGTCCACATCAGGAATGACTGCTCCAATATGCACAATTACCAAGCATTCAGAATTCATTTTGTTAGGGTAAAAACATGTCACATTTAATTTATCAGATGCTACTTTTCATCACCCTTTTCTTTTGTTCAATCTTCTAAAAACATATAATGCAGTTTTTTTTTTTTATAGTCGACAACTATAGAGTCAAACGCATTAAAATGCATTTCAAAGCCATGAGTAATGAATGCTAATCATCCCCCTTTTTTAGCGTTACATAAGAAAGTAAATATATTTAGAAAAATATGGCTGGCACAAAGAGAGTTACATTTATTCATTTGAAATATGTTCAAATGAAACATATGATAATTTTGTAATGATATAAAGATGAAAGAGAAAAATCTTGCTGTAGACAAAATCAGCTTCTTTGAAAGAAAAGATAATGTCATTTGACAACTTAGCAAACTGTAAGCATACAGTGAATATGTTACAGTCTACCTGACAGTGTTATCTAATTAATACACATGTACCAGGCAGCACAGTTGGTCATATTCTGATTAATAAATGGCTTACATCTCACTGTTGATGTGTTAAAGAGCGACTAAAATTATTATAACTCATAGTACCATTCAATTTTGTATACACAATAGTTAAACTACATTTACACTATATGTACAGTATAAATATATATATATATATATATATATATATATATATATATATATATATATATATATATATATCACATATATAGTTGTGAGCATACGAGTTGTTGCTAACGCTTGCGGGCTCGCTCCTTGCCAGCAACTGCGACCCACGCAAACTTTACGTCGCAACACAAACAACATACGAGACACGTTACCACTCAATACGACCTCGCAAAAATCGGCCGCAACCTGTGGACAGGAAAAAATGAAAAATACAATAAATACACACAACACATACATAAAAATCTTACCTACAGCAAGAGGGGGCATCCAGGACCTCAAAAAATGAAGTTACATCTCAAAAGAAAAGAGTTTAGACACTCAAAAATTCTCTAAGCGACAGAAAAAATGGCCACCGAATAAAACGAAAACGAGGCTACAGCACTCTAAACACGCAAAACACCACAAGAAACACACAAAACACCACAAAACACCTACGGATATTCTGATACAGACGTATACCACACATTACCCGCCATTTTAGAACAATGCGGAAGTACACAGCTACGCTAACGGTTTCGTCTCGCGCACGCACAGTATTACACTGCACACATTCAGCACACTTACACAGCAGCTCCACACCACTAATGCTGCAGCAACATCAAAACACATTGCCAGCTCTTCAACACAATGCTTCAAAATACGGAAAGTATATTACTTTATTAATCTATTAGTTCTTTTATTATTATACACCAAACACCATTAGCTCACTTACAATTTCATTGCCGTCATTTTTTGACGGGCAATTCGCTAGTATATATATATATATGTGTGTTTGTGGAGATGGCCATAATGTAGCCCATATACTCTATCTAAAAAACAAGAATTTTAACAATATTCATCCTTGGAAAGAGAATGCTATTTAATTAAATTGTATGGTGCATATGTTTAGTCTGCTATGATCGGTACAAAGATCAACACTGATCATGCAGCTAATGGAATTGCTCAAACAATGCATAGAGGGTTGAATGTGAATGTTTAGAAAACTATATCAGTGACCTCAGCAGGCATGAATCTCAAAATGTATTTTATTTTCATGAGATGAATATGATAGCTGGAGTTAACATATTATATAAAAGTACTATTCAGCTGAAAGGAAGTGAAAGTTGCAGTTGTGCTACTGACTTAACAAAGCTCAAATCCATTTGAGGCTTGAGTACTTCCTATGTTATGCAAAGTTTATTGTCAAAACCACAGACATAATATTAAGTAGAAAACTATCAGCCCTATTAGAAAAGGAGTGTAAGAGTTCACTTATTCCATTTACCAAGTTCTATTTTGCTAAATGGTTAGTTTTATCATAGAAAGAAACTGACTTTGAACTGAGCACTTAGAGCTTTGAGTAAAGTGAAAATTGCTCAGATTACAAGTTACAAATTTACAGCCCTATTAAATTTGCTCAACATGTAGCCCGTAATGTAGCTGGCAAGACTTGCCTTTATTAAATAGGCAAGCTACTGCCGATCTACGGTTATGAACGAAAAAAGCCTATGGGACATGGAACGTAGAACGTCACGCCTGCAAATCCTTTGTTCTCTCAAGCCCGTAACTGCTTCATTCCAATTTAGCTATTAAATTGCAACAAATTCAACTGCGTAACACGCAAATGGAGCCAAGAAGCCAACGGGTACTAGAGAGGACCTGCAAGGGGGGTAAAGTCCAATCCATAGCACTTTAAATGCACATATACACACACTACTGAAATTTTATTAAAAAAGAAAAGCACACCATTCTCAAGCTTGTATTTCGGCCAAAAAAAAACTTTATTTCATGTTTAATTTCCGTGTTATATAATAATACATATACTGTAACTCGCATGTGATAGAATATCATATTTACTGCTTTATCAATATTGCAATATTTCAGGAATGTGGGTCCGATCATAAGTAATTGAAGCCTGTAGGTCTTTGAAATCCAACCTCCATTTTTCATTGACGCTATGATGCCGATCTCTGTTTCCATTAGCTGTTTCTAACTCGGGAGTTACAGCCTTGCTTAATTGATCATGTTCAAGCTCGCAAATGCTACATGTTTATGATGTGTGCTATCGGGCCGGGACTTGCGGGCTCAGCCAATTGAATAGCACCATAAGTTGCAGCTGCTACGTGTTCACAGTAGGCCTGCAGACATATGGCCTATACTCCATAACTTGTGGCCTCCGAACCATTTGACCAATGGTTTACAGGTTTGCGTCTCAAGCCCGTAACTCGCGCCTTGCTCTAATTTAATAGCTCTGTAACTCTGCCAAGTTTCAAGCCTGCAGCTGTTGCAGGTCTCACGTTGCACTTACGGCCTTCTAATTTAATAGGGCTGTATGTATCTCTCATACCTTCCTTCAAATCAAAGTTTCCCTTCAAGTTCTGTAAGGAAGCAATTTCTTTGCTGAAGGTGAAATATTTTGAGCTAACCTCACATTATGCCCTTATGTCATATGTAAAGTACTTGAAATGAAAAGGTACATTGACAGCTCTGTGTCTTATCGCTGGATATACTTGTATAGAGTAACTGTAAATCCCAGCATGTATCTTCATTCTAAAAAAAAAGACATAATGTTGCTATATTTGACAAATAGACTAAACTCTGAGTCTATATTATACTTGAAAAAAAGAAACTGTTTCATATGTTGCATTTATGAAAACTGATGCAGAATCAGTGAGACTTGCCTAAACCTGCTCCCAAAACTAGTATTTCAGTCAGTCTCCTCTATTGTTCCCAAATGCTCTTGTTGAAACACCCAAGGTGTTTGAGGTGTGAGGGGATCATGTTCTTCAAAGTAAGATGTACAACTACAAAACCAAACAGATAGGGGAGAGAGAAGCGCACCACCTCCTAAGTGCAACGTAAAAGGCGATATTTGAAAAGGATGATTGAAAAAAACAATTGAACTCACATTTTTTTACCTCACAGAAAGAGGTATGTAAATCGCATCCAAACTTGGTCCCCTTCACGGACCTCACAGGTAGTCTTCCTTTGATCTCCTCTCAGCAGGCACAGCTCCCCTGGGAGTATTTGGGGTTATTTGCCTTCTTCGTGTTTATTGGTTTCAATATCTCGCCCCCAAAAAACGTGGATGATTTTTCAGGCTTTTGAGCCAAAAAGGACACTCCAGTATATCAGATGGTTCAGGTAATATTGAAACTGTATTGTATTGTCCATCTTCTTCTGGCATCCCTCTAGTGACTCAAGACAAGAACCCAGGCTCTTGGTGACCCCACTCAGTGTCTCAGCACACTCTTCACTTCACTCCCTCAGCTATGCTATGTTTCTGAGTAATATTTTAATTCCCATCCCAAGTCTTGGATGGGTGTTAATTGTATAACGTATGTAAAATATTAGCTACAAGCTCAATAATTTCTATTAAAATAGAAACCACCATTGTAGAAATCAATATTTCAGTGAATATGCAGACCCAGCAAATCAGTTAAAGAGGGACAACATTCCTTATTGTGTGCCCAAGCCAGAAGAGCTGGGGCACAGTGCCATGGCCATGGTCCAGGGGCCAGCCATTAATCAAGGGACAGTAGGACAGAGGAGTGAGACCCTGCCAGGGGACCCTGTGACCAAAGATCCCAAGTTAGGCAAGTTCTGGGCGCAGGCGGTGGTTTCAGAGAAAGAGGATTGTGATATGATGATCCAGATGCAACCTAGATGATTGGAGTCTTTAGACTTAGCCACAACATTGGGTGCCGGCTTCCAGATCCGTCCAGTACATTCCCCCTTGGAATTACTATTTTTCTGGGCACCCCAGGGGAGTGTTTTGCCCATGCAGTGGGGCAGAAGAGTGCATGGGCCCTGTTTTTTGGGGGTTGGGATGGCAATGGCACCCTTGGACTGTATTGATTAACCTGGCACAGGGGACTGTTAGCAGAACCCAGGCTAAGCAAACAGTCTGGATTGTAGAATTTATGCTTACTGGCCCTTGGGAAAGGCTGTAATGGACTGTGGACCTTTGAAGGAGCTCTAGCTGATAAAAACTGTCAAAGGGCTAGCCATGGCACCTTGGGAACTGTCACCTGTCCTGGGTACCACCCTGGGCCTTTTGGACTGGGTGAACTAATAGTCCCAATGACTGTTTTTGATGCAGCTGCCCAAGGAAATTGTTTTCCCCAATGGATGGGGATGGAGGGGGAATGTTCCATGGCCCGGGGAAGGCGGTTGGCAATTGAGCCATGGAGGCTATGCCCAAAATTGTGTGCCCATTGGAATTGGAAGAAATGTGGACTGTGAAGAAATGACAGCTCTATCACTCGCACAAGTGAGATCAGTGTGGCTAGAAATTTGTTCGGCAGGACGAATTCCTAGGCCACACTAGGATGGGGGAAACTTGCTGTTATGAACAGAAGGGCCCACTGGACTGTTTGGGGTAATCAGTTTTTATATGTGTGGTTAGAAGGTACTAATGACTTGCTTAACAGTTATATCATGGGTGTAATGCATACACGTAGTTATATCATGGATGTCATAAATGCATATAGTACTGTCATTGATTAACATTAAAATAATGTATCTGTATTAGAAGTAGGATAGTTAGCTATGAGTAGATAATAAAGCTAATGCAGTTACTTATGTGACAAAGGTTTTAAGATTCTAAAGAATTTATATGGCCCTGCGTTCAGCCACGTGTGAAGGCTCTGGCTCATGAGGGGGGGGGGGCTAGTTTTATGGGAGAGAAAATGTGTAATGAGAACAAGAAAGCCAGACCCCTCTATACATCTGGAAATCATGTGGGTGAGGGGGGATAGCAAGCAATTTGCCCAGGAGGATGGGCAGTACATGGTGTGTCTTAGATCCTAAGAAATAGGGTCTGATGGTGCCTGTCTCTTCAGAAATTATGCTGTCATCTGAAGTGCTGGTGTTGAGATCTGAACAAAAAGTTGCGACCCATAGAGAGGGAGAGAATTGGGGGTGAATCCACCAATTCTGGTAGTCGTAACACTACCCCCAAATGATCTACTGGTTACAGGCAGGAAAACCCTACGGGCTGTCAAAACCGGAACTCTGACCCAGCTAAGCCTTTGATCTTTCAATCTCGTAAATGTTACGATCGCAAATCGTTATTAAATTGCTATAAGTCCTCAAGCCCGCAACTGTTTTCTCACCAATAAAGGGCAAATGTAGCCAAAAATCCCACAGATACTAGAGACGACCCGCAAGAAGGTTAAACTCCTGTCCAAAGCACTGTAAGAGCAAATATAAAGACAATACTGTATTTTTTATTATAGGGAAAGCAATGAAAAGTATTAAAATTAATAGCACAACATTCTCAAGCTTGCAAATCTGCAGTAAAAAAAAAATATATATGTTTCATTTCAGTCTTATATTATATCCAGGCAATCTATGTGTTAATTTATATAATAGAACTCGCATTGACTAGAATATCATATTTATTGATTTTTTTCATATTGTGTTATTTTTGGAATGCGGGTCCAATCCCAACTCGGACTTCAAAACCGTAAGTGACTGAAATTTACCCACCATGGTTTAGTGACGTAATGATGACAGTCTCTTTTACTATTAGCTCTGTCTTATCCCATAACTACAGGTTTGAAGCATGGTTTACAGATTTGGATTCCGGCCATGTCCTTGCAGGCTTTTCTAATTTAATGACTTTGTAACTCCAGCAAATTGGAATTTAATAGGCCCCCTATATACTGTCAACAGCAAAACACAAAAATACATTTGTGAAAAAAAATAATAATATACACTGTAAACTGTAACTAAAAAACAATAGTACAAAACATTGAATATTCAGTGATTGACTAAACTTACAGAAAATAAACTTATTAATCATTATATAGACATAAAAGTCCACCAAAGTATAAATTTCACAACAAACTGCATCAAAATATATATTTTTTTGCTGCAGCTCAAGGAAAAATACTGTAAGTCTGTATACAGAGCACAACATCATATAATAAGGAACACAGGGGAATTATATTTGATTAATATTTATAAAGAGCATTCCATTCTGAAGACTCTAGCTAGCGGAAGCAAAACTCATAATAAAGAGATCCAGGAGAATCAGAAGAATGCTAATAATGTTACACAAGGAAGATATTGTACCGGCTGAGATATTTGTTGAATATATTGAAAAAAAATTGGAAACGTGGTATGCATAATACAATTTTCATGGAGTAACAAAGTAAATATTGACAAGCTTTCAGAAGCTGTGCCATTATCGGGTCAGAGATGCTATACATATATTACATTTTATTTCACCTGAAAGATAAGGATAATAGGAAAATTACAATATTCTGCTTGATATATAAATGTGCTGTCATGTTGCTCCTTTTGTGTTATGACTCTGCTGAAATGTATTCACATTCAATATGCCTTGTGCGTGCAATTCCATTTAGGCATCTCCCATTCCATGTATATATGAAGCTGGATTGTTTTGTAGAAAGGTTGAAGCAATCGTGCAACTTCAATTTTCTTGGATGATCAGGTGCTGAATAATGCAGCGCCAAAATATCATAGCAATAACAAATAAAAAATAAAAAACATTCGATAGACCATGCTCTGCTGGATCCCAATGATCAAATAGAGCATGGACATTAATCTCCATTTTTATTTAGACAAATAGGATAGACTGTTGAGATATGAGGAATATGTTGAATCATGCTACTGCATATTCACATGCATTGGAACTAAAGCCATAAGGCATACATATAGGAAGTAGAAATAAGGAGGCAGAACTTTCTTAAGATGAGTGTAGTTTGGTAAAAACTTCACATGCTTGTGAAATATGTAACAAACTAACAACATTAACAGGAACGTAAAAGCATTTTTAGAAAAAAATCTTATCTTTAGATGACTCGATTGTGTCATGGGAAGCCTATCTTTGACTGTTGATCTGCCTACTGATTGGAGGGGATTGTTATAATGTGGCCATAATTGATCTTAATAACTGACCACTCTGGCTTTTTTTTCCATGGAATTCTACTGTGTCTGGGCTATATAAAGTGGCAGTTTCTCAACATAACTGAATAGAGCTCTTATCAGAGTTCAGTGTTCATCTCACTCTTCAAAGGCTTCTAATCCTTTTATGTACAATGATAAAATCATATTAAAACAAAACTAAATATATTAGTTAAAATATAAATAAAATTAAATAATTTCATTTAACTAGATAAATACAATTAAAATCTGTTTTGATTTTTTTTAATCTTTGTAAAACATGCATATTATTAAGTTACTAAAGAAAATGCTATAAATATATTGCGGAACATTGTTTTTTTAAGAAGTTGATAAAAAAACAGAGCAATAGTTTCAGCATTCAAGACCAAAAGCAACAATTGAAATTAGCTAATAAAAGAAAAAAACTGTGGCTTCAAACTCCAACTACAATAAATAATATGAAATAATAAGTGAAGTTGAATCAAAATAGGAACATTATGGAAATTTTTCAAGAGCTGAACAGCATATATGATTTTTTTTCATTTGTATATCAATGGTTCTAATCCATCGTCTTCCTTTTTTTTTTCTTTAATTAACAAAAGTATTTAATAGCACTCATATGCTTTAGACTTGAAAAAGAGAGGTGCGCTCTTGAAAGCTAGTCATGAAAACTATGAAAATGTTTGTCCAATATAAAAGGTATCACTATATACTGCAATACTTTGAATATATATATATATATATATATATATATATATATATATATATATATATACTAGTACTTTAATCAAACAAAAAAGAGAAAGTGGAAGGCAGAAAAATGTAACTTAATTTTTAAAAACTTTTTTTTAAAATAGAGCATAATATACGTAGAATAGAATATTCAGCAGATACAAGCTCCAGTCTTATTATTTATGCATATTCTTGTGGTAGGGCATCAAGAGCTAAACTAAATGATAATATTTAAGTTAATTCTTGAGCATTTTTTTAAATAAAAACACATTTTCCACATAATTTGCCCCCATCCAACTGATGGTGCCCTTTGTGGTCCTGTAATATTTTTACTTTGGCTTAATGAAATTCTTCTAGATTTTGCTACTGCAAGCCGCTATTGATTTATCTATAATTCTTGCTCCTGCTTTCACTGTAAGGACTCAAATTATGCCATCTATGTAGGTTATTCTTATTTTAGATTAATGCCGTTAAATAAACATTTTAGGTACAAAAAGCTTTGCGGAAAACTAAGTATCTCTCCTAGTCTTTAACCTCCTCCATTATTCTGTCCATTTGTACTTTATTCTTTCCCAAATATCTCTTTCAGTTCACCTTTTCTTGTTCTTTTTTCTCTTCCTTTTATTTTGCATTTGTCTTTTTTTTTATACATTCTTTCCCATGTGTCCATTATTTTATATTTATCATTTTAACACCTTTTGTTCCCCATACTCCTTTGCCTTTCTGCCACTATCACATATATAGTTGTGAGCGTACGAGTCGTTGCTCACGCTTGCGGGCTCGCGTAGCGAGCCCGCGGCCCTCGCGAAGCGAGGGCCGTGGCTCGCGAAGCGAGCCGCGGCCCTCGCGTAGCGAGCCGCGGCCCTCGCGTAGCGAGGTCACTGGGCAAGGGCCTCAGTTGCTGGCATGGAGCGCCGAAGGCGCTCCATGCCAGCAACTGAGGCCCCTCGCGAAGCGAGGGCCTCAGTTGCTGGCGAGGTCACTGGGCACGGGTCTCAGTTGCTGGCATGGAGCGCCGAAGGCGCTCCATGCCAGCAACTGAGGCCCCTCGCGAAGCGAGGGCCTCAGTTGCTGGCGAGGTCACTGGGCACGGGTCTCAGTTGCTGGCATGGAGCGCCGAAGGCGCTCCATGCCAGCAACTGAGGCCCCTCGCGAAGCGAGGGACTCAGTTGCTGGCGAGGTCACTGGGCAAGGGCCTCAAACCCTCGCAAAATTCACGTCGCTACTCCAAAAACACGACACACAAATTACGACACTCGCTAAATTTTACGAGGCACGCAAACAACGTACGAAACATGTTACCACACATTACGACCTCGCAAACATCGGACGCAACACGCCGACATACAAACATTTAAAACACAATACATACACACAACACATACATAAAAAACTTACCTACACCAAGAGGGAGCACCCAGGACCTCAAAAATGCAACTTACACCTCGATTTTACTCGAAATAAAACAGTTTAGAGACTAAAAAAAAAACGAAGCGAGAGAAAAAATGGCCGCCGAACAAAACGAAAACGAGGCTACAGCACTCTAAACTCGAAAAACACCACAAGAAACTCGCAAAACACCACAAAACACCTACGGATATTCCGATACAGACCTATACTACACATTACTCGCCATTTTACACCAATGCGGAAGTACACGACTACGCTAACGGTTTGGTCTCGCGCACGCACAGTGTTACACTGCACACATTCAGCATGCTTATACAGCAGCTCCACACCACTAATGCTGCAGCAGCATCAACACAGATTGCAAGCTCTTCATCACAATGCTTCAAAATAGGTACAATATATTCATTTACTAATTTAGCTACCTTACTATTTCATTGCCGTCATTTTTTGACGGGCAATTCGCTAGTACAAAAATATTTGGGAAACTCACTAAGAGCTGTCAACTGAAGAGATATAAGCTCCTATACATTTCCAGACATATGTAAAGATAAATGCTTTGAAATCTACAGTACCCACTTAAAACAGATGCCAAGGTCATGGAAGATGATACAAATGTTCGGACTTAATAAAACCTGACTACTTGAAAAATCTTGCACTCCAGGACTGGCTTCCAGTTAATTTGCATTCATTGGACAGTGCTTTCAGTATAAATCTGATCATGCTTGTATTGACTTTAGTTGATTTATTGACATAGAGTATTATACTGGTGTGTATTAGAGTGTAATCAGGCTGGAATGTGGCCATACCAAATAGAGTTTTGTTATTTTGTTGCAGGGTTTGTTTGGTTTCCTGGACATGCTGCCACTAAAACAGTTACTAAATGGTGCCTTTTCTATTAGCAAAGGCTCACTTTATAGAATAAACACATGATATTATAAACAAATTAAAAGTGCATTAAAATTAATCAGGAAAATGGTGGTCATGAAGAGCTACTTAATCTTTGTGTTTATCCCTGGACCAGTTGTTGTTGTTTACTTCATTGTATTATTTTGTAATATATTCTCCCTGGCAGCCTGTAGCTGCAGAGAACATATTGTTAGAGGGTCTACATTTGTATTAAATATAAGACCTTGAAAGAATAAAAGAAACAAAGGAGAATACGTTTTTGCTTAATTCTCAGGTTTCTACATAGTCACAATGTTCTTTATAAGCATCTGTCAAGATGTTGGTAATTCTGCTGAGAAACATAACAATTTATTCTGTCTATAAAATACTCACTTAGTGTCCATAATCTTTGATGATATAGAACAGTGGTTCTCAACAACTTGTACTGGAGGGATGAGTAGAGCAGAAAATGTTATACATGCCCCTGCCATTAGTTACTGCTATTAATATTTTATTATTATTATCTTTATTGTAACATGCCAACATATTCTGTAGCGCTGTACAAGGGTATGCATAGATTACTAAAGAACTTTTATGCAGCTAAAATGTACTCTGTTCAAATCAGTGCAAAATTAATTTAAATTTAGTATGCCACATGTAGTGTCATCCTGTTCAAAAAAAGTGGTCCTCATGAGGTCAGGAATATAAAAGGAAATTCCCTAGGTCAAATGGGTTGAGAGCCACCAAGATAGAAGGTTCCATGAAATGGAATGGAATGGATGATGCCAGAAATGAATAACATGCCCTAGTAAATTTTCATGTGGTGATTGGCTTGTTTAGTTTGACTGGCTGGGATGTAAGGAGTCCCGAACTGTTTCTTTGAAGACCCACTTAAAAACTGTTGATAGTCTTTGTGGATCACCTAAAAGTGCTAAGGATTTTGAACTGAAATACACTGTTCAGTTTTAGAACACAGCCCTTGTAATCATAAACATTAAGATATGATATGTGGGCATTTCTACATCATCTGTTTTATGTCATAATTAATTATTCTAATCTTATTTGCAACATGGATCACTTGAGTGAAATTCAAACGACCACTAGTGGATCATGAACTACATTATCTGTGCAAAGCAATTACTTTCGACAATAAAAATGAAAGCACAGTTATTAAAAGGAGTAGAGATATCTAAATAATTCGTCACATGTGGGCTTCTAAATCTCTATGGTTGGTATATGTGAATCTTTAAAACGGAGTAGAATATAAATGCATATTTGGTATAACAATCTAATACAACATATTGAGAACATACTATTGCCGTATAGTGTATTTAGCAAAGACCAGAATTCTATTAATAATGAAGGAATACATATTTTGCTGACACGTCTAAAATTCAATAGATTTAAAAAAAAAACAAAAAAACACTATATATATATATATATATATATATATATATATATATATACCATTTTAATCCAATTTAACACATGATTGAGTATTTGATAAAATAGAAAAATATCAATCCTGTATATCAGACAATTAAAAAAAACAGGCTAGTTTTTATTTACACACCACTGTATCTAACTGTCAAGACTAAGACCAAGCATAAGAAAATGGAGTACGGATTCATGTAACCTTAATAGCATGTAGCATGCATTGCAAATAGGCCTATACTCCAGGGGGTATGTTCAAAGGAAAATCAATCTATATTAAATTTCAAATAAAGAATTATGCTTTGCAGAGCCATATTCAAAGTAGAAATGAGCAGCCCTACTGCTGATGTTTCAACAGTAGATGATCATTGCACACTGCTGCTGCTGATTGATTACTTCACCTTTAATGTATTTATGGTGCCATACAGTAAATAAATAAACTGATATATAATAACGTAAACATATATTATTAAGAACCTTGTTTTAAGCTTGTATATATCTTATTCTTCTTGAATGAAATCCTGAATACAATTTTTTCTAAACTATAGAGAAATTATATTAATGCTAATAGAAGAAATTAACACATTTTGTGGCTAATAACAGATTAATAAAATACCTTTTTATTTGAGCAACAACATCAGCCTTATTAAATTGCGATTCAGCTAATTGAATAGGGCTCTATATAAGCACAGAGCATATTTTTTTACAGAAGTTTTTAGTTAGTGAAAACCTTGCTTTTGGATAGAAGTTTACTAACTAAAAACTGTAAAAAAATATGCTATGTGCTTAAATAGAGCCCTTTTAAACAGCATTTAAATTGCTGTTTTTGACATGTGAACATATAATACCTATTAATCTTAGCTCTGGGGTGTAATAGATGCAAGACATTGAAGCCATTAAAACAACTGCAGAGAAAAGCAAAGATGTTAGATGCAGTATAGAAAGAAGCATACCTCATAGTATATCTGAATCCATTTAAGTTTTTTCTGTACTGCAGAATTTAAAGCCGGATCATGCTGACAGCAGGAAGACTTCACATGAAGTGTCATTTTTTGGACTGAACTGGCTTCTGTAGGCATCCTTCCCATCCTTCTTACAATTCTAGTTAAATGATCCTCAGTGTGAGCTTTTTCAATTAGTCTACATATTTAAAGCAACACAGAGAGTCCTATTGATTGTACAGAACTCTACTCATTAGGGTGACCCCCATTTTCAGGGGATTGTCCCCTAACTGAAACATCTGTCTCTGTTAATGTTTGTCCCTGGCAAAAATGCTAGTTGGAAGGAAATGCATCATTAGTATATGTACATGCGGCCCTTCTGGATCACTTTACATTGTTGTGGTGAAGGGGCTTGTGTTTCAAATGGAGCTGCAAGCTATATCATGTTGTGTCACCCAGAATGGGCACGTCATAGCAGAGGGGATAAGCCCAATCTGAGGCACAACAATATGGCACTGTAAGATAAGCCACTAAGAAAGATAGAATGTGCCTATCACATTATTGGGGAAGAGTAGAGGGTGAATATGAGAAACACTAGATCTAATAAATTGGTTGGGCCAAAGTCAAGAGAGCTCTCTGTGGTGTAATGTGTTTGGGTGGGAAAAAGGAAAGTCCACCGCTGCAAAGAACTATTCATTATAAGAATTTAGAATGTTAGAACTATGAAGCATGGCAAACAAGAAGTGGTTTAACATAGAATGACAAGATTAAACAATGATAATCTTTGGTATTAGTTAACTCAAATGGACTGGAATGTGACATTTCATATCAGACAACCGCCAGTTATATTACTGTGGTCAAGAATCCCACAGACCAAATGGAGTAGTCAAAAGTGTGATCAAAGTAGTGTTCAATTACAGCACAAAAATATGACCGAATTATGTCAATTCAAGGCAAGCAATTTAACATCACAGTGATCCAAGTCTATACTCCAACCATGGATGCTGAAGAGACTGAAGTTGTCCAGTTCTACGCGGATATTCAACACCTCATAGATAGAACACCAGGTAAAGATGTTACTCCCATCATAGGAAATTGGAATGTTAAGGTAGAGAATCAAAAGATACCCAGAATAATAGGCAAGCTTGGCCATGGAGTACAAAATGAAGTAGGTCAGAGGTTAGTAGAATTCTGTCAAGATAATTCTCTGGTCATAGCAAACACTCTATTCCAACAGCCTCACAGAAGACTCTTCACATGTACACCATTAGATGGACAATATAGAAATCAGATTGACTATATATTTTTGTAGCTAAAGATGGTGGAGCTCTGTACAGTAAGAACAAAAAACAAGACCCGGAGCTGATCGCGGCTCAGATCATAGCTTCTTATTGCAATGTTCAGAATTAAACTGAGGAAAAGAGGGAAAATTATCAGATTATTGAGATATGAAATAAATAATGACCTTGTGAATATGCCGTAGAGAAAATAAATACATTTAAGGGAGTATTTATGGTAGAAGCACTTTGGACATAAGTTTGTAACATTGGTCAGAAACTAGCAACAAAGAATATATCCCAAAAGAAAGAAAACTAAGAAAGCAAACTGCCTGTTTGATAAGACTTTGCATGTGGCACAGGAAAGGCTGAAAGTGAAATGAAGTGGATATATTAGATTAGGGGGTGGCACAGATTCTGCGTTCCTGCTCCCATTCATGCCTATGTAGTTCACTATTCCGAAAATCCCCTTTTTTCTCTGTTCCATCATTTTTTCTGACCAGTAGCCTACCAGGTATGTTCTATTAGTACTGTAGATTGGGAGTGGGGGAGGGAGGAAGAGGGAGAGGTGACAATGATATGTTAGATAATTAGATTTCACTGAATACAATGCAATCCACTTCCTCCACACATGCTTACAAGCAGGCAATTATTCCCCTCAGATTCTCTCTTATTCAAACCAGGCACTCAAGAAAACAAATAGGAATGCAGGACTAGAAGAACAGAAAAAGTGAAAATAAAATGACAAACAATATAAACACACTCATACATTTTCCACATAAACCCAAATTCACACATCACACAAAGCCAGGCCTTTCTGAGGTTAGACGCTTCCAAAAATAAAATAGAGCAATCAGATTGCTTCTAAATATGAGATCCTCTGGTCAAGGCAATTGTCTATCATTTGAAGTTTTCTAAGCACAGAATAAGAAGTATGTGACTTACTCCCATAGATCTTGCATCTTTTTTCTTGACAGAAGATACATGCATGTTCACATTTTCAAGTCAATGCACAAGAGCTTGGCCTGTCTCTTCTTTTTTTGGAGAAGAATGACAGCAAGACTTCTGTCTGGCCTTTGGCAAACACTGTATCAGAAATGTCATCTTTTCATTATCTTTTGTCATCAGGATAAATACATGGTAGGGACTCATCCCACAATCAAGACAGGCCTCGGCCTAGACGTTACTCTCTTTATTTCTTTAACTTCCTTTTTGCAGGACACCTTGGCACGGTAGTCTCCAACTTGTAGTATTCTTCTTCAAGACACATGCAAAAAATCCTTGCTCCCAAGACCTGTCATACAAGACTTTACATTCATCTTACAAACCTACATCCTCTTATCACACACACACCTGTCGTAAGAGAAACCCCCACTAACTGAAACTTAAACTTAAGGAGCCCGATCCAATTCGAAGCCCGCATCTCGTGGTATACAGGCTGTATGTCTGCGGGCTTGCTGCAGGCTTGAACCCTGCTACAATTCCAGTGCTATTGAACTGAACAAGCCTGCAAGTTATGCACAACTCTGAAATTAAAAAAGGGGTAGTATACATGGGAATATACTACAAAGCAAAATCAAATCAAGTTAAAAATGTAATGTAAATGTAAAAACTAAACATTACAATAATTATTTTTGATTGATTGACAATTCTGACTGTCCTTGCTTAAAATAACCAATAAATTATTGGCCCTGGTAAGTTGTTATTATTATTATCATTATTATTTGAAACAAGTACATGTATTTCTATATGTTAGTATGAATGACATGCAATTTACCTCTTCTATAACTCTACAAAAATTCATAAAAATAATTGAAACCAGTCACTATTAAATAGTCAATTATTAATACATTTTGGGTAGGAGAAGCTGGTTATCAAATTGGGAATTTAGTACTGTACATCACTTATTTAATTTAAGGAAAGATAATGTTGTTTTACACATATGGATCATTATCTGTACTATGCAAACCTTATCATCTAATTATCTTATTTAGAGTTGTTCCAAAATTACTGATTCTACATCATAATATCTCTATAGGAAGTATTTCTCTTATTTAATATAATATAGTCATGTGCCATAATGTATATTTATTAAAGTTCAATGGGGAGTAAAGGTGACCACATCTAAGTTCATAAATAGCCTGTAAAAAAATCTGACTCCACACTAACTGCAATCATTTCTCTCTATTTTTTGAACTTTTTAAGCAAATACTGTGTGTTTATTTGCAATCAAATCTCCTGAAATGCAGACCTTGAATTACTATATGAGCTGCAAGTATCTGTAAATGATCAATTTAGCAAATATTATATTGTTTGGGAAAAGTAACAGCCCTCCCTGGAAAGAACTTTAAACCAATACCAGTAATGAACATTATCTTAACCCATAGGTCATATGAATTGCAGCAACTTAAAAACTCTGACATGCAAGGGAAATACAGAACATTTAGAAACAATAACATTAATACAAGCAGGCACAAAACTAGATAAAAGATTTATTATGTGTCCAAAATGATTGACGTTCTAAAATACAAATGTGGACACTGAAAACAGGGTCCAAATAAAACAAACATCACAAAATTGACATAGAACATAGAACATATCAGATAATGTGAGCTCACAAAAATAATGTATTAACAAGTCTATTGTAGGGTCTCTAGAAAGGAGGGAAGGTTAGACATTTCCTTCTCTAAGTGCTGCAGTCTAAATATAGAAAACAAATACAGCATAATTAAATTCACAGGGTTCTCATCTTTCCATAAAAGGAACCTGATAAGAGGTCAGATCTTTTTGTCAGGATAATGTATGTGCATGGCCTTTCACAAATCACCTCTATGGCAGACCCACCAAATATTGTGGTATTCATAATCTTCCCTTTTTAACCATAGTAATTTCAATATTATGCAACATCAGCAAATTCCATGCACCCCCTTCAGCCAAAGGGTAGCGCATCATAACGTGTATTTCTCCCATCTCTAACAACAATCCTCATATGCTTTCCAATCTTGGAGATTTCTAGATCATAGGCTGTAACAGCCTTTCATCACATTTCTCTTTGTCATCATTGCAGAACAAACTTTTCAATCGGTTAGACATTTTACCACAGCTAATGCAATATATATATTTTTTCATAGAAAAATGAGGATGTTAGGTGTTTTTTAAGTTCTCACACTCCCAAATCTGATGGGATTTTACTATCTTTGTCCTTCACAGCTAGTTCCAGAGGCTTGTGTGGTAAAATGTTATGCTTATACATGTGTCTGTACATATGCTGTCCACTCTCCATGTGTGGTAGCCCACTTGCAATCTTAAAGCCTGGTATACCAGGTCTCTGGGACATTTGAATACACACTTATGTCAGAGTGACTCATAGAAATGTGTCTATCCTACTTCTTGGTCCCTGTCTACCACAGCGGTAAATGATAAAGATTTTCAGAGATCCTAATTGACTACAGGTTTGATCCTTCACTGGGGTCATAGGACTCTTACCTAATGAAATATTCTACTTAATTATCTAACACTCTCGCCTATGTCCAAACAAGAATAAAGAACTTTCTTTTAAAGAATATTTCTGAAACACAGCTGACACAATGACCATGTTTTACCACGTAGCAGAAGTTAATGCAAGGAAAGCATGTGAAATCAAGGCATACCTTCCTTTCTTTCTTTTTTTTTTTATATAAACGGCAAAGTTTGAGTCCAAATCAAAAGTTACTAAGATGCCCAACTTGAATCTCTCTCTCTCTGGGATATAAAACTATCCTTTTACTGCCAGCTTGAAAAGACCAATGACACTGTTCAGAAAATAAAATACTAACAAGCAGACTGTTGATATAACAACATGCCTTTCTCATTCCTGAAAAATAACATTTTAGAACACAGAACAAGAAAATACAGTGTCCTTGGATTCAAGACAGTAACCATACAGATCATGATTTATTTGACTGGACAAAAATAAAAACAAATTATAGAAAGTTAATATTCTAATGATCATAATTAGTAATATATACCAGTTACTTCACTGATTGCACAATAAACAGCTCGTTTACATCCACCTTTAATATACTAAAAATACTTTGGGCCCTATTAAATTTGCCAAATTGTAGTTTCTGAAATCTGTAAAGGAGCCCACAAAAGTTATGCTATTAAATGTGCCTCTTTAAACTACCTGCAAACTATCTGCGGGTTAAAATCGTAACTCTGACCCAGCTAAGCCTTTGATCATTCAAGCCCATAAATGTTTCAATTGCAAATCACTATTAAATTGCTACAAGTCCTCAAGCCAGTTTTTACACCGTAAATGGCAAATGTAGCAAAAAATCCTATCGGTACTAGAGAGGACCCGCAAGGTGGTTAAACTCCTGTCCGTAGCACTGTAGAAGCAAATCTAAACACACTACTGTATCTTAAATTAAAGGGAAAGCGATGAACATGGACTAGAATATGATATTTATTGATTTTTTTCCAAATTGCATTATTTCTGAAATGCGGGTCTAACCGCAACTCGGACATCAAAACTGTAAGTGATTGAAATTTAACCTCCATGTTTTAGTGACGTAATGATGACGGTCTCTTTTACTATTGGCTCCATCTAAACCCATAACTACGGGTCTGAATAATTTATCATGTTCACGCCAGTAGCTGCTATGTGCCGAAGCATGGTTTACGGATTTGGATTTCGACCATGTGGATGCGGCCTTTTCTAATTTAATCGCTCTTATACTATTATACTATTCACACAGTCTTGAAAAATCTCAAGGAGGGTTACGAATCTGCTCTGGCTCATTCCTGTGTCTTTGTAACATGTAATCTGAGCAAATTTAATTTTACTCAAAGCTTATGTGTCTACTTCAAAGTCAGTTTCTCTCTATGATAAAACTAACCATTTAGCAAAATAGAACTTGGTAAATGGAATAAATGAACTCTTACACTCCTTTCCCCCATTCCAAATTAAACATTATATAGCAATTACACTTATTCCTATAAATCATGTACAACAAATCCACATGAGCAGTCTGCCAGAAAACTTAAATAGCACTTCCTATATAATATAATAGAAATCCAGTAACTAACGACTAGCTTATATAGACGTGTACAACAAATGATTCCTGCACGTACATACAAATGGACCAGCACACACCAGCCAGGTTTAGTGACATATTCTGGAATGTCAATGCCCCAAGTATTTTTTTTTAAATCACAGTTTACCTCATTAAGTCAAAGCCCCAAGTCCACCAGTAGACATTACGTGTGTAATTTAAAATCACAGTTTACCTCATTATTGGCCGAACCTGTCTGATTGTCTTGAGCAATGGTGAAAATTAAACAAACAGTTTATCTTATCTAAGATAAATTAGTCATGCTTAATTTGGCAATTCAGTTTTTCTAGGATTGGAACTAAAGCCTCCTTATCCCACAGAACATGGTCCAGTATATCCACCCTGTCTAAAAGGTTGTTTCAGTTGAAATGTTTGTATTCTTTCCACCAGTTTCATTACAATGAGGGATGCGGGAAGGGGTACAGCTGCAGTCATTAATGGGATCAACTGTATTTTTAAGTCATATTTTCTGAATAAAGCTTTGCTGCTGTTTGCATATGTATTTTTAAAATTAATTAATAGTGAACTAAAAATATATTTATCACGAAAAGACCTTTCAATTGCCCTTTATTGTATAACTACATTGATGTTTTGAATTAAAATTATTTTGTGTGGAGGTAAAAAAGAAATATATTGTCATTTATTGATAAACTGTTTATTCTGTATGCTTGAAGGTATTGTCATTGATATCCTTTGTGGATTATTTAAATGCTTGCCATTTTTTCATTAGGTTTATGATTAATTTCAGTGAACAACTAATCAATTTCTGGAATCTATAGATACACATAATTTAAAATAAGTTTTTCTTATCGGTTTTACATGTTTAGAAAATTAGAGTTTGAAAAAAAAATATTACTGGCAAATAAGCAGGATGGGGTATATTCATTTATTAGTATAGGTTCCATATATGGTATTATTTAATATTGTAGGTATATAGACAGCAGGGAGTAACTAACCCTAGTTATTCCCTGGACTCTATATACCCATAAATTACACCCTCAGTCTTTTGTTTTTCATATGACTATCTTTTATATTTTGTTTGTACATCTCAGGAACAATGTTCTCTTTCCAGCCTAAAAAATATTCATTAAATTGAATGTTTAATATGCTTTATCTTAGAGATGAATATACATGAGGACAGAATCTGATCCAATTTTGAAGTTTTGACAGCTCTTGAAAGGGTCACTGAAAAGAAAAAGTAGAACACCATTTCAAGCACCTTTTTGATGAAGCATATCTGAATTTCATCTACTTTGACATGTATCAGAGAAAATAAATTACCCATACAATTATCAACAGCATCAGAAATCTTTCATATTTGCCACCCCTCATAAGGTGTCCGTCCGCTTTATCTTAAAGGAACTCTTTGGGAAAAATGTTTATAAAAATGTTTTAACAATATGAATTAATTGTATCCACCTCATTGCAATTCTCATATAATATTTATACTTTACTTACTTCTAAGAAACCCCAGCTGTAACATTTTATCACTTCCTGGGACTGCCCTTTCTCTCCCTATTATCTCTCATGCACAGTGCCATATTTCACGTCTGTGACCTAAGGCCACACACACAGGGATCATTTTCCCATGATGTTATACTGATGCATTCAATATGACATTGTTTGTTTGCTAACAGCACTACACTGTTGGTGTAAAGCCCTTCCTAATGGGTGAGACCTCTGGTAATAGCTGAAAGAGAATAGGAAGAGATGGAGCAATGCCAGAAGGAGAAAATCTATTACTCTGTTGGCTTTTTAGAAGTAAGTGTGAAATGCAAATGTTTGTGGCACTGAGTCAGAAATAATTGATTAATTCAATTAGTTATAACATTTACAGAAAAATGGCTAAATGTCCATTTAAAATTGCATCAAAATATGAAATATCTTAGTTTATTAGCATATTATAAAGTAGAAGCACGTTTTGCACCAAAACATAATTTCTTATCTTTGTTTCATACCTGTTTCGGACTTTTTAACACACACTTTTCATTACCTCTCTCATTCGGTTTCCTCCCACCATGCATTTTTCATCACATTTTTATCTCTTAGTTTAATTATTCCTCTTATTTTGTCCCTACCTCATTAACCTTATAATTCTACTTTTCTACTACTTATAATTCCCAACCTTTCATTAATTTCAGACCTGGAGAAGGGTTGGGTCCTACTAAACCTGCTCAGTGTCCATTGACACATGTCACAATCTATTGCTGCACAAATATACACGTGATTTGATAACATTCAGGTATATAGGTCCATGATGATGTGCAGTAACTTGATCTAACATTGTGTATTTATCCCCTATCCACGTTTTTACACATTTTGAACAGATTAGCGCATGCTTGTTTTAGTAATCAAGCACGCACAGTTTAAAAGATGTCAGCACAGTCGCAATTAGTATTCCACTCATGTGCCATCAAAGGTGTAATAGTGGTTGGCAAAGGTGATGTCATTATTGGTGAATAATAATAAACAATATAAGCAAAATTATAACATCAGCACCAAATCTTAATCAATTTTGTACATATGTCAGTCTGTCAACAATATAATGAACTTTTTAAGAAAACTCTCTCGTTCTCTCTCTTATATGTGTGTTTGTATATATACATATAATATATTGGTTTAGTGGTAAATGTGCTTGATAAAGGTATAAAGAAAGCATCCTCCGTATAAAGCCTATTCAGTCAGCAATTTATATTTTCGTTCTCTCTTCCACTTGAGAAAAAATGGTGGTATTATTGAGCTCACTGTGTCTGCTTGATGGTATGTTTATGCAAATCTTTCACACAGAACTGGTATAATCAGATATCATTTATTTAAATAAATATTATAATAAAAATCAGTCAATCATATTATCATGAAATAAATGGTATCTGCTTATACCAGTTCTGTGTGAAAGATTATCACCATTTTTTCTCAAGTGAAGAGACTCCGAAAATATAAGTTGTTGACCGAATAGGCATTATACAAAGGATGCTTTCTTCATACCTCATACATTGGGTTTGAATAAGGTGAGCATTATCAATATATGTGTTGTGATGTGTATCCTTATATTGATTTGAAGACATCTACACCGGGAGAGTTTTCACTGTTTTCCCTTTCCTGTTATCTATTTAAAACATAACTACTCCTTTTGTAATGTTATATCTCAGATTCAGGAGGTACTACTCCTGATATTGCTAGTTATATACAATAGCGCATATTTTTATGCCAGAAAGTGATATTATATTAAGACAGTCACTATTGAAACAGGTCTCATAGTGGGTGGTTGTAAATTGATACATTACCACTCAATATTCAACAGAGAAGTTTTATAAGTATGTACACACAAGTATGATAGGTTAGAGTCAATCTATTACAAATTATTTAATACCTCACTAATTTTTGGTGGATATTATGCCACATGTGATTGTTTGGAGTTCCATGTTCCCCCTTGGTTTTAAATGAGTTTATTTTAATTCCCCTTAGTCGAGAAGGAATATCTTTTAATCACAACTTAATAAAGGTTTTGTTTTATCAATATTTTGAGAATAAGTAGAGTACTTGTGGTTCCAAAGGGGGCTAATTTCTATGCACTCCCACTGGTACTTTGTCTATATTTGCTATTTGTTCAGCTGTTTCAATGCTTGCTAGAATATAATCACCCAGTTAGTAGTAGTGACTTTAGTGACTATCTGATTCAAAGGCTGTACACCTGATTTTAATTAATATTTATTACAACTGAGAGGTTCAATGCTCATTGCTCATGCAGATGGAGGCAATACACTGACATTACTTGACTTCTATTGAACAGAGCTCTATGAATTCAGCACCAATTTTAAAAAGGAAAACACTTTTCCACATGTGTTTCAGGCCTCTATCTATTTGTACAGAGCAGATATGGCGACTTCTGTGGCAACCTAAATAGCAAGATTTGTGTTTATAAAAATTGGAGAACTTGAATTTTCTCTTTCTGGGGCGTGTAAAATGCCCATAACACCTTAACAGCCCATCCATGATAACTCAAAATGGCTTACTGTTATAAAGGGAAAAATCTTTAGTAAAACTCACAATGACCTGATATGCTTGATCACAGGTTATTGTTGGCTATCTCACCCCTGTCTGCACTGTCAATAATTTAGTAAATTCCCCCAATTGCCTAATAGGGTCAAGCTCCCCATAAAATTTAAAAATTTAAATCAGTTTATTGTGTTGTAAAAGGCATTATTTCCAAAAAGAAAATCCACTATAACATATCTACAAATACATCTTTCAGATGCAACAAATACAAATATTTCCTTATCTCTCTAACTCCTGTATTCTAATTTAAGGGAACCACTGCAGCACATTTACAAGAACAGCTCATATGTTTGTTTGTTGAGCAGAGACAATTTAAAAAAAGTATGCAGTTTAAAATAAATAACAATTAATATTTTTTTTACTTTTGAATGTGTCAGTTTTCCCTCAAACCTAGCTGCTTATCTCCACCTATGTTTGCCTATCGAGCGTGTGGTCAGCTCTTCCTGTGTGCAAATTATTAAAAATAAAGCCTGACCAATGTAGGTTCTGCTTTGGACTGAGCACGTTCAGTAAAGGGGCAGTGCTATGATGGCTCATGCAATGTCACTGGGCAGCATGTTACAATAGAGCTATTACATCTGTGTAGGCAGTGGGGAAGGAGCTAATTATGCCAAGAACTTGGTCCACACCATCATACTGTTTCAGCACCACATGCCACAAGTAGACAAGTAGACTTTGATATTCCATCTTCATAACTCCTCTATCAATGGCTCTTATTCTTACTTCCACTATTTACTCAATCTCCTCAGTGTTCTCTTGCAAATCTCTTATTCATTTTCCTGCTTTGATTTTTCTATATTATGCTCATTCTGTTTGATAAATATGTACTTTCTTACTCTGGAAAACTATATTATGACATAAAAACAGAAATACATTTTTAGTTTCTTTGTAGAAAAAGAGATTGAAGAAATTCCTGATTTATGTCAACTTAATTTAAATCATATAGACTTTGTGTCCAGTTAAAATAGCTCTGAACAAAATAGAACATAACATATCTGTAAACCAATTGATTTTAGAGTACCTTTCCACAATATTTTATCACCTCAAACCAACTCAAATCTACACTTGCTTCATGGGTTGCTTTAGGTCATCACTTGTTGCTTTATGTCTTTCTTCTAATAATACGAATTGCAAATTAAATATATTGAAATGCATTCCTGAGGGTTATTATATTTTTATGATTAAATATTTTTTCAGTGCTAAATGTAAGTTAAATCATGTTGAGAAATGTTAGCAGAAAGTAACTGTTGTCATTTTTATAGTAAATAATTGTAATGCTGTAGAACATAATTTATTATGAACATTATATACCATTTATTATTTCTACTAACATATGTGTTTCTGTTTTTCCAATTCCATCGTTAAATTGCTGATATTTTATTATCATAGTTCTCGGGCACTTTTAGGAATATTAAATATATATCAATGTACAATTACCTAAAACGCTAGATATCAGGAGGCTAAATCTAGCACAGTGTCAATAACACTTATACAATTTCTTACACAAGATAAGGGACACTTTCGTCCTGGTATCCAACTGTATTTAATCTCAAGGCAAAGGTATGGATCAATATCTAAAACATAACTTTTATTAATGTTACTTAAAAGAGTATAACATCTAAATCAATTAAAATATATAAAAAAAGATAATTCATTTCTTCAGTCTCTCAGTCAGGAATATGATAGATTAGAGTCAATCTATTAAGTATCTTATTTGCTTAGAGAAATCATCTCCAACACTTTTCTGTATATGCATATAGTATTCCAACTGTATGTATGTGAACTTTATAACACTTCACTATTTCTTCTCACAATATTTTCATATATGTGATTGGAAAAGGGTTGCCTTCTCTAGCCACTGTTGGAAGAACACAAGCTGGTCTAGGCAGCGTTATGGCCTGGGGAATATTTTTTTGTCATTGTCTGGGTCCACTCATACCTCTGGAAGACACTCTCAGCTGATTATGTTATAGTTCCATCCTTGCAGATCACCCATACATGTTGACTTTCTTCCCTGGAGTGGATGGGGATCTTCACCAGGACAATGCAACGTGTCATATGGCCAGAATTGTCCGGGAATAGTTGGAGGAGCACGAGAAAGACTTTTAAGCACTTCACTGGCTAACCTTGATTGCCATGTTTGTTGTAGGGATCCATCCCGTATTTTTTAGGAGCTGTTGGATGCACTGCATTCTTCATGGCTCCAGATACCCTTGCCAAACTTCAAGCATATTATTGACTGACTACCACGCAATCTAGCTGTGCTGCACACTGTGGTTATTCGGGATAATAGCTGGTGGTCACTATTATTATTATCGTTTATTTATAACGCTCCGACATATTCCGTAGCTCTGTACATAAAATAAGTTCAATACAAAGATAAATACAGAAGACAAGATTTAGTTAGTGACTGTACGTGAGGGATGAAAGACTGCGCGGGTCCAGTAGAACCCCAAGGCAACAGGCTTGGGAGGTGGGGGAGATTATGTCGTTGACAGTGAGAGAGATCTGAGGAATTGACGCTGTGGTAGAGGGAGGGAAGATGAGGAGTTCAGTTTTAGACATGTTGAGTTTGAGATGGTGGGTGGACATCCAAGAGGATATACTAGAGAGGCAGTTGGAGACGTGTTAGAAGAGAGGATGATAAATCTGGCGCGGAGAGGTAGATTTGGGTGTCGTCTGCATAGAGATGACACTGAAGCCATAATAATGTGAATTGACCATATATATATAAATATATATATATATATATATATATATATATATACACACTTATACATACATCTCTCACTCTCTATCTTATATTTATATATGCACATATTTACATAAAGTTGTTTTAAATGCAGTCCTTATTATAATATTGCATAATGAATTAATTGATACTACAAATATTGCCAAATAAAATATATTCTATTATTATTATATAATAAATTCATTGTACATCAGTTATGTTATATGTTCTCCAAAATCACTTCACTTTTTATTTAATTTTATACCATTTTATTAACTGTAAATTAAATTTGTCACTACTACTTTGTCACTATTAATCTATTTAAATAACACTTTTGTAGTATGTTATTCATAAGCAATGTCTATCACTACAAATAACACGTTGTAGTGCAATTATTCACAAATAATGTCTATCACTATACCAAATAGTCTGTAAATGAAAACTGCCACAATTGGTGGGAAACATAAACTAGAAAAAGACTTTATAACTTCAAAAGCTACAATTCCTATTTACCTTCACACAATAGTATCACTTCTCATGAGAGTCCATTAAACTCCATTACCCTACTCCTTTATGTAGAAACGCACAACTCGCAAGAACACCGGATGAATATCTGCATCACATGAGACAAAATAAAATCCCACAAGTTTTACTATTTGGGAACTAAAAATACCAGTAGTCTTATAAAACTATAATTTAGTATGGTTTCGTGAATCATCGGATTTGAAATTGGTCTCAGATCCCATGTGACTCCTATCCTTATTAAACTACATTACCCATATTTATTAACGCAACACTAGCGAGACTGAAAAATTAAATTTTCACATATCGCAAAACTCGTAATTGAAAGCTATTCATTTAGCAACTATCACATATATAGTTGTGAGCGTACGAGTTGTTGCTAACGCTTGCGGGCTCACCGAAGGCGGTCCTTGCCAGCAACTGCGACCCGCGCAAAATTTACGTTAAAATGCAAACAACCACACAACAACAGTGACCAATCAAACAACACGACACACCAACTACTACCCTCGCAAACTTTACCTCGCAACGCAAACAACATACAAGATACGGTACCACACATTACGACCTCGCAACAATCGGACGCAACTTGCGAACATTACATAATTCAAAACACAATCAATACACACACCACATACATAAAACGCTTACCTACAGCAAGAGGAAGCATCCAGGACCACAAAAAACAACTTACACCTTCATTTAACGCAAAATATAAGAGTTTAGACACTAAAAATATCGCAAAGCAAGAGAAAAAATGGCCGCCGAACAAAACGAAAACGAGGCTACAGCACTCTAAACACGCAAAACACCAGAAGAAACTCACAAAACACCACAAAAGACCTACGGATATTCCGTAAGACGCATACCACACATTACCCGCCATTTTACGACAATGCGTAAGTACACGAGTACTCTAACGGTTTGGTCTCGTGCACACACACTATTACACTACACACATTCAGCACGCTTACACAGCAGCTCCACACCATTAATGATGCAGCAACATCAAAACACATTGCCAGCTCTTCAACACAATGCTTCAAAATAGGTAAAGTATATTCAATTATTAATGTATTATATTTTTCATTATTACACACCAAACAGCATTAGCTACCTTACAATTTCATTGATGTCATTTTTTGACGGGCAATTCTCTATTCTATAAAGACCACAAGTTTATTATGTCTTTATTTTTTTCAAAACTAAAATGATATTTTATTTGATTTATTTAATAGATTTATTATTTATCGTATTCTTGAAAAAATATTATTATTAAAACTATGTATTAGTTTAAACAAAATAGGAAGATAATTCATAAAAATACTACATCATATTAAATTATTTTATTCTATTCAACTATTATTAAAATAATTAGAAGGAATCCTTTACCAGTGATATCATTGTGGTTTTTCTTTTAGTGTATTAGCTGCATAGCTTTAGTAAACCATGATAGTTCTTAGGCTCTGTGTTGTGTTTATTTGGTCTTTAAACTTCTTTATTATTAAGGTTATCCAGATGTGTATTTAATTATTTACATTTACATAAAGCACCTTTGTCCAATAATTTTTACATAATCATTGGTGTGCATTATAAAGGAGAGATTACAGAGCAAGCATGAGAGACGGAGAATAAAAATAAGTTTGTTGCTGAAATGGTTCAATGGGCAAGATGCAAGACCAAGATCATGGGTTCACAGGTCAAGCTGAGAGATCAGGAGAAGGTTTAGGTGAAAAGGGATGAAGGGCTCTAAGTCATGCCAGGATTGGACAGAAAAATGGAGGTGCCGTGTGCAGATTTAGAGAACGTTTTATAAATAAGTTAGTGCCATATTATTTTGTATTAGACAATTAGAGCCTTATTAAATTGTGATTCGGCCAATTGAAAAGGGTTCTATATAAGCACATAGCATATTTTTTTACAGTAGTTTTTAGTTAGTGAAGATCTTGCTTTTGGATAGAAGTTCATTAACTAAACACTTCTGTTAAAACAAATATGCTGTGTGGTTATATAGAGCCATATTTAATTGGCTGAATCACAATTTAATAAGGCTGTTAATTAGAAATGTTAGAATTAGTTAAATATGTAGAATATTCTAAAACATATATAAAGAATATTGTTACACCATTAATTTCAAATAAATATTGGGCTAGTAGAATCCTGGCACAAACACAATTAAAAAATCTGCTATGTACTAACACTAACTTAGATTTAATAACGGCCTCTTAAAAGCATTGATTGCCATTTAAAACCATTGCCAATGCATTTTAAGTTGTTCATTTATAAAAAATGCAACAGTTACATTGCACAGAGTTGATGGACACATTCACATTCAAGTTTATATATACTTCAATATGTTATTTATTTATTTTTTTTTGACTGCTTATTTTGTTTAATGTGACAAGTACCAAGGAAATAGATTTTTTTTTTTTTCATGGCACCTCCACAACAAGTTAGTAGTTTCTACCTACCTACAGTACATAAATGCCCTTAAGAGATATGTGAAATTACACCTAATGTCTTTGTGACATGGGTAATTATTTAATTGTGCTTTTATTGGTATATTAATTATCAATATAAAATAATGTATAAGTTAATTATTGAGAATAACTTTTAGAAAACTGAGCTTTAAAATCGCATCACTAAATTTAAGTAATTGTTGGTTATTCAAGAGATATCATTAACAACTTTGCAACTTTAATATATCACATACAATAAAGGTTGAATTGGTAATATAGTACCAAGTAAAATATTGTTGACTTTCTATCTTTCTATCAATAAATATCTGTGTTCATTAAAATATAGTGAACACCAGAAGGAGTGTTATATAAGGATATTCTCATTTTTATTTCAGTTCAGGCAGGGCTAAATTATTCTGCTTGATGTTTATAATTACTTTTTTTGTATATTTTAAAAGGCTGTATTATACTTCTACTGCTCCATTGTTTCCACAGAAAAAAACTGGAACATTTAATCCATGTTCACAATTCCTAAAAAAACGATGTTATAGTAATGGATTGAGATGAAGTGATGTGTGTTTGAAGTTGTGCGTTAGTGGTAACTATTTAAGATGGTGTTTGGTTTCAGGAATTATTTATAACTTAATGCTGCATTGATTGTTAAAGTTTTTTTTATTTGATTTCAGCATTTTAGTTATTTATTTATATTTTTTTGATTTAATTTAAAGTCTAATTTGAAGAAAAAATAAAGATGTAGCTTTCAGAGCAGTACCAAATATAAAATAAAGGAAGAAACAGTAAATAGGTTACAAACAAACAGCCTTATTAAATTGTGATTCGGTAAATTTAAAAGGGCTCTATTTAAGCACACAGCATAATTTTTTTACAGAAGTTTTTAGTTTGTTAACTTCTATCCAAAAGCAAGGTCTTCACGAACTAAAAACTTCTGTAAAAAATATGCTATGTGCTTAAATAGAGCCTTTTTAAATTTACAGAATAACCATTTAATAAGGCTGAAAATTCATATGAAGACCAGTTAAGGAAAATAATTGGCACCAAGAACGTGACATTGAATGAGCAGTTGTAGTGTTTGTTTTCACTTAACAGAAGTCTATATTAGTATGTATGTTTGTTTTATCTTCTTTTTATTTACAGCCTTATTAAATTGCGATTTGGCCAATTGAATAGGGCTCTTTATAAGCACAGAGCATTTTTTTACAGAAGTGTTTAGTTAGTGAACTTCTATCCATAAGCAAGGTCTTCACTAACTAAAAACTTCTGTAAAAGAAATATGCTATGTGCTTATATATAGCCCTATTCAATTGGCCAAATAGCAATTTAATAAGGCTGTAAGTTTCTAGCAGCCTTATTAAATTGCAATTCGGCAAATTGAAAAGTTTTTTTTTTAAGCACATAGCATATTTTTTTACAGAAGTTTTTAGTTAGAATCTGACTAAAGCCTAACAGCCTTATTAAATTGCGATTCAGCCAATTGAATAGGGCTCTATTTAAGCACAAAAACTTCTGTACAAAAATATGCTCTGTGCTTAAATAGAGCCCTATTCAATTGGCTGAATCACAATTTAATAAGGCTGTAAATGAGCAAAAATATTTTTTAGCAGAGACTTGTATATCATTAAAAAAATGATATAATATGGGCACAGTACTGATTTTGTTTTTTTAATGATATAATGACCAAAAAACCACACTAGCCACCAATACAACAAATGCACTAATTGGAGGAAATTTTCAGGGATTCAGACAAATCTACATGTTAAGACATTTAACATTTAATAAAATTTATTTTTTGCAAGGATACTATGGGCCTCATTCAATTGCGATTTGGCCAATTCAATAGGGCTCTATATAAGCACAGAGCATATTTTTTTGTAGAAGTTTTTAGTTAGTGAAGACCTTGCTTTTGGATAGAAGTTCACTAACTAAAAACTTCTGTAAAAAAAATATTCTGTGTGCTTAAATAGAGCCCTTTTAAATTTGCTGAATCACAATTTAATAAGGCTGTTAGTGATAATAATATGTTTACGTTATCTGGGTTTTATGAAACAAAATCTAAATTTAAAACATTACGGCTATAATACGGGTAAGTAAGAGTTTGACTTACAACGGCTTGTCCAGAAACTCATTAGGAGGACAGTGTGAAGGTCACCTGTATAAAAATTCAAGTGCAATACTAGGAAATACAAATAATACACATATTTTTTTGGATGCTAGACCTGGTAGACTGTTCACTAACAAAGAATACTATATGCGGTGAGTTTCTGTGTTTCTATTGATGCCTGATCTCATCATCTGGGCATGAGAAGCTGCTTTATGAGTCGTATCATTTTGTGATGTGGTATGCATATCTAAGTATTTCTCTAGCGATGTCCCTTATCTCTATCTACCAAAATTTCTCAGTTTCATTGCTACACATGAATGATATTCCTGTTTTGATTTTTCTACAGTACAACTTGTATATTTTTTAAGGGTATCTGAAAAAGTATGTGTTTTATGTCTAGCATAAAGAAATGTCCCTATTGCATTTGAAGAAAAACATTGTCAATTCTGAATTTGTAGTGTTTCTGACATTGTATAGAAGGTTATTTGGAGTTGTAAGTGCCCAAACATCCACTTCTATATAATCCTTGGTAATTTTTAATAGGAATATTTTTCTGGCTGTAATGGTTGATTTTATCGTAATATAAAGCGTATTAATATTACTAATGGTAAATATCACTTTTAGTAATATTTTATGTTTCATATATCAGATGCCACAAATAATGGAAAATTAAAAGTATATGGAAGTTTCCCTACATCATTTTATTAACAAGTAGAGATGTCGCGAACAGTTCGCCCGTGGACTATTTGCGGCTTTTTTGGCATGTTCGCGTTCGCATCGGTCGGCGAACACATGCGCTTTTCGGTTTGCCTCCTATTCTTTATCAATGAGGAAACTTTGACCCTGCACCTCACAGTCAGCAGACACATTCCAGCCAATCAGCAGCATACACTCCCTTCCAGGGCCTTCCATCTGAAGGGCAGCATACATTTTAGAATCATTCTGAAGCTGCATTCGTTGTGAGAGGACAGATAGTGTAGCTGCTGGAGATTACATTGAAAACAACCATTTTTTTTCCTGTAATCTAATTTCAGTTGCCTGCCTGTGTCAGGCTCACAGCTTTTATTGTGCTCACTGAAATAAAACAACACTTTTTTGACTGTAATAGATTGAATTGCAATTGCCTGCCTACAGGCGTGTTTGTGAAGCCTATTGCATCTACTCTGCCAACTTTTGCCAGTGCACAGTGACACTCATATCTGGTGACACCTTAGATTGCACGCGCAGTGCCCTAAATTTGAAGTAGGAGGTCCGACCAAGCATCTTTTTCCATCTCCCTGTTCCAAAAATCAATGCCACATACACGTCCCCTAATAGTGGATGTAACAGGGATTAAACCGATAGGAATAGTACTACTTAACAGTACACACCTTATAATAACGCAGACAGAGGCAACACAGAGAGAGGAGTCTGAAGAAGAGGAGTCAGAGGAGGAAGCTGGCTTTGAGGAGGTGGAAGACCAAACACAGCAGGCGTCCCAGGGGGCTTGTTGTCACCTTTCGGGGACCCTTGGTGGCTGGGTGGAAGAAGAGACCTTCAATGACATCAGTGAGTACAAGGAACGGGACATGGCTAGCTTGGTATCCAACCTTGTGCAAATGGGGAGTTTGCGGTTGTGCAAAGGGACTGTTTGAGGTTGTTTGCGGTGCATTAAACGGGGAGATTGGTCTGTTACTGTGAAGCGGGTGTAACCCTTACACTACCTGATCGATACAACATCATACCTGATGTTTTAAAGCATGTTATTGCAAACAATTTAGGAATGTTAGGTGATTTATGCCCTTTATGGCTTAAAACCAGACTCTGCATCAACTATGTAATTTTCCGTGGGAGTTTTGCCATGGATCCCCCTCCGGCATGCCACAGTCCAGGTGTTAGTCCCCTTGAAACAACTTTCCCATCACTACTGTGGCCAGAAAGAGTCCCTGAGGGTTATGAAATTCGACTGCCCATTGAAGTCTATGGCGGTTCGCCGGGTTCGCCCGTTCGCGAACATTTGATTGAAATTTGCGTCCGCTGTTCGCGAACCTAAAATTTGATGTTCACGACATTACTATTAACAAGTGCTTAAAAGCATTTTTCACTTACTCAAGCCTTCCAAACAGTCCTTGCAAAGGTCTGCACCAAAAAGCTCATTCATACAATGTTTCTATTGGTAAGAAATGTATTAGCCACTTATAGAGTGTTTCTTAACAACATTTTTGAAGGTTTAAGTAAGTGAAAATTTATTTTAAGCACTTGTTAATAAAATGATGTTTATATATGCAAACAAATACTTAGGTAGTTTGTTTTAATATTTAAAACAGGAAAACGTCCATATACATTTAAGATAAAATAGCAATTGCAGTTGATTTGTACTATTCCATCATCTAGATAGTTCACAATCTAAAGTAATAAAAATAAAGTGTAAATAGTACAGGCGACAGTAACCATGGGAATATTAGTGTTTGATAATTTAACAACAGAATGTTACATTTTTGGGTGATTTGAAGTTTTCAGTGCTGTATTTATTTTCACCGTCATTCTGCATGTGGTTTTTTTTCTAAATATAGTGTTCTCAGATAAAAGGACAATATAAAAAAGTGTAGAAGGAAGTACACCAGACATAAGGCTAAGTTTTGAAGTGACAACAAGGCAAACATTTGTATGCTTTCTATTCCATTAAACTATGTTGTCTTACTACCCAGTGACAATCTGTTTGCATTGTAGTGGTGTTGTAGGTGTTGTAGACTGTTGAGTCACATTATTATGGCCATCAGCTAATATTACAAATAACTGCTGTGTGTAGCAGGCGTGGTAGTGAGTCATTAAGATGCAGGAAAGTTGATAAGGGTATCTAGAGCCATGCAGACCGCAGTGCATCCAACAGCTGATGAAGAGTGTGTGGTGGAGGCTCCATATGGCGAACATGGTGATCAAGGTGGTCCCACAGGTGCTTGATGGGGTTCAAGTCCAGGAAATTTGGATGCCAAGAAAGTACTTTAAAGCCTTCGGCATGCTCCTCCAACCACTCCTGGACAATTCTAGCAGTATGACTTGTCCTGCTGGAAGAACCCATCTGCTCCAGGGAAGACAGTCCACATGTATGAGTGTACTTGATTTGCAAGTACGGATAGATAACCAAATGGTTTGAGAGTGCCTTCCAGAGATATGATGGCAAGAAAACATTCTTAGACCATAGTGCTGTCGCCACCAGCTTGTGTTCTTCCAATAATGGTTGCTGAGTGTTTGTCTCTAGGAGGTTTTGCATCTGACATGCCAACGACCATCCAGTCGATGGAGCAGAAACCTTGAATCATTAGAGAATGCAACCCTTTGCCAATCAGAAGAGGTCCAATTTCCGTACTGTTGTGCAAATTGAATTTGTTTCTGAAGCTAAACCCTCGGCAGCATGGGTGCAGTGAACAGCCATTTGCTTTGAAGTCCCATAAGCAACAGTGTTGGCTTTACTGTTATGTAGACACACATCTGGTAGCCCCTGGTTTGTTTGGATGGTGCGTTGCTCAACTGTAGCATGTTGTATGGTCCTCACACTTCTTTGCAGCTAACATTCTCCTCTTACATCAATGGCGGTGGTGCCTCGCATTTTCCACACCATTTATTTGCAAAGATGCAGTTCTTCCACTCATGGTAACTTTAACCACAACTTCATTCGAACAGTGCAAAAACATTGCTGTTTCTGAAATACTGCCACCCCTGGCCCCAAAGCCAATGATCACCCCCTTTTCAAAGTCGGATGTATTGCACGTTTTACCCATGACAAAGATGGTTGATATGCTTGCAGAATGCCTACATGTCACCTTATATAGCCACCAAGCCAGCTCATGAGACATGCCATATTTAATTGGCTACACACTGCTGATGTCAAAAGTAGACGGTGGTCATAAAAAGACTAGTGTGGTTATAGAGAGCCCAGCCAGGCAGCTTCACTATCTAATTAGAATGAAGTACCTATCTCAGTAGGGTTAAGTCGTTTTTGTATCATGATACTCTCATGGGGAAAAGCTTATTATAGGTTTATATGCTATTACCCCATAGTTTATACAAAAGTAGAAACAAAGAATTAACTGATGAGATGTTATTTCTCAGATTCTATTATAATAGAAACTATTGAATAAACTTAGGAAATAAGCATTTTCACAATGATAAATTACCATAAAATGTGTCACCAAAGTGAATTGGTACTTTGTTATCATTAAGATCGCACAGTGCTTATGAGGTTCACTGGCCATTGCAGTTTTTGCTATAATAATAAATCAAAGGGAATACTGTAAAAACCTTAAATCTCCAGAATTCACTATGTATTGAATCTTTCAACAGCTCCCAACTATGTATAGTCCAACAATATAGATGCGAATAGCATTCTAATGGGCTAATTGTATGCATACATGAATCTGACTAGTCTTTAAGATCCAAGATCCTTTCTGAACTACTATGTGGCATCAATAATTTTAGCTCTTGCACCTCAAATAATTTGTAATTTGAGCTTTAAATATAATAAACTGGCAGTCTTGGCAGAAAACATAACATTTTAAGTAAATAGGAGACTTTACTTAATCCTAAATGGGAGCAATGTACTAATGCAAAAAATATTCCGATAAGTTTATTGTAATATGTTGCTTGATATTCTGTACCTGTTTCGCTTGAACTTAAGATGTTATTTCCTACATATATAATAATGAAAAATTATTAGTTAGGAAAGCCTGAAGCAATTCAGACTTGGCAAATTTATATTGAAAATACATTATACCAAATTAATTCACAGAGATGCAGAATATGATACTGCACCTTTCATTACAATATGCACAGTATGCCCCCAGATCTTCCTTTAAGCATCACATAAATTGCAGAGAATTTTTAAGTGCCTAGACTTCTTTTTATATCAATTTACTAGACGCATAAAATAGAATGTATGTGAAGGATTTGTATTGATCTATATATATATATATATATATATATATATATATATATATATATATATATTGTATAGAAATATTAGGTTAAAATAAGTTGCTTATTTGTTGTTTTTTTAGACCTAAGTTTTACATGAGAAATAGCAGATAGCATAAAATCATAAAATATTTAAGTATAGATTAGAATTGTGTTGCCCATGGGAAAACCAATAGATTAAGTAGATTGAATACCTTTTTAATGATGAACTGGATCAATTACGTATACATATATATATATATATATATATATATATATATATATATATACACAGTATATATATATATATATATATATATATATATATAGGTGTACAAAAGTCAAGGTTAACAAATAAAGCTAGAATAGTAAATCATATTTATATACAGTTTTGAGGGCATAACAGGTGATAAAAACAGGGTAGCAACTGGGCACAGTTACCTTTTATTGAGGCTCTCTGGCATGTCTACAGTTTTCACATCCATAGATTTCTACTCCCTTTGTTCTCACCAGTTAACCCTATAAATATGGTTTATTGTTCCAGATTTGTCACAAAATTATTAGCAAAGTTATTATTTACATATTTTCTAAATTAGTCCTTGTCATCTATTACAAACTTGTTACCTCTGTATTCAGGCAGCAAGAGGTCTCATCTACTTTTCCATTAGCTGATTAACTTTCGAATGGGAAAAAGTTCACTGTTATGAAAAAGTTCACTTGCTAGGTAACTTGATCCAGTTGACCAAAAAAATGCATTATATCTACTCAACCTGTTTCATTACAGATTACGGGTAAATGCCACTTTTTCACCATCCAAGCAATTGTATGATACACTATGCAAACTTGAAATAGTTGTGGTAAGATTTTGACACTGCATCTTTGGGTTATTCAGATACATTTCAATATTTTAATTTATTTTTATAAACTAGACTTAAAACAGGTCTTTAAGATAGGCATGATAGCAAATGTATTAAATGTTTACAAAACTTCTAACTATGGCCTCCATTCCATGGTACATGTGGGAAAAGAATTGAGTGAAAAGTTTGGCAGTGTGACTATACAATATTTCTATGTAACCAAATGTACAACACAAAAATATAAATCATACTTTTGTCTAGTTTCATCTGGGATTTTGGATTTACAAATTAAATTTGTTAAATATAAATGTGGTTGCAACTTAATTTCATGCATAAAGCAACATCACGTACCAATAAGCTGCAGTAAGTATTTGGCTGGGACACACTGGAGATATAAACCCCGGTAAAAATAGTATCAAGGGATGCCAATATACTTTTACCACTATGTAAATGCCTGGTAAAACCTTGGAATAAGGAGCAACAACAATTTGAAAAAGGATATTGTAGAGCTAGAAAAGGTTCAGAGAAAGACAACACAATTAATTAAGGGAATGGAGGGAATTCTATACAATATATAAAGCTATAAAGAAAGGCTCATCAAATTAGATTTATTTTCTCTCGAAAAAGTACCTATGAAGTAATATGATTACCTTACATAAGACTTTGTTAGCTAGACTTTTCAAGCCAAGTTGTTTATAATGGACAAGATGTCACCCCTTGAGGTTATAGGACAATAAATCACTTTAATATGAAGAAAACATTTCTTCACAATAAGGATATTCAGATTTTAGAACTAATCAAAAGAAATGATGATAACAGATTCAATAAATAACTTTAAAAATGGACTGGATATATTTTAAATGAAAATGGAATACAAGGTTATGTTAGTTAACTAACTAGAATACAAATAAGAACAAGTCAGGGGTAGTGATGTCCCGAACAGTTCGCCTGAGAACTATTCGCGGTGATTTTCGCATGTTCGCGTCCGCCGGGAACGGCGAACACATGCGCTTTTCGGTTCGCCCCCTATACTTTATCATTGAGGAAACTTTGAACATAATTTATTTTATTTTATAATTTTTTGTGTGTAATCTATGCCTGCCTGCCAGCGTGTGTGTGTGACAGGCTAACACCTAACAGCTTATATTGTGCTTATTTTCACTACTCATACCTGGTGGTGTAACATACATTGAAAACAACCATTTTTTCCTGTAATCTAATTTCAGTTGCCTGCCTTTGTCAGGCTCACAGCTTATATTGTGCTCAGTGACATAAAACAACACTGTTTTGACTGTAATAGATTAAATAGCAATTGCCTGCCTACAGGCGTGTGTGAAGCCTATTGCATCTACTCTGCCAACTTTTGCCAGTGCACAGTGACACTCATATCTGGTGGCACCTTAGATTGCATGCGCAGTGCCCCAAATTTGAAGTGGGAGGACCGACCAAGCATCTTTTTCCATCTCCCGCTTCCAAAAATCCATGCCATATACACGTCCCCTGATACTGGACATAACAGGGATTAAACCGATAGGAATAGTACTACTTCACAGTACACACCTTATATTAACGCAGACAGAGGCAACGCGTATAATCTTCCATGCTGTGCAGTGGAAGCCCCCAGACTCTGACCTGTGTATAATCTTCCATGCTGGGCAGTGGAAGCCCCCCAGACTCTGACCTGTGTATAATCTTCCATGCTGGGCAGTGGAACCCCCCAGACTCTGACCTGTGCATAATCTTCCATGCTGGGCCGTGGAAGCCCCCAGACTCTGGGAGTCTGAAGAAGAGGAGTCAGAGGAGGAAGGTGGCTTTGAGGAGGTGGAAGACCAAACACAGCAGGCGTCCCAGGGGGCTTGTTGTCACCTTTCGGGGACCCTTGGTGGCTGGGTGGAGGAAGAGACCTTCAATGACATCAGTGAGGACAAGGAACGGGACATGGCTAGCTTGGTATCCAACCTTGTGCAAATGGGGAGTTTGCGGTTGTGCAAAGGGACTGTTTGCGGTTGTTTGCGGTGCATTAAACGGGGAGATTGGTCTGTTAATGTGAAGCGGGTGTAACCCTTACACTACCTGATCGATACAACATCATACCTGATGTTTTAAAGCATGTTATTCCAAACAATTTAGGAATGTTAGGTGATTTATGCCCTTTATGGCTTAAAACCAGACTCTGCATCAACTATGTAATTTTCCGTGGGAGTTTTGCCATGAATCCCCCTCCGGCATGCCACAGTCCAGGTGTTAGTCCCCTTGAAACCCCTTGAACTTTCCCATCACTATTGTGGCCAGAAAGAGTCCCTGTGGGTTTTGAAATTCGCCTGCCAATTGAAGTCTATGGCGGTTTGCCGGGTTCGCCCGTTCGCAAACATTTGATGGAAGTTCGGGTCCGCTGTTCGCGAAACGAAAATTTGATGTTTGCGACATCACTAGTCAGGGGCATTCAAAGTGAGAATGAACAGGTATGTAGGATTGCTCTATAGGCCTGGTAACCTGCTCAAAGATCTGCACTCTTTTAACTCACTTGTGCCCTTCACAGGGAGAAAAATTATATAGCATAGAAGTTAAAAGAATATATAACATATTGATAGAAGGTAATAATCTGATTACCATTTTTTTATCAGGGAGGAATTTATTTCCCTGATGAGGCAGGTGTCCATGCTACAGTTGTTTTTCTGTTTGCCTTCCTTTTCAATTCACAATTCACGTAGCGAGGATTAGAGGAGATCTAAAAAGGTTGACGGGCTAAATGTCTATTTTCAACCTCAATTACTATAAGTACATGCCCCCAGGCTCCAAGTTATCAGGGAGTGCTGAAGCCAGACAGTTCAGTTCAGTCACAGTTTTAGTTCAGTCTGTGAGGTTGCAAGCATTTTTCTTGAGTCATTTGTACTGCAACCACCTTGACTAATTTGTTAGTGTCAAGAAAGTTGGAATTAATTCAAGATTACTGCTTTTTCGGCACTTCTAGTTTCAATCAGACGGTAAGCACATATGCAATTACAAAAATCCAATGTTACTTTAAGGGCCGCCATTCAATACAATAAAATATTAATTTCTCTGTACTTTTTTCTGAAAAATATATTTTGTAATAAAGGCAAACATGGAAGAACAATCAGCTACTGAGGATTCACTTCACTATATATTATTGATATTGCAAACAATTTTTTTTAATAGCATGTAAATTATAAAATGTTGATGTGGCTTGACTAAATATTGCTTGCCTAAATAGTATTAAAAACTTGTTACTAAGTACATTCTACAAGTCACTTTCATATTATTGAACCATCACTAATCGGTCTACACTATTAATTAAAACTTAATGACCTGTATCTTTCTGTCATTAACAACATGTGGCTTATAACTAGAAAGGAATTTAAATTAGCATTGTTGTAGTAGTATAAACTACAGGAACAGTTAAGTAAAAATACTTAAAAATAAGAAGGGTGACTAGGCTAAAATAGCAGGCCAAACACATTGGTTTCCAAAATATCACACTTTAAGGATATCCCTGCAGAATATATATGCATCTTTAAAGGACCACTGTTTTTTTGTAATACATTAAAATACATTAAATTCTATCATATGTAATTTGCTTCCTACACAGACAAAGTAAATTGACAAATGCTGACTCAGGGTATTAATACCTGGTTCTACTTAATATTCATTATCAATATGTTTTATAGGGATTCGGGACAGAGGCAACACCCCAAGCCCCTGACTTCTATTATTCATAAAAAAAGAAATACTTTTTTTCCACATTCTCTGTTATAATCGGCATACTGGTGTGTAGAGTGCATATAGTAACTTGTTCTACCTCAAATTATTTCAGTAATATATATACAGTATATATATATATATATATATATATATATATATATATGGAACTAGTCAAAAGGCAGCATAATTATATATATATATATATATATATATATATATATATATATATAAAAGAAAGAAAACAACAGAGTCAGGGGTGCTCATCAGAAAATGAACTAACCTTAATATATTAGTTCTATGGACATAATAATCCACTCTTAGAGCAACCTCTTTTTGCTCACTTGTGCCCTTCACAAAGAGAAATATCCTGAAGTATATCAGTCTGGTCCCACTCACTAAAGTGACCCAGCCCCGAAATACCAGGCAATTCTACCCTGAACAGGATAAACAACAAACACCAGACGCGTTTTGTCCTCTATGGGCCTCGTCAGTGAGGTGCAGCTGTTCTCACTAAGGCACAGTGAGCAAGGGGTCCATGTCTGGAGTCCCCTATTACCCTAAAAGTAATTTGCATAAACAATACAGTCAGAGGTGCTCATCAGAGAACGAACTAACTTTAATAGATTAGTTCTATGGACATAATAACCCACTCTCTTTTGTTCATATGTATTTAAATATATATATATATATATATATGGGAAACTAGTCAAAAGTCTGTTTACATCTATCTATCTAACTATGTATTTATGTGTATTAAGCATATGAGATGCCACTCTCAGGGAAGTACCCCTAGGCAGCTGCCTACTATGCCTAAGTAGAAAACCAGCTATTTATGTAATTAAACAACGCTTCATCAAGCTACAGGTTTGATATGTTTACTTGAAAATATATATAACAAAAATGAATTAACAAGATAATAAGATTGTAAGTATGATTCTATGTCACATTGATTATTGTAATAACAAATACTTATGTATGAATGTCCCAAGTCAAACAGCTAAGGCTGTACAAAGAGTAGGCTACTATGTCTACGAACAAAATTTATAAAATGAATCATCTCCTCCCTTAGTTATTATGCTCTGATAACTTACCTCTTTAACTTCACTCAACAAAACCCATTTAAATACTATGAAGGAATGTTGCAAACTAGTTGACAATGATAACACTAAAATATATTTATCTAAAACAATTTGGAGACATTATGCTAAGGAAGCTCAATACGCTCAACTAATCTCTTAGAAGTCTCATTATTTCAGCTAGAGATTTTATAACTCAGCCATTCACCATCTGGTTCATAATAAAACAGATAAACCACAGCTAATCACAGTTGCATACTCATTCCAAAATCAACTGTTAATACACCAAAAAAGATAAAATGTAAAGATAAGATTCTTCATTGTTGATAATTAAAAAAGTTATATTAATAAGTTATATAGTAGTACTAATTAAACAATAGCTTCAAATATGTTAATGTACCATGTTGTAATAGGCAGTCATGTTTATGTTTTCATCTGCTGAATCGGGAAGTCCAATCAATAGTCAGATTTAGTCACACAGGTGTACTATTTATAAATAATATATAAATAATATCAGGAGTGAAATAAAATATATACATTTTGAGACAAATAACAATGACAAAAAGGAATTTATAGCCATTGAGCCTCATTCAATTGAAAGGCCACAACTCGCGGTATACAGGTCATATGTCTGCGGGCTTGTTGCGGGATTGCTACTATTACGGAGCAATTCAATTGAACAAGACTGCAAGTTATGGGCCGAAAGCCAAAATCGTAAACCATGCAATCCTATGTAGCATTTCAGACCGTGAACATGATCAAATAAGGAAGGCCTTAACTACCCATTTAGAAACAGCCAAGATGTGAACGATCAAGATGGGGTGTAAGTTACGGCTGTAACAACCACAGGGATTTTCAGCCAGTAACCCGTAGGCAGCTTGCAAAAAGCCGCCAATTGAATTATTTTACGGGCTCCATTACGGGCTCCAGTAACTTACAATTCTTCAATTGAATGAGGACCATTGTTCCCACTTGCAGCATTTTAATGGCTACAAGTATCACAAATTAATCAACTTAGCAGGCCCATATTAAAACATTTGTTGCGGATTATGCAGAGTCATGATGAATTTCAAGCCTTTGAACTGTCTTATTTATAACATGTTATTTTGAATAACCTAACTTATTATCATTGTTATTTTTAACCATTTATTTATAAAGTGCTGGCACAGGCCTCCATTCAATTCCAGACTCATAACTCGTAACTACTGGTGCTTTTTTTCAGTAATTTTACACATTGTCTTCACTGGTAATATTACGTTTTTCACTTGTCAGTAAAATGTGAGGTGCAGAATTACTTGTAATATTACACCAAACCCTGCATTTTACTTAAACCCTTGATGAGACACAACCCAAGGAACAAATAAAAAATGTGGACGTCATGATATTGTAAATGCCTGGTTGTTTAAACAGGAATTGAAGAAGGGGTTGGAACTCCCTTTCACGCCTTAAATACCTCCTACCCTAATCTATCTCCATACTTGCGTCAATCCCCCCTTCCTCACCCTTCTCTCTAGCTTTATTTTACTCTCTCTAGACATATAATCAGTCTAGGACAATGTGGCTAAATATGCCACACCTCAAGCTACCTTCACTAGAGAAAGCCCTGACCACAAATATAAGTAAAATGAAAAACATAAATGGGCAGGGGAGAGAGAGCCCCACATACTTGTGCAGATCAATCTTGATACCGAAAACTAGAGTGAACAAGAACTAGAATTGTTTTGATATTGTACTTATGTGTAAAACTCTCATAACATGAGGTAGGTACAGCTTGCGTGGATAGCTCCACGTAGGTGCTAGTTTTGTCAGGAAGGTTGGAGCCAACTCTAATGTTCATGTTCACCTTCTTTGTATTAGGTTTGTGGGGAGAGTAGTAATCTGGAAAAAACTCTTACATTTGCATAGATCCAAATAAGACTATTTTGGCTACATTTCTATACCCACCTGTTAGATTAAGTTACCAATATTGGCATACCGTTGACTGTTACCACCATTTAATGTTAAATCTCAGTGGTGTATGGATTGTTTAATAGTTTTCCAATAGTGTTCTAATAGTGTGGGCTGTCTTAGTAGAGTGTTGATCGGGGAAACTAGGTTGCAGAGGTTCAAGTAAGGCATTTGATGAGTGAAAATGGGTTTGATGGTTATAGACAAGTCATTTTAGTTGTTTGGAGGCAAAAGGAAGGAAAAAACAGAGAAGTAGATAGAGAGCATGGATGGATCCAGAGAGGACTTTTTCAGGATTGGTGTAATAAGTGACTGAAGGGCAAGAAAAAGAGATTGAATAGGTGGGTAAGAGCTGGCGATAGGGCAATAGAGAGAAATATTGAGTTGTTAATGCATAAGGTCAAACAGACACGTTGCTAGATGAGAAACTGAGAGAAGTGAGGCCATCACATCCTTTGACTGTTATAAAGACGGATAGTTTGTAGATTTTTAAAAAAAAATGAATTTGATTCAATTAGATAATAGATTGCTTTATACCACACTGCAATGCTTTGGTCTGAAAATGTAGTGGTGGGAGGGGTGGTAGTTGGCAGAAGGGGGAGTTGAAAATGTTGAAAACAGGAATTTGGGGCTGGGTTATAGAGTAGATATGAGGGATGAGAATTATGTTTGAACATAATTCAATTCTCCCTAAGGTATTTAAACCTCCATGGTCCAAGGTGCCTGCTCTTTTAGCACTAAATAAGCCTTTGTTAAAACCAGATGCAGCGAAACGGGGGTCATACCCATTGTATTGTATCATTGGTTTCACCAACCGCTATGTATTGAGCACCTTATTGGAGGATACATTTTTTTTTTAACAAATTGATAATGAAGTTCCTAGTTTTAAAATTGTTGTTTTTATTTGGAAAGGTTAATGACACCATTATAGGATTAAAGAGTGCATTTTTAGTGTAGGAAGACTGCATAAGTACATGAATTTCTCAAATGCCGTTAAGCAGTGCGGGGGCACTTTTGAAGATGTTGTGTTTGCTTTGAATGCGTTGTTTGTAGCTGAACCATTGATAATTTTTAATTATTGTATTCAGTTGTACTTTATTGATTTTGTTGCTAGCATTATTATTTACCTAGGAAGAACCCCAGATCTATATTAGATCTACATTTAGTCAGGGTTGGCTGGTGCATAGGGGCAAAAGGGCAACCACCCTCCCAAAATGAATGCACTTAATCCCACCATAACTAACTTAATTATTTAGTGTAAATAATATAAATAATATAAAAATAAAAATTAATTATATCATGTTCAATCTTCTACTTTGTAATACCTGCTGTCATTTTAAATAATAAACCCTTTGTGCAGCAGACAGTTAAAGACACTCACTTATCAAATTTATCCACCTGCTGGTGACTTGCCTAGTGCTACAGATCAAAGCAAAAGTGAGAAAAAATAAATAAAAAAAGTTTTAAAATGCTGTATTGCGAGATCAGTGCTCTGATGTGTAGTACTGTGCCTATCTGTCAGCTGCAGCATCACCCAATCAGAATGACTGGGAAGAGCTGAAGCTGAGGGATCATGAAGGGACAGTGCCTCTGACTGTCCCCAGCCAAGTAGGACTGCTAAATTGCGAAAATAATGCACTGCATATTGGGAAATGTAGTTCAGTGAGAGCTGTGCATTATGAGAGAGCAGGTCAAGATTGTGTGTGTGCAGTCTCTCTCTCTCTCATATTCTCTCTTTCTTCCCCCAGCCAACCTGCATCTCCCACAACCACCCTGCAACTCCCCTCAGCCTTCCTGCACCTCCCGCCAGTTCCCCCGAATCTCCCCCTAGCCTTCCTGCACTTCTGTAGATAGATAGATAGATAAAATTAAGCTTCATAGTTTTGTAATGATAGTCTGCTTTTAATTTGATACTGAAAAAATTGTTTTTATTTAGTGCAAAAAAATCAACATTTTGTTAACATTTGTAAGTATATAGTTTCTATACAAACATTTTTTACACATTTTAATTTATTGAAGAAGTCTGTGTGCTGAAGGAGCAGAATTAGAAATCTAATGTAGAAAATGCTTAATTGACCACTCAAACTTGGTATTAATTTTGTACATGCAGCAGATAAACGGAATAAATGTTTTAAAAAAAAGCTTTTATTCAAATTAATTATTTTAAAGCTAGTCTAAATAGTATGTGAGAGGTTTGAGATGCTCCTCTCCCACATGTTATTTAAATTATCTTTAAAATGGAGGGAGAAGTACAGAGTCATACAGAACCAACTTGGGGTGCAACTTTCTTGTTTTGGTCTGCAAGGTGTTCTTACCACATGCCATTTAGTCTTAATCTGTTTAATACATCTATTTGCTCGTTTCAAATTATTTATTTATAGTTTTACTCTTTTTCAGTATATTTGCTGCTATCATTGTATCTGCTTGTATCATTATTGGCTCAGTTGTAAAATACCTGACCTAGGCTCAGAGGGATAGAGAGAGAGGGAGGGATAGAGAGAGAGAGAGGGAGGGATAGAGAGAGAGAGAGGGAGGGATAGAGAGAGAGGGAGGGATAGAGGGGTGGGGGGGTAGAAAGAGGGGGATAGAGAGTGAGGGGGCATAGAGAAAAGCGAGGGATAACAGGGGAGAGAGGGATAGGGTAGAGAGGGAGAAATAGGGAGAAAGAGAGAGGGATAGAAAGAGATGAATAGAGGGAGGGATAGAGAGAGAAATAGAAGGAAAGATGGAGATAGAAGGAGAGAGAGGGATAGAAGGAGAGGTATATGATCTGTCTCTCAATCCCTCTCTATCTATTTTTCACTCTCTCTCTATCCCTTCCTTTCTTTCTCTCTCTCTCTCTCTCTCTCTCTCTATATATATATATATATATATATATATATATATATATATATATATATATATATCCCCATATCTCTCTCTACCCCCCTCTCTCCACTCCCCCTCTCTCTATCTCTATCCCTGTCTCTCTCCATGGGAACACTTTTGCCTGCTTCTACGAGCTGCCACAAACATACATTCTGTCTAACATGTATTCTTTGTTTCTATTTAATTATTGTTTGTCATCAAGAAAAAGTAGGAACTTCCCAGCATAAGAAAAGTGAGCAGAACCAGCACCACTTCACCCACATGAAGAAAATGCAGGCACTCCCCAGAAAAGAAACAGTGAGCAGAACCAGCATCATCTCACCCTCATCAAGATAATAAGTAAGTGACAGAAAAAAAAACAAGTAAGTGGGTGGCATTTGTGTTAGTGGGCAAGGCCGATAGAGATAACATGTTGTGAAGGGGTGGTGTTTATACTGTTGGGTGGAGTCCATGTAAGGGGAGGGCACAGGTCTCTGTCTTTCACACCACCAACTTGAACTACTGCCACATTGAATTAAGAATATAATTAGTTTCTATCAGATAAAGCCACCTTCTCAGCTATGAGAGACCTAAGGGTCCAAAATAGAAGCTTTCACACACAAGCAAAGCTTTCTAAAATCAAATATGTTGTGTTTAATCCAGTACGTCGCAATCATTTTAGCCTACGGACTGACTGCTCATTGGGATCACCTTTGAGATTTTCAGCATGATAATCCTACATTTGAGACAATACATTTTCAGCTAATTTTGCAATAAACATTTGCACATAAGTTTCTCATTAATTTATAAATATGACTAATGAAAGTGGTATGTTTAAAAAGTACATTTTCCTCATCCATCTTGATGATCAGCAGATACGGTCTCCAGGATGAACCATTCTCAGAACATAAGAGCCGACTGTACTCCTAATGAAAAAGTTTCTGCTCTTACACAGGTTTTCCTCAATAAATGCTTTTCTGATAGTAGACTATGGGCCCCATTGAAATCGACATATCTGCACACATTTTTTTCCTGTGCAGATAACATAGGGATCAAAATCCCAGGCACACTAGACCCCACAGTAAAGTGGGGACAATGCTTTTTTCCTGTCCAGATAACATAGGGGTCAAAATCCCAGGCACACTAGACCCCACCATAAAGTGGGTACCATGCTTTTTTCCTGTGCAGATAACATAGGGGTCAAAATCCCAGGCACACTAAACCCCACCGTAAAGTGGGGACCATGCTTTTTTCCTGTGCAGATAACATAGGGGTCAAAATCCCAGGCACACTAGACCCCACCGTAAAGTGGGGACCATGCATCAGGGCAGTTAGACCACAGCCCTGATGCTGTTACAGTCCCTACGCAGCAGTGCTGTGAAGACTACGGAACTATCAGTTCAGTAGAGTTTGTAGCAGGGCTGCACAGATAAAACACATCCCCTCCCCCCATTCATCTGCATAAGCCCCTTTTCATTGCAGAGAAGAGGTTAAACCTATAAGTGATCACAACGGGTTTAAAACACCACAGACAATCACAGCTACAAGCATTGGGAATCCCAGGGAATTTCCTCCTCCAAGGCGGGGAAGGCAATCCCCGGGGATTCCATTATCCTTATATCTGCCTCAGAGTCAGATCAGACACTTGAATTATTTTCAGAGGCATTCAGAGTCTCTACAAGTGGTTTTCAGTATGCATAAGTTAGGTAGGAAAAAAGGGCTTAAGCATAGTATGTGAATTGCTTATAGCCACGTTAAAAACTATTTTGGCCTCTTAGAAAGAAATTTGAATGTGACAGGTGCTTTCGTGGAGTGCAGAGAAAAACCTGATATTTACCTATTTAACACTGTAATGTGTACTGTAACTTCAAAGTATTTTGATGGGGCCCTAAATCTGCCCGGAGAGGAAAGATTTTGTTCTAGAAAAACACAAACATAGTGCTATTTCATTGACCTGTCACTCTCATAGACGAAAACCAAAAACATAGGAAAAGGGAAATAATTTCTAATTCTGTATATCTGGACTAAAGGGACATTCATTATGTGGAATGCAATTTACATTTTTAAAGGGCCATGACTTGTTCTACCACTATAGCAGTGGCTTCCATTTTTGTTTCTGTTGATCTGCTTTGAAAGGTCAAAAGCCTTAGGCTGCCACAATGTTAAATGTGTCAATCTGTATTGTCAGTAACTGATGAAATTTTATTTTATGTTGCTGATCCAAATGAATAAAACACCACAAATTAGCAGCTCTATCAAGGCAATGGCTGCCCAAAAAACGATTGCTTATAGTAGCCATTTAGTTAATGGTTGTATTTATCTTTATAGTTTTGCCATTATTAATATTTACCCATTATTAATTGTAAATTCTTCCAAAGAGCATATTGTAACATTACACCTTAAACTGAGAATACAGCAATTATTTGCTCATTGTGATATTGACAATTTGATTAGTAGAACAGCTTGTTTGAAAGCTGTTCTGAACGTTTCATGTGACCGTTAATTATGACATGTTGGTAAAGCCAGGCTGCCAATATTATTTCTCAAAAGATCAAATAAATTAAAATAAGTCATACTATAAAACATTTTTAAATATTGTATTTACATGCAGAGAGAACACATGTATTTGATCATACTAGTATTGTCCCTATTAATGGTGGAAAATATATCACCTATCTTAAGGCAGCAGTTCTATGTGCCTATAAATAAATTGTTGTTGTGTCGGTCACAGAATGTTTCATAAAGTTTGGCGCATATATTGTTCCCAGTTTGATGGGATTTATAACTGCTGATAGCAAGTTCCAGGTACAATGAATTAACCATCTGTTTAAGCCGGAGATTCTAAATGTCTGAACTGAATTTTGATAGTATGGAAGCTTGAAGACATTTCTGTTTGTATGAGTACAAATCTTAGATTTATATTCAGATTCAAAGTCTATTGATCACAAAAGGTGCTGGAGAAATTGCTTGACTACACAAAAGACATCAGACTTGGAACCATCTGACTATTATAGGCATTTGTTATTATCTAAATATTATGGTCTTCTGATTGATAATGAGTCACAATAACAACACTTTAAAGGACCACTGCACACTGAAAAAAACAAAGAGCACTACTAAGCAAGAAAAAAGTCATACAGCTACATACAAATGTGATACTTTGGTGGAAGTTGTATATATGAGGGGTGTTTACATTTCTGGAGATCTGTGGTTGCATCCTTTGATGCAATGTCCTGATTCTGGGCCAATGTGAGGGAAGGGTTGTGGTGTCAATTTGAATTGTTTCTAGTAATCAAACAAAAGCTTTGTCTATTTTGTCCCCCTATACCCCCTCACCCCCATTACCCAGCTCTCAGGATGAAATGTAACAAATACAAAATGGATTCCTGTAATCATAAGCAGGGTCTTCAAAAACTGAACTGAGGTGGTCTTTTAAAATTATATAAATCCCAATCCAGGGCCTGAGTACTGAGTAAACAGTAATCAGCCAACACCTGACCACTTGATCTTCGCATAATGTTTTAGCAACATTATTAATAACACTGAGTATTCATAAAGCAAAAACATGTTTCATTTGGAGGTAGTTACATAAATCTTTATCTTCAACACTTGTCTTCCTTCATCTATTCTTTGAAAGATTTCTATTATGGTACAGTTGTGCTCAAAATTTTGCATACCCTTGGCGAAATTGGTAATATATGTAACATTTTTAAAGACAAAATGAGTGAACAGGCAAAACATATTTCTTTTATTTTTTATGGGATTTATATGGCACAATCATGGCAACAAAGAAAAAATGAAATGACCCTGTTCAAAAGTTTGCATATCCTTAGTTCTTAATACTGTGTATTGCCCCCTTTAACATCAATGACAACGTGCAGTCATTTGTAACAGTTGTCTATGAGGCTTTTAATTCTTGCAGATGGTATAGCTGCCCATTCGTCTTGGCAAAATGCCTCCAGGTCATGCAAAGTCTTTAGTCATCTTGAATGAACCGCACGTTTGAGATCTCCCCAGAGGGGTTTGATGATATTAAGGTCAGGAGACTGTGATGGCCACTCCAGGACCTTCACCTTTTTCTGCTGTAATCACTGGAGGGTCAACTTGGCCTTGTGCTTAGGGTCATTGTCATGCTGGACAGTCCAAGAGTGTCCCATGCGCAGCATTAGTGCAAAATAATGGAAATTGTCTGCCAGTATTTTCAGATAACATGCTGCATTCATCTTGCCATACTCTATTCTGGTCTCGTCACTCCAAATTACAGTGTACCAGAAGCTGTGAGGTGTGTCAAGGTGTTGTCAGGCATATTGTAACCAGGCTTTTTTGTGGCATTGGCTCAGTAAATGCTTTTTTTTGGCATCTTGTCCATGCAACTAATTTTTGTTCAAGTATCATTGTATTGTGCTCCTTGAAACAACCACACCGTCTTTTTCCAGATCAGCCTGTAATTCTCCTTAGGTTACCTGTGGGTTTTTCTTTGTATTCCAAAAAATTCTTTTTGCAATTGTGGATGAAAACTTTCTTGGTCTACCTGACTTTGAGCCTTAGAGAAAGTCCTGTAAAAGTACGAAACGGACCGGTGGCACCTAGTTTTTTCTGTGGAACAGGCTCCTATCTCCCTAATAAGGCTTTAAGAGTCTTTTGTAAACTTTTTTCAACTTTTTTTCAACTTCCTACAAAGGGATAAAAGAAACGTGGAGAGAGGGAACTGAATTGCAAGTATTGTTTATTTGCCACATGTTATTATCCTCTCATTTAGGTGGTTTATTCTACCATTTTTTTCTATTATATCCCTATTATTATCATGCAAAGATTTTTTCTTGCATTAATATATAGTTGCTTCATTGACTCAAAATATTCCATATTTTTGGGAGATATAGAATGCCTGGGTTTTCACGATACAGTTTGTTTTTAATACATTTATTGTGAGCTGTTTTATCTCAAATTCTTTTTTCAACTCTATGATTATCAGTGTATCCTGTGTTTACAGGATCATCAGTATAGGCTGATATATGAGAGTTGATTTATTTATAATTATTATTACAGTGTTGTATAAGTCTAGGAACTATTTGATCTGGACCACTATATAGTAATATCAATATTTAAAGTACTGTAACTTTGGAACTGAGTTAAAAAGTCAGGATACCTTTTTTTTATTGTTTTTTTTTTGTTTTTCCAGGATAGAGGTATCCCAATAAAATATAAATTCTTATCTACCTGACTTTGGCTTGGTATCAAGAGATCACCACATTTTCCACTTCTTAATAGTACTGGCTGGTATTTTCAATGCTTTGGATATTTTTTTTATATCCTTTTCTATCTTTATGAAGTTCCATTACCTTGTTACTACGATCTTTTGACAGTTCTTTTCTGCTCCCCATGGCTCAGTATCTAGCCTGCTTAGTGCATGCACGTGAGAGCTAACAAACTCATTGACTATTTATACACAGACACTAATTGCAATTTAAAAAGCCACAGGTGT